>CM053607.1:98595417-98622802 GCA_028646535.1 Procyon lotor | reverse complement strand
GTTTTGGGTGCAATGGTAAATGGAATCGACTCCTTAATTTCTCTTTCTTCTGTTTTACTGTTGGTATATAGAAATGCAACTGATTTCTGTGTATTAATTTTATATCCTGATACTTGACTGAATTCCTGGATGAGTTCTAGCAGTTTTGGAGTGGAGTCTTTTGGATTTTCCACATAGAGTATCATATCATCTGCAAAGAGTGAGAGTTTGACTTCTTCTTTGCCAATTTGGATGCCTTTGATTTCTTTTTGTTGTCTGATTGCTGAGGCTAGGACTTCTAGCACTATGTTGAATAGCAGTGGAGATAGTGGGCATCCCTGCCGTGTTCCTGATCTCAGGGGAAATGGTGAGAGCTTTTCCCCATTGAGAATAATACTCGCTTTGGGTTTTTCATAGATGGCCTTGATGATGTAGGCACTCACTCTTAATTATTATTATTTTTTAACAATTTATTGATTATCTGCTATGTTTCAAGCACTGATTGCTCCTGGAGACCCAATGGTAATCAAAATACATCTTTACAAAGTCTACTGCAGGATTAATGCACTCACTAAAGGGACACACAAATGCAAAATGTGTTATTTATGTTATGCAGGGGAAGAGGAAAGCCCCATAAGAACTCATGACTGCTTGTCCCAAGTGATTTTTAACTCCCTTCTCGGTTTCTCTGTTCTTTAGGCAAACACACAATTTAAAAAAAATTATGACAAGAGGATTTTACCTCCTCAGAGAGGTCAGGGAAACTTTCCCTAAGATGCAAACCCCAAAGTTTAACAAACTGAAAGGCAAGAGTGACTAAAGCAGAGAGTCAGGGGGGAGGTGGACTGGCTGGGACCACCCAGGACCATGGCAGCCATGTGAAGATGTCAGTCCTACCCTAAGAGGAATGGAAAATCAGGGACAGTTTTTAAAGTCACGGAGAGGGCAATTTATACAACAGTCAGATTGTAGTTTCGAAATGATTTTGGGGCTTCTAGTGTGGCGTTTCAGTTGAGCAAGTGCCCAAGGGCAGACATAAAGTACAGTTTGGAAGCTCGAGTTGATCAATGATGAGTTGATTCTGAATGATGGTAGTTGGAATGAAGAAGTGGACACATTTAAAAGCTACGTGGGCATTAATGTGGACAGATTTTAGAAGCGGAGGGGATACAGAAGATGAGGACAAGGACAATGGAAAGGATGATGCCTCTTTTATGCTTTGTGGACTGTGACCATGATTATTGCCATGAGACCCGGGGCAATAATCCCACATTTGCCAACCTACTGGTTCTCAACCTTGGATACACATTACAATCACCTAAATACCAGCACTCAAACCCTATTTCCAGGGATCCTGGTTTACTTGGTTGGGGTGAGGTGTGGGCATTGGCGCTTTTCCCAGTCTCCTGGGGGTGATTTTAGAATGCCATCAAGATTTCACCAAGGCTGAAAACTAATGCTCTAAATAATCTCCCAGGGGATCTCATGTGGTTTCTTCTCTATTTGATTGTACTTCACCATAAACAAAGAATGACACGATCTTCAGTGGCAAGACGATTTGCCTCCGAGAAAGAAACAGATTCACAGGAAATCCTGGCAAATGGGGCATAGAGCAGATTAGGAAGTAACCACACAAAACCAGTCAAGGGGAGGGGGAGCAGTGTAGTAGATAAGAAAGGACCCCAAACTCAAGGAAGTCATAAACTCTGTCACTAACAAGCAACTTGATCATCTGTCAAATGAAGGCTCTGGACCAGACCACTGGTTCTCAAGCTCGAGCTCACTTCAGCATCACCCGGGGGCCTGGTTCAAGGATAGAATGCTGGGTCCCCCCCATCAGAGCACTGGGAGGAGGAGGTGTGGGGTGAAGCCTGAATATCTGAACGACTAAAAACCTCCCAGGAGATGCTGATGCTGCTCCAGGCACCAAGGCTGGGATGAAGATGCCATTAACAGAGAGAAGGAACCCAAGAGAGATCTATTCTTTAAGAAAGAGATTCTATCTTTACTTAAATTTTGATATTTTCTGCATCATAAATGTTAATTTTGATTTTTAAACCATACTGCATTAACATATTATTTATTTGCCTCCTGAGGTCTTTGGCGCCCTTGTACATTTCGACCCAAGGAGAGGCCCTCATTCACTTGATTCTAATCCCAGCTGGCCAAGGGCTACGTGCAGAGGGCCAGTGAACCAGATGAGTTCTAAGGACCCTTCAGGCTGTAACACTTCATGAAATGAGAAATAGGGTGGTGGCAAACAGAAGGAATTCTGAAGCTAAGCTGCTGGGGTTCATATGGGGTCAATGTGCTCTGTCATTTCCAAGGTGCACAGTTGCAAGGAAGTTGCTAAACTCCTCTGGGCTTCTGTTTTTCCTCATCCACAGTGTCAAGGTAATAATACTGATCACATGGGTTTGTAGTAACCGACTGAGTTAGCACACACAAAGCACACAGTGTGGGCTGAATGCGGTGGGCAGTCGCCATCATCAGCAAAGGCCTCTGCCTTTCATCCCTCTGAAGCTCTCCTTCTGACAAGGGTTACCCTGACTTCTTTGAGACTGGAGACTTTTTTTTTTAAGGCTTAACAGTATTTATTCAGTCATACAGCTTCTTGTTTCTCGTGATTTTCCAATTTGTCCCTTGTGGGGACAAATCTGCATCTCTTCTATCCCAAAGAGACCATCTGCAAGGTTACCAAAATCAAATGCAGCATCTTATAAAGAAGTCTTTAGGAAAAGCAAGACAAACCTTGGGGAGCGATCCTCATTATTTACTGAACATCAATGAAATAACTAGCCAGTATCTGCCACAGAATTCAAGAATCGTCACATTTATTTTGTGGAACACAAATATTTATGTGAAGGGCAGACTGACAGTCATTGGCTTCTGACAGGTAAGTAAGTTACAGTTTCTGCAAATGTAGTGAATGTTTGTCCAGTTTTGTAATAAATGAGTGTTCCCAAGTTGTAGATTTTGGGGCAGGGTTCTAGCTTCTTTAGAGAACCAGGTGAAGTGGATGGGGAGGTCTGCAGGGGAGGAAGCCCAAACCCTTCATTTAGGTGTCTTCATGCTCATGTCTGTACTATTTTCCCAGCCTCACGTCTGCCATTAGTCACTACTCGTTCTCACTAAATAGGACTTTCTGCTGTTTGTGCGCTATGTAAACTCACTCCTTTCCTGCACTGGTCAGGCTGTTTATCCACCTGCAATGGCCATCTCTGTTTCTTCCGTACCAAAATTAGATTCATTCTTTGTGATCTAGCTCAAGTGCCACCTCGAAGGACTCCTTCGCAATCCCCCGTGTTCCTTATCACTGTGGTTGTTACTGTCAGCGTCCATCAGGGCACCCTCTGATGTCTGGGTTTTCCATCTGGGATACCAGCCTTGATGTATATCCTTCACAAGAGGCACTCAACTCTAGGTGTTGGGTTGGTTGTCGAAGCAACGTTGGTTAACTGTCGACTTTAATCCACAAGCAAAATAAAAGAACCCTAGGTTTTACTCAGAGAATTTGACTTGACTTTTTTGCTGTTCCAGTCTCATCAAAAGCATGCTAACGTGATATTCATGAGTCAGAGCAACAAATGGATGCACCCTTAAATCAGGCCATTCGGTCCTCTCTACTGATCTATACTTTAATGCGCAATCTACCTGAACTACAAAATATTATAAGAATGATCCCTATAAAACCCATTGCTATATTCCTGTCGGAAAGCTCTTAAAGAAAACCTGCATTGTGACTTTACTGCCCGATGGAGAAGCTGTTTCCATGACTGAGGACCAAGAAAGAATGTACTTCCAAGCTTGTGGTGAGCTTTAATCTTGCTGATAGCCGTGAATCCTGTCCTATTTTCTCTTCTGCCCTGGCCAGGAGAAAGTTCTGAGTAAACATCTGTAGGCGTGCTGACCACACTGCCTCCATCGTCGGCCCTCCATCCTGTCCACGCCTGGGCAGTGACCTCCCTCAGGGATACGTGTTCCAGGCCTTGTGGGGGTAAATGTACGTCCCGCCCATGATGCAGGAGGCTTGTCCTGATCTTCCCTAAAGTAGTGGCCACTCTGAGTGACTAGTAGTGACTACGGATGCACAGAAGGCCACACTTCAGATAACCATCCTGTGACCTCACCACCATGCCCCCCAGTACATAAAACCTGCGGGTTAAGGTTCTGATAGGTGTAGAGAATTGGGACAGAGAACAGCTCTTCAGTGTCCCTGATCTTCCATCTGCCTCCCGACCCACTTGCCCCTATCACTGAGTTACCCTGAGTACAACCCTATAAATGGTATGGAGAGGCTTGATTTTTTCCTATTGTCTTCCCAGCCCGGAGGATACTTTACTGACATTCCACTACCTTCTAACAACATTGTACAGAATGTTTTGATGTGCATTGTTTATAGTGATCCTATCCCTGGCTTCACATTATTTTCCTACCTTTATTTACTTTTCAGTCTTTCTTTCATTTATTTAATATTCTCCTTTTTGTTTATACATTCCTATAAGACACTTCAAATCTTTTTATAAAAAAGGTAGGGGATGGCTTCTTAAATAATCAATATTTCCTTGAAGGCAGTTAATATGTCTTATTTGTCTTGGATTTCCAATACTAAACCTAGAACTTGACAACTTTATGTATTTTTAAGAGGTAAAAGAGGAAGAACGAGGGGATGAAGGAGAAATTCAAGCTGGTGGTAGAGGTATCTATGTCCTACTCATACATCAAGATAAATAGTGGAAAAAAGCCAAGAAATATTTTAGGACAATGAAAACCACACTAAATATTTTAGAATACAGAAAGCCTAGAGATGCTATTTTGCATATTTGCAACCAATTTTTAATACTGTACAGATACTTTAGTTTATAAGTAGACATGGCCACAAACTTAACAACTACCCCAAGTACAAATGGTATTGCTAAAGCAGTTATTGTTTAACTTTCTGAATCTTACTTATGTACTTTTTTGGTTTCAGATATTGGTACCGGAGACAATTCAATGCACCTTTTAATACTCAGTATAGCCATTCTAATAGAGAAATGTTGTGAGCATAAAACGACATGAGAAAGCACTTTGTAAAGTTAGAAGTCTTAATAAAAAGCAATGTGATATGTATTTATTCACGAGCACAGACTCTTCAGGGGCATTCATTTATCTGTCAAAAGGAAATTCCAATTTTGTGGCCTAACATAAATGGGCTATAAATGCAGTGTATATAAAGCACACATATACCGACACGCACCAGCAATCCATAAAACCAAGTAAAAGTCCCTGGTGAGTACACATCCTATGTGGAGTCCTCTGAGACTCCTTTCTCACAAACTCCACGTTCAGTAGGTCAGCTCGTGTGATCGCCACCAACCAACTCTAGAGCTGGACTGAGCCACATCCATAACCATGAGAGCTCCCAACTGAAGTCCATTATTGCCCTTGCTCCTGTTCACAGATGCCCCACAGACAGCCCGAGTTCTCCTTGAGAAGCCTAAGTCACACTATGGCACGCGTCTGCACAAAACCCTCCAGGGGATTCTCATTTCACTCAGAGAAGAAGCCCCCATTTTTGCTGTGCTCCCCCTCTATCATCTCTCCGGATCCTTTTTCTCCTACCGCCCCTTCCTCACCCCTTCCTGGCCACGTGTCCTCTTTATTGTACTTTAAATATGACAGATGTACTTACGGCCTTTCATGCTGTGCTTGGTACCTTAAATGCTCTTACCCAAAATATCCACATGGCTCCTTTTCTTACCTGTTTTCTGTTTCTGTTCGTGTCATCTTCTCAGTAAGACCTGTACCTACTACCCTATTTAAATCATGAATGCCCTCCCACCCATACTCAGGAGCTCTCTAAATTCTCCCCTTGCTTAGTTTTTGTTCATAATAATCACCACCTTCTCCCTCTCAACTAATCTCTCTCTAGCTCTCTCTCCATATATATATAAAACAACAAAATAATCAATTCATATGTATGAGTTATATAAGAATTATTTGTATATATATTTATTTGTATATTTTTATTTTATTTATATTTGTTTACTTCTATATTGTTTATTTGTATATATATTTGTATAATTGCTTATTTTTGTATGTGCATATATATATGTGAATTGTCTATTTGTTAATGATTTGTTTCCTCCAACCAGAAGAACCCTGTAAGTGCAGAAATTATTGCCTGTTTTGTTCACCGATGTGGCCTCAGTCCATAAAACAGTGTCTGCTACTTAATAAATGTTAGTTGAATGAATAAACCATCCCAGATTCTCCTTCCCTCAGTCAATTTTACAGACTTCAGTGGTATTACTTTCTTAGGTCATTGCCCTGTTCTAAATTCTCGCCGGCTTTCTATGGCTCTAGAAGGAAGTTCATATTGCTCAGTAAGAATAGTGACTTCCTATCCACATTTCAATTTGTGTTCTCACTACTCCTTTTAATGCAACATCCAAAGCGATCTCCCTTGCTTAGCACTGTGTATGCTGCACACTCTACCACCTCTGTGACTATATTTAAACTCTTGCCTCTGCCTGGAATGTCTTCCCCTCCCTCTCTGAAGATCCAAATTTTAATCATGTTTTCATGCTTAGACCAAATGCCATCTTGTCCATGGAGCCTTCTCTGGCTCCTCCAGCAGGAAGCCATCTGTCTTGTTTTTTCCTGAGTTGTACTCTTGGCTGACTCTCTCTCATAACACGTCATGATACTGTAGAGAGTATAGCACAGGGTCAAGAGTGTTGAAACTCAGAGTGTAACCCTGAGCATGTTCTTTAGTCTTCTAAAGTCTTAGCTCTCTTATCATAAAATGAGGATGACAGTAGCTTTCATTAGGATTATGAGTTAAGCCAGATAATGAAAGTAAATCTGATTTTCTCATTATCATCACCAACATCATCTTTGCTTCCTTGGAATATAGTTATGCTATTTTTCTCTGCCGAACTGTGAGCCTCCTGAAAAGTGGAATAAATGTCTAATTCACCTCTACACAACCCAGATACTCAGTAAATATTTGTAGAGTAAATTTGAGAATCAAGACTGTGACTTTGTCCTCTAAGTTAATGTAAAGAAACTTGCTAAAAAAAAGGCATTTTTTTTTTGCAATCATATTCTAGCAAGCAAAGCCATTCCTATGTGACTTTTAGTTCCCAGATATTGTTTGCACTGAATTTGAAGCTCACTAGCATTAGGTTTTCTTATTGTATTTCTCAGTGTACATAAAGGATTCATTAGTTAAGAAAATACCAACCTAAATCTTTCTGAAAGAAGCCCAAGGAAATGTAAGGTCAGGAAAGAAAGTTCAAGAGCAAAAAAAAAAAAAAAAGTTCAAGAAGATACAAAGGAGACAGTCCCATATCGAGATGGCTATAGAGTTAATACTCAGCGACAGAGAAGACTCAGGGGCAGAGTGCTATGAGAACACAAAGGGAGTGTCTTCAGTTCCTTTGTGTTGTCTGGAGTACCACCTAGAGGAGACGAAGCCTGAGCCAAACCATAAGAGATAAGCAAAAATTAGTCAAAACAAAACAAGTGAAATGCTAGGCAGAAAACATGGCAAAACCAAAGCTAAGAAGACTGGAAATAACATGAAATATGCTGGATTTTATGGATATTTTCGCACAGTTACAGCTTCTACTCCAGGGCAAGGAATAAAAAAATACAAAGGTAGATAGAGAATTGTGGGCCATGTCATAGAATACCTTAAACATCACACTCTGGATGTTTGTTTTGTGGGTGAAGGGGAAACTGGAAGGATTTGAAACAGTAAAGGGATCTGGTCATATTTGGGTTTTAGACAGATTGCTCTGGCTAGATGTGGAGGCCAGACCTGAGAAACACAAGAATGAAAGCAAAAACAAAACAAAGAACAAAAGAAAACAAAACACAAAAACGGGTCAGGAGGCTACTGAAAAATTCCAAGCTATAAAAACGGAATGTCTAACCAGGGAGGCAGAGCAAAAGAAGAAGAGATGGAACCAAAACCCGCAGACAATAAAATCAGGCAGATTGGGTGATTGGTATATAAACTGGATGGTAGGAAGGAGGAACATGAGGTTCCACGTATTTGGATGAGTGGGCAGAAGGTGATGCCTGTCGCTGACACAGGACACTGAGGAGAGGAGCAGGATGGTGGTTGGACATGTGGGAGGAAGATGCTGATTCAGTTTTAGTTACTCTGGAACATCAGTGCTCAGTCTTGCCTTGGGGAAGAGGCCCTCACTGGAGATATTTTAGTGTCATCAGAACACAGGGTGATTGAATCGCTGGAGGGCAGGAACTTACTCAAGGACAGAGTTCATGCCGTTCTGTTCGCCAGAACTGTGGTGAACACACCAAGGACAGCAGTGGAGGAGCCCCCGGGGGAAGCAGAGTAGGAAAGCACGGAGAGAGCAAAGAGGAGAATCAAACGAGAATAAATTTGTAGACACTATAGGAGTAGAGGATTTCAGAAGGGAGGGAATAAACAACAGTGTTCAACATAGCTGCAATGTAAAGATATGAACTAGAAAGTGTTCTTAGATTTGGCAAAGGCTTTTTACGTTAGACTAGGAGCAAAAAGCAAAACAAGAAAGGGTTAAGCCTGCTGCTTGGAAAAAGATGATGTAATGTTAACAGATGACAGTGAGAGAGGAGAAGCATCTAAAATTTCCATTGCTTATCTATTCTATCAGAGAGAATGATCTTCAAACTGGAAAGGTAGCGCCACTGGCTTTAAGAGGGAATTAAAGCCCAAGCTAAATGAGAATATAATGAAGATGGCATTATGTTGTTTTACAGATAAGGAATTCTTCCAGGCCTAGATGAATTGTATTCTAGGACACACACACACACACACACACACACACACACATACACGCGCGCGCACACACACACAAACTCTGCAGTATGGTTTCAGAACTTCTGTCAGAAAACTTTAAGGATCATAGATAAAAATGTCAAGGGTGCCTGGGTGACCCAGTGGGCGAAACTCCAGCTCTCAGTTTCCACTCAGGTGGTGATCTTGGTGTTGTGAAAAAAGCCCTGTGATGGGCTCTGCGCTCAGCATGGAGTCTGCTTGAGATTCTCTCTGTCTCCCTCTGCCCCTCCCCATCTGTACATGCACTCTCTCTAAACAAACAAACAAACAAACAAACAAATATCTAAAAAAATTTTTCAAAGATGCTAAAAGACTGGTGGTTAACCAAAGGAAAAAGGAGCTCAGAGATGCTGTGTTCAGATATATAAAGTACTATCATGTAGAATAAGACAGAGTAGATTTATTTTGTGACCCAAAAAGGCAGACCTCAAGTCAAAGGGTAGAAGGTGTAGAAGTATGGATTTCACCTAATTATCCAGAAGGACTTTTCATCATTCAGTCCTGACATGAGCCAGTTTGAAAGGCAGCGGTTTCTGGCTTAGCTGGGTATGAGTGGAGGTTGACCGCCGTCTGACCAAACTGGACTCAGTGTGGTCGGGCCAACACCTGGTGCTCATGCCTTTACCCACCTTTAAGAGACATAACTGAGTGGAAACAGCACTTTTTCCTACTGAGGTTTGAAAATAAATTATATTTGTCACTCCTGCATTACACTACCTCTAAGTTCCCTTCTAAATAGGAAAGCCCATGTATTTAGATTCTAGAAATGACAGTATGCATAGTCTCTACAGTGAAAGTCCAAGTGATGGCAAGAAAGAAACAGCTCAGTTAACTAAGGTATTTGGGAGCTGAACTATGAGTGCTGCCGTTGTATGAGATGTCATTTCCCACGGGACCCTTGCTGGAGAACCAAGGTTGTGGGGTGAATTAGGCAGTGTTCCATGCTGACTTCAGACTATCAGATTTACGCACAAATATTTAATGATGTCCTTTTGGTGCCAGGCACAATGCTAGGTACAGCTACTGCGCAGAAAATGTGTCAAGACAGGCACTAGGCACACTTAGAACAGAAGGTGATGATGTTATAAAAGACTTTTTGCCATCTCCCTCTTGGCCAGTTAAAATGAATTAGAATGATCAAAGGCATTAGCATTGAGTTCTTGCTTTGTATAGTTCAGCCTACAAATCAAATACTGCTCTCTGTTTATTACCGACAGGCCACAATTCAGAGAGAAGGGTTCAGAGAGGTCACTATTTATGATTACCCGAAGTGTTTCATTTGCAAGAATTATAAATGGAAAATCTGGCACATAGTTAGAAATGTAGATCTTCCGACACATAAATTTTGCCCCATTGATTTTTATGTATTTCTTAAACTGTGCACTGCTGCTTTCAATATTGTTTTGGAACAGATTGACCATAAATATTTAAATAACTGCTGTTCAACAATCAAAGCTACTCACAACGGTAGCTGTTTGAAGACACAAATGCGATCGGCTGAGGTCAGGAAAAGCAGATTGAACAGAAAAGATTCAAGGTAAATTATTACTGGGTAGGACTCCAGCCACCAAAACGGGGAAAGCTCATAAGACAATGCTTGTAGTATATCAGGTGTTCAAGAAATAGCTTTGGATGAGATGTACGCGTAATGATGTCTATCACTAACGTAGGGATGGGAGAGAAGGAAGGTTTTAGGCTTTCACAATGGCAATGATAGAGTCACAAATCACAGTGAAGTCACATCTGATGCCGGCTACATAGGAGATGAGCTAAAAACAAAGAAGGCTTTAAATACAGGGTCTACCACCAAAATACAGCGAAGTGGCCTTTGTCCTAACAACTAGTCTAAGAAATCTCCTTATGTGGCCTGAATACCTCATCTCTCCATTTTTACAAGGAAGAGATGTCAGTCACTTAAACATGGCTTTTAAAATATCCTAGAGAAGTCTTCCTCATCCTGCTAGACCAGGCCCAGTGATCCTGGAAGGCAGCTATGGGAGCGCTCTGCTCACATCTTCCCTCAGGGAACATGTGCTCTGAGGCGTGTAGTTAGCCAAATCTCCAGCTGCCACACCTTTACGGTCCACCACAGCATCCACACTGAGGCCACGCTCTCCCTGGGCAGTTCCCAACCGATGAGTGAGTGTAGCACATGTACTAGACCCATCCACTCCAGACCTAACAGAGGATTCCTCTAGGAGGCAATCTTTGCTCCGGAGCTTTCCCTTAATCTGGTCAGGGCTTCCTCAGAGCTGCATAACTCTCTTACTTTCTTTCCACCCAACCTTCCCTCTCTCCTTGTACAGGTGTCAGATTCACATCACTATCTGCAACTCTCCCCACTCCTCTTTTCTCTCCCTTTTTTCCTTCATAAGCATTCCCACTAATAAATCTCTTAACATTTTAAATTCAATCGTGGCATTTCCTTTCTGGAGAGCTCAAATGGACATACCCAGTTTTGTACTCTCAAAGTACTCTGTTCCTTTACTTCAAAGCACACATATTTTATAAGCATATACTTATTTATGTAGTTGTTTGATAAATGATTCTCCTCCCTTCAGACTTTTGATTTCCACTGGTATTAAGAAACCTTTCTGCTTTATTTCTAGAATCTGTCAAACAACCTAGAAAATTATAAGTTTTTTATAAATATTTACTGAGTGGATAAATGCGTAAAAGATAGTAATGGTGCCATACCATGAAAAATTTGGGGGTTGTATTTAAGAAGATGGAACAAAGAGTCACAATCAACTTTGGCAAAAGAAGGAAAGCAGGAGGGGTGGAAAGACAGACGGAAAACTGGATATAACCTAATAGTACTTGTAAATTTACTTAAATTACACCTTTCTGCTTGTGGGGTTTTGATAGGGATTAAGAGAGAAGGTACAGGCAACACTACAAAGATCTCAGAGCTCTGATTCTCTGAATCTGGTATTAATACATTTATTTTCATTCTTAATTTCTAATAAGTACAGTACTGATATAACAGTCATACTAGACTGACACCTAGTCAACATTAGTCCTACCTTGGAAGTTCAGACATTTGTGTACCAACTGAAAAAGGAAGAAATTTTCCAAGCGAAACCAAGCAAATTCCCAGGAAAACTGAGAGCTTAGGGAAGTGTTTTAGGGAAAAGGCTACACAACCAAAAATTTCCAGGGTATTGTGTTATCCTGTGTGACACAATGTCATTAATTCTTACAGTCACTGCAAAACTTGTGAGCTCCCTTATGCCATACAGAATTGGCAACATATGTTAAAAGATGTCAAAGTAAAACTAATAATAATTTCTGACTTATGTTTCTGGCCATGATGGGATAAGTGGTACTAGACTAGCCCATCTAGTATCACCACTAAAAATCCAGACAGACTGTGAGGGGGAAAAAAAAACCAAACCTATTTTCAGATACAAAACAATGACTAACACAGAATTGTAATCCCTTAGAGAAAGAAAACAAACAAGGAGAGCCTTGTAATTGCTCCTTCAGTCTGGAGGCACTTGATGGACCCCAGGGTAAGAAAGGGGCAGTCAAGCAAATCATGACCTTCTTGCTGTGCTGAGGAAACAGATTTCTGGGAACGTAAGCCAGCTGTAATTTGGAGGCAGAGTGATAGGGAGCAGAAAGCAGAGGAAAAATTCAGGAAGTGTGTAAGGGAAGTCTTCTTGAGTCTCAGACTGTATATTAGGAGATACATGCAGTCTGAGACTCCAAATCCTGGAAAAGAATGATCAGTGAGCCTAAAATATTGGGAAGGTATAAATTGACAAGCTTGTGAGAACTACCCCTCGCCTCCAAGTGGGAAATTATTAACCTGAGACACTCAGTACAGATCCCAGAAAGGCCATGCCCCAGCAGCAGGGCTAAACCAACCACAGAGTAATATAATAGCTCATCTAGGCTCCCCAAGCAAAGCTTAAAATAGACTTTAAAGGGACAAGACTATTAACAAATAAATTAACTATCAGAATAAAAGGCAATATTCAATCAACAGAAGTAGTTCTAAATGTTATAGGGAGGATGGTATTATTAGTCAAGGACTTTAAAGATGTATTAAAAACATAATCAAGGATTTAAAGGAAAGAAGAACATAATGAGAAGAGAAAAGGAATCTGCAGAAAGGTACCTAATGGAACTTCTAGAGCTAAAATACACAATGTCTTAAAAAGAAAAACAAAACTTAGGATGAGCTTCAAACTAAATTAAACACAATAAAAACAAAAATCACTGAAATTAAAGATAGGGAGATAAAACAACTAAACTTAAACATTGCTAAAAAAATTGCTAAAAAATTAAGAAAACATTAAGAGGGTTTTGGAGGGGAGGGGGTGGGAGGTTGGGCGAGCCTGGTGCTGGGTATTGAGGAGGGCACATATTGCATGGAGCACTAGGTGTGGTGCATGAACAATTAATCTTGTAACACTAAAAAAATAAAATACCTTGTAATTTATTACTCCACACTGGGTGTGGTGCATGAACAATTAATTTTGTAATTAATTTGCAATTTTGTATTATAATTTTAGATTTTAAATTTAAAAAAATTTAAATTTACAGTTTTAAATTTAATTACAATTAAATTAAAATTTAAAAATAAAACAAAAATTTGATTTAATTAAAATTAAATTAAAATTTAACTTTAATTTGTAAATTTAAATTTAAAATTTGTAATTTTAAAAAATAAATAAATAAAATAAAAATATTTCCCCCAAATACTTTTGGGGATAGATAAATAAATAAATAAATAAATAAATAAATAAATAAATAAAACGTTAGTGATCTGTGGGACCAGATCAAGCCACTCAACACTGCAAGTGGAGTGCTAGAAGGAGACTTAGAGGTGGGCACAAAAAGTACTGATGGAGTGTCAGCTAAAATTTTCCAAATTTCATTAAAAAATATAAACTCATAGAATTAAGAAATTTAATAAAGCGCACTTAGGATAAATTAAAAAAAAATCTCTGTAAGGCACTTAATAACAGTTACAAAGGTAAAATATTTAAAATAAGCAGGAAAGGGTGCCTGGGTGGCTCAGTGGGTTAAAGCCTCTGCCTTCGACTTAGGTCATGATCTCAGGATCCTGGGATCGAGCCCCACATCTCTGCTGAGCGGAGACCCTGCTTCCCTCTCTCTCTCTGCCTGCCTTTCTGCCTCCTTGTGATCTCTCTCTCTGTCAAATAAATAAACAAAATCTTTAAAAAAAATAAAATAAGCAGGAAAAAAGAGCCCATTATATAGAGGGGAACACACTTAAGAATGTCCACTAAAAGTGCTGTGAAATGTGTAAGCCTGACGATTCAAAGACATGTACCCTGGGGCAAATAATACATTATATGTTAATAAAAAAAGAAAAAAAGAATGACCACTAACTTCTCATCATAAATAGTAGCTGTTAAGATAATGGATGAACATCTACAAGTGTTGAAATAACTTTTTAAAAACTCCATCAACCTAGAGTTCCATAACCCATGAAAATATCTATCCTTCAAATATGAAGGCAACATAAAGAACTTTCCAGAGAACACAGAAAAAGGTGAGTGAATTCATTGCCATGGAAAGGACTGTTGATATGAATTCTGATCTACATAAGGGAATGAGGAAGACAGGCAATGATAAACACATGAGTAATTATAAAAGACTTGTTTTCTGGTTTTTAATCTTTTTTAAAATTTGACTTACTAAAACAAATCTTTGACTTACTAAATCAAAAAGACTATGAGTGAACTGTGTTATATATTATAGGTACATATATTACATATCTGTATATATATGTGTATATATATGATATATACATATATGAATATGTACATATATGAACATCTTATGTAGAAATACTGATACCAAGACCAGAGAGGGAATGGAATGCATTTACATTACATGTTTGTTTGTTTACATTACACATAAATGGTATAATACTTAGACTATGATGTTAGATACATATTTTAAGTCCTGGAGCAACCACGAAATAAAACAAAGAGGTATACCTAAAAAGTCAGTAAAAGAGATAATATACTAAAGATAGGCAATTAATAGAAACAAAGGCAGAAAAAGAGGGAAAAAGGACAAAGACCAGATGAGCAAATACAAAAAAACGGCAAGATAGTCAATTTAAAATGGAATAAAACGCCAGCTAAAAAGCACAGATTTACAGATTACATAAAAATGCAAGCCTCAACTAAATACTGTTTTCAAAAATGCACTTTAAGTAAAAAAACACAGGTCTCAAGTGAAAGGATAGAAACAGTCATGTCATGCAAATAAGCCTAAGAGATATCTTAGTATCAGAAAAAAGCGGACTGAAGGACAAACTATATTCCCAGGGCCAAAGAGGGCATTTTGTACTGATAAATGGGGTAATACATCAGAAAGATATAATAATATTAAATGTATATGGGCCCTATAACAGAACTTCAAATTAAGCAAAACCAACAAGAACCAAAAGGGGAAATAGACGTGTTCATGTTTATAATAGAAAACTTGGACATTCCTATCTCAAAAACAGATACGAGTAGAATGAAAGCTAGCAATAATGTAGAAGCAAAAAATATTATTACTCAATTTTCAGTTAGCTGACACTGAAAAAACACAACCACCCAATACCTGAAAAAATACACATTCTTTTTAAGCGTACAGGGAATATTCACCAAGAACAATCATATACTGGGCAGCAAAGTAAGTCTCCAGGAGAAAATGCTCTCTGGCCACAGTACAGTAAATTAAAAATTAATACAAAATCCAGAATATCCTCAATTATTAGAAATTAAACAACACTATTCTAAGTAGCCTATGGCTCAAAGAAACCACAAGGGAACTTAGATACTATTTTTAACTGAATAACGATAGGAAAAAACCCAATATATCAAAATTCATGGATTGCAGATAAAGAAGCATTTGAAAATTTGTAGCTTAAAAGTTTATATCAGAAAATCATAAAGGCTTAAAATTAGTGATCTAAGCCTATACCTAAAATAGCTAGAAAAAGAAGGGCAAAGTAAAACCAAATGAAGAGAAAGAAGGAAATAATAAAGTTAGGAGCAGGAATCAAAAACAGAACAAGGAGTCCCTTTAAAAAGAACAGAAAGAAAAAAAAAACCAAATTAACAATATGAGAAATGAGAGAAGGAACCTCATTACAGATCCTACAGACTTTAAAAGGGAGATACATTAAGTATTATTAACCACCTCATGCCGATAAATTTTCCAATTTAGATTAAACAGATAGTTTCTGAAGGACACAAATGAACACAACAGACACAAGGAGATACAGAAAATAGGAAAATCCCTCTATCTACTAAAGAAATTGAATCTATCACAAATAAAACCCTTCCCAAAGTCTGGGACCAAATGGCTGAAATGGTAAATTCTATCAGATATTTAAGGAAGAAATACTCTTCTTATATAAAGTCTCTGAAAATGGGGGAGGAGGAAACAATCTTCAACATGTTATATGAAGGCCAGCACTACTGTAACACTGAAATCACACACAGACACGATAGGGAAATGAAACTGAAGACCAATATCTTGCTGATCAGATGTATGATAATCCATAACACAGTATCAGCAAACAGAAGCAAGCAATACATAAAAACTGTGATTATTCACGACCAAATGCAAGCCTGATTTAAAAGTTAACCTACTATGGGCGCCTGGGAGGCTCAGTCATTTAAGGGTCCAACTCTTGATTTCAGCTCAGGTCATGATCTTGGGGTCCTGAGACTGAGCCCCACATCAAGCTCCATGCTGGGTGTGGAGGCTGCTTAAGATTCTCTCTCCCCCTCTCTCTCTGCCCCTCCCTACTGCCTGCATGCTCTCTCTCTTCCTCTGTCTCACTCTCTCTTTAAGGAAAATAAAAAGTTAACCTATTGAATCCATTATCTTAAAGAAATAGAAAAATCATTGCATCTCGATAGATACAGTTGATCAATTCAACATCTAGTCATGATACCAGCATTCGGAATTGAAGAAAATTTCTCAATGAAATAAAGGGTATATGTAAAAACTTATAGTTAACATAATACTTAATGGAGAAATATTGATTTTTTTTTCTAAGATTACGAACAAGGGGAGGATATCTATTCTTACCACTTATATTCAACATTGTATTAGAGACCAAGAAGGAAAGAAACAAAAGAAGAAATAAAGATTTTCAAAGGAAAAAATAGAACTGTCCTTTTTCCAGATGACATGACTGTGAAGGCAGAATACTCTAAGGAATGCAGCAAAAAGTACTAGAGCTAGTAAATGAATTTGGCTAGGTCTCACAATTCAAGACCAAAATAAAAATTTTTATTTTATTTCTACACAGCAGAATAAATATTAGCATATGAAAGTTTTAAAATGCCATTTACAACTTCAGTAAAAATATTTACAAGATAAATTTAAGAAACCAGAATGAAAAAAAAAAAGAAAAGAAACCAGAATGAATGGAGAAATATATCATATTCCTGGGTTAGAAGACTCAATAGTGTTAGATGTCAATTCTTTCCAAATTGATCAAAAAACTCACTGCAGTCCCAATCAAAAGCCCAGCAGCCTTTACTCTAGAAATTAACAAGATGGTTCTTTCACGTAGAAATTCAAAGGAGGTAGAGGGGGGTGAAAAAAATTTGAGAAAAAAAAAAAAAACAAAGTTGGAGGACTAACAATACCTGATTTAGAGCCATTAATAAGGACATTGATAATTTTACCTGATCAAAATTACGGACTTCTGCTTTCTAAAAGATGCTGTTAAGGGAATAAAAAGATGAGCTCCAGATTGTGGAGAAATATTTTAAATTATGTATCTGGTAAGGGAGTTGTATCTAGAAACTAAGTAAAAGACTCTCAAAACTCAGTTACAAGCAAACAATACAAGAAAATGTGGGCAAAATACCTGCACAGACACTTCACCGAAGAAGATACACAGGTGACAAAGAAGATGAAAAGATGCCTAACTTCATTAGTCCTTGGGGAAATGCAAATTAAAACCACAATGAGATGGCACCATAAGCCTACTGGAATGGCTAAAATTAAAAAGACTGACTTTGTCAAGTACTGGAGAGAATGTGGGGAAACTGGAAAACTCATATATTGCTGGTGGGATATAAGATGGTCCTACCACTTTACAGAATTATTGGGCAGTGTCTTAAAAGATCCCCCTATCATTTTACCCAGCCATTTACCTAGAGAAAAGAAAGCATAACTTCACAGAAAGAATTGTCCATAAAGATTCACAGCTATTTTCTTTGAAATATTCCCATATTTCTTATAACTCGAAAGTTTAGCAATAGGTAGACAGATCAAGTATGGTATATCCATATATAAGAACACTTCTCAGCAAATTAGGATCGAACTACTGATACCCACAGCAAAATTGGTAATTTTGAAAATGATGGTGCTGAAAAAAGAAAAAGAAAGAAAATGATGGTGCTGGGTGAAAGACACCAGAAAAAAATACTGTGTTATTCTATATACATAAAATTATAGAATATGCAAACTAATAGTGACAGAAAGCAGGTCAGGGAAAGGGGGAGATTACAAAGGAGCACAAGGGAACTTCTTGGGGATGAAAAATATTTCCATCCCCTTAATTAGTGACAGTTTCATGGGTGCATGTGTATGTCACAACTTAACCAAACTGTACACCTTCATATGTACAATTTACTTTATTGTCAATTATACCTCAATAAAGCTGTTACAACAGGCAAACTATTGGAATAAATACTTCTCAAAAAAAGTATAAATGGCCAATAAGCACGCAAATAAATGCTTAATATCTTTAGCCACTTGGGCAATAAAAATAAAACCACCATAAGATACTACGACACATGCACTAAAATGCCTGATACTGAAAAGAGTGGCAATTGTAAAGGTTGGCCAGTATTTGAAGAAACTAGAGCTCTTATACACCGCTCATGAAAGTATAAAATGATACAACCACGTTGGGAAAGAAATTTTGCCATTTCTTATGATATTAACATAACTTAGCACATGACCTCGTAGTTTTGCTCCTAGTATTTACCCAGGGGAAATCGGAGCTTATATTTATAAAAAGTTTTGTAAGAGAGTGTTCACAGTAGCTTTATTAATAATAGTCAGAAACTGGAAACAATACAAATATCTACCATCGAGTTACTGAAGAAACATTTCGGTACATCCATACGATGGAATACTGTACAGCAATAAAATGAAGGGACTGCTAATACATGCAACAACATGGATAAACCACAAGAATATTTTGCTGAGTGAAAGAAATCAGGCATACAAAAAACTTTCATACAAGTGCATTTAAATGACGTTTTCCAAGGATAAATGAACCTAGAGTGATAGAAATTAAGTCAGTGTGTTCATATAAAATTGTGAATGTACTAAATACCAATGAATTGTTCCTTTCAAAATGGTTGGTTTTAGGTTTTATCAATTTCACCTTGGTTAAAAAAAATCAGGTGTTTCTGGGTGGCTTAGTCAGTAGAGCAGGTAACTCTTGATATTGGGGTTATGAGTTCAAACCCTACTTTGGGTGCAGAGATTACTCAAAAGTAAAATCTTTTTAAAAATTAAATAAATCAGTGCATATCACTGGGATAAGAAGTGGGAACATTCACTATAAATGAGCACAAAGTGATCTTTTGGAATGATGGAAATGTTCTGTATCTTGATTGTGGGGATGAGTGAGAGGAGGATACGTTTGTTAAAACTCCTCAGGGCGGTGTCTGAGGGGTACAGTCAATTAAGCCTCCAACTTATCGTTTCAGTTCAGGTTGTGATCTCAGTCATGAGATCATGCTCAGCATCTGGCTCGGCACTCAGCATGGAGTCCACTTAAGACTCTCTCCCCCTCCCTTTCCCTCTGTCCCCCCAACCCCTGCCTCTCTCAAATAAATAAATAAATCCTAAAAAAAAAAAAAAAAAAACAACAACCCTCCATGAGTTAACCTCTTAAATGGATGAATTCTATTGCATGTACATTATGTCCCAAAGAAATCGATTTAAAATGCCTTTCCTCAGCTTTTCTGGCAAGGATGGGTGCTCAAGCTGTCTATCTGGGACAATGAAAGGTAAGCAGAAGTCAGGAGGTGAGGCTTCTAGGTTATCTTTTTAGCAAGAGACAACTTGGCCAGAATGGTAGCTTTTGTGTTTCCTCTTCTTCATCAAGATATTTGAAGTCTACTTCATCTACAATTTCCCACACTCTCTGATTGCCGGGTGTGTTTGGCCAATATGGATTCACAATGGGAGAGAAGAGAAGTTAGTGAGGTCAGAGGAGTCACGCCTCTGTGTTTTCTCCTATCAGGTCTTCAGTTGTCTCTTAATAGAAAATCTTGGCTTCCTCTCAAAACAGAGGACTCAACAGAACTTCTTTTCTGGTTTCAGTTGAAAAGTCAACTGTACAATTGTTTTCTCTCTGGTAGTAGTGCATTTTTGTGCCTGTTTTTAAGATTTTCTTTGTCTTCAGTTTTTAGTAGTACTACTGTGATGTACCTAACTATAATTTCCTCTTTATTCATCCTGATTGGAGTTAATACACTTCTGCAGTGTTCAGAAGCGTATTAACTCCAATCAGGATAAATAAATGACTTTTATCAATTTATAAAATATCAAGCCAGTGTCTTCTCAAAGACAGATTTCACTCATTACCTCTCTTCCTTCCACTTCTTGGATTCCATTATAATTGTTAGACCTATATACTATATCTCATGTATCTTTTAGGCTATCTTCTTATTTTTCATACTTTTTTACTTCATTGTTTCTGTCTGGATGTTTTTCTTTTTATTGATATGACTTCCTGTCAGTAATCTCTCCTGTCCTAGTATAGCAGCTCTTAACTCTATTGATCAAGTTCTTAATTTGAATTACTAATTGTTTTTATGCTCTTAGCCTATGATTTTCATCTGTTGTTATTAGGATTTACCTTCCTTTCCCCTTCCCCACCTGCCCACACATTTGTCTCGACCAAGCCATCTTCTTGTTATTCTTGTAACATCTTTGCCTGCTCCCTCAAGAAGCCTGAGGTTTGCTAGATTCTACAGAGATGTACTGTCCCTAGAAGCCTTCTCTTGTTGTTTGTGTTCCCTTAGAAAAGAGCCCAGTATGTTGCCTGGTTGGGGTCATTAGATATGATTGGCATAACAGATACCTCTCCTTGCCAGGCTTGGAGGGAGCATCACTGATTCAGAAGCCTGCTGGCTTCAAAGTGGGAAGATCACAATTGATGTCAGAGTTCCCACAATGCAGGACTTTGTCCTTCCTCCAAAAGCAAAGCAATTACTCATGTAGATAACTTGGGTGGATGAATTCTGGTCAAGAGAGTACCACCCTACATCACAATGCTGGGCCCTGCCCAGATTCCCATGATACACATTAAAAGAGAAGTCATCAGGGGCGCCTGGGTGGCTCAGTCATTAAATGTTTGACTTTGGCTCAGGTCATGATCCCAGGGTCCTGGGATTGAGCCCTGCATTGGGCTCCCTGCTCTGTGGGAAGCCTTCTTCTCCCTCTCCTACTCCCTCTGCTTATATTCCCTCTCTCGCTGTGTCTCTCTCTGACAAATAAATAAATAAAACCTTAAAAGAGAGAGAGAGAGAGAGAGAGAGAGAGAGAGAGAGAGCATCATCTGGTATTTCCAGAGGATGAAGGGCTAGAGGGAAGAAGAGATGGAGAGAGCTCAGCTTATCTGCACCGTAATGCCACAAGGCTCTGTTTTTACCTTCAAGTCTGGGTGCTCCAATCTCCTTTGCTAGTTGTTCAACTGTATAACCTATAATTATTGAAGAACTCCCAGAATTTGGTTCTTAGCCTCCTTCTATTTTCAATCTCTACTTTTTTGCTTGATGATCACTTGGGCCTCTGGCTTTAAATCCTACCTGTTGTTTTAATGTTGTCCTCTTCCCAACATTCCAGATGCAAATATCTAATGGCCTATGTGATGTCACTTCATGGACGTAGAACACAGGACTCAAAGTTAATCTGCTTCCAACAGAACTGTGATACACCAACAGAGAAGCCCCATTGAATAATTATTCAAATATAGCAACCCAAGAGTTACTAACACAACTTCTGTCTTTATTTTATCAATAGTGGTTTTGGGTACCTGATATTTTATGATATTTACTTATTACTGATAGACTTTTTCCTCACATTAGAACCTAAGTTCCACTAGAACAGTGGTGTGCCTATTTTGCCTCCTACTCCTTGACCAGGACTCAGAACTTGGTCCAGAATACACTAACAGAAACTACTCATTTGTGGGGTGAATGTGAAAAGATATCCATAGCTAGACTATGTGTTGCTTTGGTGAGATGACATCTGGCCAGAGTGGAGTTGGGAGGGAGGTGGGTGGCTGGAGATACAGTTTCATCCTCATTCTTGGTTATATGTCAGCCTCCATCACGAGTCACCCACTCAATAGAGGGGGGGCCACTCATAGACCTCTTACTGACACCATATCCACTTATCCAGTCCGTTAGCAATCCTATCTACTCTATCTCTGAAATAATTGATCCTAAATCCAATCTTTACTCTCCAGTACCTCTGCTGCCTCCTCATCCAACCTCATTCCTCCCTATCCAGTCAACTGGGACAGCCTCCCTGCATTCTCCACACAGCAGCAAAAGGGAGACTTGAAAAAAACAGTCTCTTAAATGTCCCTGACCTGCTTTAAACCACGCAAGGCTTCCTATCACAAGTAAATAAAACCAAGCTCCTTATCATAGCCTTTGAGGACTTACACGGTCTGACCCCTGACTTCCTTTATGACTGTTAGTACCACCAGTCTCTCCCCTGCTAAGTTCTGGTCACATTGCCCTACTTTCTTTTATGTTCACAAAGCAAGCTCCTTGCTGCTTCTTTTATGTTCACATAGCAAGCTCGTTGCAGCTTAATATCCCTTTTACTTGTATTCCCCCTGTCTGGAGGGATCTTCCCTGGTGTTTTTATGGTCTGGCTTGATGACCTCACATCCTTCAAGTCATAAGCTTCTCTGACCACCCTATCCAAGGCCACACAATCTTTAATTATCACATTCTTATGTCACATTGCCTTATATTATTTTCTTTGTGGTTCTTATAACTAGCCACTGTTTTTTTTTTCTTTTGTCTGCTTCATTCACTACCATTTTTCCACTATATACAACAACATATAACACACAATAGGTAACCATTAGTCATTTATGGGACATAGAAGAGAATGAATGAATTGAAGACAGGTAATCTCTCACACCATTGTTGTCCTGCCATTTCTTTGGGAAGAGTCCTTTATTCTTTCTTTACTTAAAAGGAAATAGAGAAAGTAAAGTTTAAGATCTGTAAATTTTCCCCTTGCCTACATTGCCTCTCTTCTAAGAGAACTATTAGCAACTTTTTGTAATAAAAATGACTTCACATATTTTGATCTCTTATTGGTGCCAATGTGCTGGATTGTCCCATTGATTTATCACATCAATCCTCAGCAATAGGTCTTTTCATAATCTATACTTCATAAATCTGAGATTTGGAGGTCGCTATTACTTTCCCAGAGTCACAAAGCTAACCAATATTTCATCTTATTTTCTCAAGTGAACTTTAGGAACCAAGAAACCAAGTAAATAAGGAGGCATTTTAGATCATTATTAAGGTTTTTTGCCCAACAATCCTTCTGGTTATCAGTAGTGGTAGTGGAGGAGAGAGGGAGAAAGGGATGGAGGGAGAGAGGGAAGACAGGTGTGAGAGCGAGCAATTCATTTCATGATGACTGGATAAAACTTTGATAGCAAACCCTGAACTCCTCTAATTTAACACTAACCCCAGAAGGAAGGACAAGCCAAAGTCAGGTCACTGTGAATCTCCTCTTCTAGTATTAGAACAGCTCTCTAATTAGTAGATTCTCAAGGCTTTCAGTTCAGGAAAAACAGCAAGCTGACTTTGCCTGACCAGTTAATCTTGAAGCTTTGCTTGACCAATTCATTCTGTTATCCAAAAAACAAAATTCCATGAGAAACAGAAACTCATTTACACACCCCCAAGAAGTGTACTGTTTCAAATAGGAGAGACTAGGAAAAGAGAAAAATAGTTGAGAAAACTCTTAGGAAGATAAAAGTTTACATAGACCAAGAGACTGTCCCTATCTAACTTTTCAAATATCTTGGTGAAAGTGAAGGAAAAGAAAGTTTAGATGCCTAAATAATTGGCTAAAATTTTAGTTTTTACCTGGTTATTTGGTGCTGTGGAATTATAATCACACGGAAGCACTTTATAAAGCATTTTAAAATTGTTGCTTCTGTTCAAATTTTCTTAGAATTTCAGTTTTCTTATATTGGTATCTTGAACAACAGAAGTTGGTTATTTTTATGTATTTGGAAGATCAACCTCAACTTTAAAATCCATTGAACACAATCATGCAATCCTATCATTAGGAAGGCTGCCTCCTGGCTTGTAACAATTATAGCAATTATAACAATTTAGTGATGGTTTACTTCTTGTCGAGATCAGTCAAGGGTGGATGTGTTAGAGGGTAAACATTAAAAAGAATATTAGTAAGTATTATTTGGTGCTTTCAATATGTCGAGAAACTCTATGAATTAGCTCATTTAATTGCACACCAACCCCAGGAGGAATGTACTATTATCATCCAGTTTTATAGATGGGTAAACTATATGTCAGAGAGTTTAAGGAATTTTGCTCAAGTTAGTATGAGGTAGAGTCAGGTGAACCCAAGCAGTCTAATTTGAGAATCCAAACATACTGACATGCAACTCTTCAGGGAACCTGAAGTTCCTTTGGAAAAAAAATGGAAGCCCCTGGAGGGCTCAGTCAGTTAAGGGTCTGACTCTTGGTTTCAGCTCAGGTCATAACCTCAGGGTCCTGGGACGGAGCTTTGTTTCTTTAGGGCTCCCTGCTTAGTGGGGAGTCTGCTTCTCTTCTCCCTCTGCCCCTCCCCCGTGCTTGTGCTTTCTCTTTCTCTCAAACAAATAAATAAAATCTTTTAAAAATATGGAGAGACTTGAAATAAAAAAAATAAAAATATAGAGAGACTTGTATGCACAAAACTGTTAAATCACGACAAAAGGGTGTGTGGGCTCAATGATTTGAATGAGTCTATACTATAGTCTCCCTTAGGTAGCACCGCAGTGCTCAAATCAGACCAAACTCAAAACACAGGGATTCTTGACATCATGGTCCAAGGGAAACTGATCTTCATTGCAGATTAAAAAAAAAAAAAAGTAGGATAGGAGCTTATCCTTAAGTCTGGGATATATATAATCATACATATAGGGATGCCTGGGTGACTCAGTTAGTTAAGCGTCTACCTTCGGCTCAGGTCACGATCCCAGGGTCTTCAGATGGAGCCCCACGTAGGCTCCATGCTCAGTGGGGAGCCTGCTTCTCCCTCTGCATGTCCCTCCCCTGCTTGTGCTCTCTCTCTTTCTTTCTCTCTCTGACAAATAAATACATCTTGGGAAATATTGGTAATCATACATATAGACTCCGATTCTCTGTTACCTAACTGAAATTTCCTTGTACAAAGTACTGCCTTTGCCTTTTTTTCTACAGGACTAGCTCACAACAATCCAGTTTGTCTGGCAAACAAGCAGCTGGCAAATCGAGGGTGTGATATTGCGCACTGCGAAGAGGGAGCGAGATGGGCAAATTCTTATTCCTGTCTACCTTATGGTCTTGTGCCACTTGGAATTTTATTGCCAGTTCCCTAGGATGGGTGTTTGGTGCCAAATGAGCGTTTGCTGCTGGGCGCTGTGTGTGCACGTGCACGCACATGTGTGTGGCGGGCGAGAGGGGAACCGTCATGTGCCACGGGGAAATACACATGTGTGCCATCTGTGGAACTGTTCTGCCAACCGCCAGGAGCCCAGGAGCGGTGTGAGGAGGAAGGAGTCAGGCTGGAAATAGCACTTCCTGACTGCCCACTCACAGGCTTGTTGCCAGAAGGTTTTATTTTTTTTCGCTAGGTTCTAGTCTTCAGATTTATACGAAAAGATGATATTGCTGAAGCTGGGGAGGAGATGATTTTTATAAAAATGAGAATGCTTAATTACAAGACTCTAATTTCCTGAGGTCAGGGACCATGTCTGTTTCATCTACCACTGTACGTCAGCATCTAATACGCTGCCTGGCATGAAGTCAGGACCTAAAAATATTTGTTGAATGAATAAATGAATAATAAATAAACATAATATTTCTTATTTATGGGATCAGCTCTTCCCAGTGAATTGCTCTCCTGGGTCACAGAAAAGCTGGCAACACAGGTTGCATTAAAAATATGGCTATTCTTGTAACCAAGGGTCTTTGACCCATTAGCAACACACTCCCAGGTATTTTTTGGGCAATGTGGAGATAACAGAATTCAGTCAACAAGGATTTACTGAACTCTACTGTTTGAACACTGTTAGAGGGAGTTGGAGATGGTGCACTGAACCAGGCAAAGAAGTCCTTGCTGTCACAGAGCTTTCCTTCCTGTAGGGTAGGCAATGTAACAAGTAAACATTTAATATGACCAGTGGTGATGAGTGCTATGAAAAAGTAGGGAAGAGAGAAAAAGAGTGATAAAGGGACACTATTTCTACAGTGTAGCCCACCATCTCCCCAGGGGAGAGCACTATCCAGGGCCGGGGCTCAATTTAGTGAGGATTTTATGGGGCCTTCCTCTCCGAAGTTACATGGAAAACTTTAAGAATCTCAATGCCATCCAAAATATGGAGATTTGAAAACTTCAAGGATCTCAGTGGCATCCAAAATATGGAGATTTGGGAGAAATTATTTTGCATTTGATTGCTCAGAGATGTACTCATGAGTGGATGGGGCGGGGCATAAAAAGATGGCAAGAGTGATCAAGGAAGTGAACTTCTAGGGGCAATAATGGAGGGATTACAATGGCCAATGTGCTTTGAGCACTTAGTAGGGGCTGGTTAGGTCTTTATGTTCATTATCTCAGTTTATCATAGAAAGACTCCCATGAGGTAGGCACTTTTCTTATTCCCTTTTATGGCAAGTGAAAACTTAAGTAAGTTGGTCGAAGTCACTCAGCTAGCGGATGGAAAATCCAGTATTCTATAAAAGCAATCTGATTGCAGGGCTCAATCATTAAATTATTCCTTTACAGATGTAAATGAACTATCCGTAGAATCTAACTCTTTAAACTACTAATATATATTGCTTCTTTGGAAAGCATAATGAGTTCTAGGGCCTAAAAGTATGAAAGAACTTTTTTAAAACCAAGCTGCAAAACCTACCCCGAAAAGATATGCCGGTCCACCTTCCCATTCCCTGACTATAGCAAACTGATTCCAGTTTCCAGGTCTTTGCACTTGCAAAGATCCCTCTGCCTGGAATGCTCTTCCCTGGCTCTTCGCATGGCTGGCTCTTTCTCGTTACAGGGTTCAGCTTCAGAGAGGGTTCCTGTTGGCCCCACAGCTGGTCACCTGCAATTCCTGTTACTGGCTATCTATCCACCCTACTGTTACTTTCTTCCCTGCCCTGATCACTATTTGAAAGGTCCTTGTTTTTGATGTCTACTTCTGGTCATCCTTTTCCCCTCTTAGAAGGCAAGCACCCCGAGGTCAGGGGCAGTGGCTGCTTGGTTTCCTGAAATTTCTCCAGAGCC
>CM053607.1:98527428-98594917 GCA_028646535.1 Procyon lotor | reverse complement strand
ACCCAAGAAATATTGAATAAATGGGCCAAAAAATGAGCCAACATTGTTGTGTCTCCAGACAAAGGTAGGGGGAAGAACAGAATGGAGCGAATGTTTTTTGAGTCGCTGCTAAGCCCCAGGCACTGTTCCAGCTGCCTGGAACATACCTTTTATTTGTTTACTCTGCTCCACTGCAAGCTTTGGGAGCCCAACTTTTAAGAAGCTAAAATTTACAGAGCAGAAGATCCCTTCCTTCTACCATGTTATAAAATCAGGTCTTGCTGGGGAAGTGTTTCTTTAAATGAAGACTGGGGATCCCTGGAAGCCTCAAACTTCAATCAATTCACCCAGGTCTGTGCTAGGACCTGACAATGCCGTGTCAAATAAACCATTTTGTATGACGCCCTGAGAGTATCTGAGGATCAACAGAGAATTATAACTAAAGCCCCCACTTCTGTTTCACCTACAGGATCATTTCCATTGATCATCTCATTTTATCTGAACTGGAGCCAAAAATACAATTTCCAAACAGAAGACTGTGAATTAATGTAAATGAAGTGAATTTGGAGGAGGCTATTCCCAGCATGGAGAGCAAGCCCAGCCTGGGTCAGTCCGGCGGGAAAGGACAAAATGCAAGTTGGCACAGTGGCATGTTTTAGCTGTGGCAGAAATTGGAAAAGAATCAGTGCAGGCAGCATGTGACCTCCCCAAATCCCCAGCCCGGAGCTCTCAATAGTCAAGGTCGGCCTGTTGCTTAGAGGTGTCTCGGAGGCACAACATGGGGAAATATGTATTATATACGGGGCCCTAAATTATCTCGTCGGGTACCCAGTGTGGGGAAGATAGCACTTGGGAGAACATTCTTGAAGGCTGACTATCTGATCATAGTCTTTTCCACTGATTCTGTGTATAAATAAGGCCAACTTCAAAGAAAAAGGAGCTTCCTTTTAAAAAGTGTAAATAAGGGCGCCATTTCAAGTACCTCACTCAGCCTTTTAAAAGTACCTGGAAGCTCGTTTTCTCCCGAGGGCTTATCAGCACGCAGGCTCACAGTGCTACAGGAAGTAGACTCTTCACGGTTTATCCTCGAGGGGCTTTCTCTCCATTTTATGTAGAGTCTCTACTCAGGTCAGCACATTATTCTAAGATCTTCACAGGGCCGTTAGGAACAGTGAAACTACTTTTAAAGGGGGTACAGAGGCCAAAACACCACAGTGAAGCCACGGGCTGGGTTTCAACGCCAGCTCTTAAACTAATTAGCTGTGTGCTTTTGAGCGGTTCACTTGATCTTTCTGCAAGAGGGTGGGCGGGGCTCTGACCAGAACTTCCAGTCTCTTCCAGCTCTGGCTGTCTGGTTGGATGCCAATTGCCAGGACGAGAGGTGCCCTCCTCCACTCACAGGCTGCAGCAGCCATTCCGAAAATGGCTCTGTGCACAGGCAAGGGAGGATGTGAATGTCCTTTTGCATCTGAGACCACACACTAAGACCCCTCCTTAAGCAAGTCCGCAGCCACCCAACCTCCAACTGAGAGATTAGGGTGTTTATTAACAGTGCACTGAACCCCCTGCCTCCACCGGCATCACCCCCTAATACTACATCAGGAGTTCCCACGTCTCAGACCAGACATAGACGGAGGAAGGCCACCACGATAAGTTCAGTGGTGTTGCTTCTGTGTTTTTCTACTTTCTCTTATCCTAGGACAGCGTTTCTTTCTTTCTTTTTTTTTTTAAAGATTTTATTTATTTGACAGAGAGAAACACAGCGAGAGAGGGAACACAAGCAGAGGGAGTGGTAGCGGGAGAAGCAGGCTTCCTGCCGAGCAGAGAGCCCGATGCGGGGCTCGATCCCAGGACCCTGGGATCATGACCTGAGCCGAAGGCAGATGTCTAACAACTGAGCCACCCAGGCGCCCCTAGGACAGCATTTCTCGAAGGACTGCACTTGGGGTTCCTTCCTCAACAGGCACTGGAGTTCTTCAAAGTGGTGGTTCTGGGGCACCACTCAGGATGGACTGATTCCAGATTTGAGGGGGGGTGTGAGCCCCTGAATCTGTACTTTAAACCAAGCACTGCAGATGACCCGTGTGTGTGTGCAAGCACTTGGGAACCAGTGCCCTTCTAGAGAGGCAAAATCTTATGGGGCACTGCACTTATCCACTGCTGCTGCTGACCATGATTATTCACCATTTATTTAACAAAGATGTGTCACCAACGACTACATGGCCAGCACGATGGCAAGCAAGAGCTCAAAGCACCTGCTCTCATAGACTTAATGGTCCAGCAAGAGGAAACAGATGATAAACAAAGGCAAATAGAGAAGAGGTGGGCCGGGAGCCATCTACAAAGTAAAATCAAGGGCCAGTGCTCGGGAGGTGTAGGTCAGGCACGTAGTAGGAAGGCCTATTTGAAGGGCGGTATTTGTGCAAAGACATACCAAAAGTATAGGAAAGAGGGAAAGAACCCTGTGGTTGGGAGAAGAACATTCCAGGCAGAGGGGACAAGTGCAAGGTCCTGGAGAGGGAACGAGCTTGGTCTGCTGGAGTAACAGCAAGCAGGCCAGTGTGGCCAGGGTGGGCTGAGTGAATGGGGAGGTACCAAGAGATCATCGGGGTGCAGATCTCCTAGGCCTTGTAGGCCACCAGAAGACTTCAGATTTCACTGTGTAGAATAGGACGCCATTCATAGAAATGGGCTTCGAGCAGGGACATTCCATAATCGGAAAGGCCACTATCATGGAGCATGTCGGCTTTATTCCTAGGGTGCTCAGTGCTCTCAGTCTGGACTGGGGGGAGTGGAGCAATGCTCTGTGATGACACTATCGTACAGTTTTGTTTTCATTCCTGTGCTTATGCTGGGACTCTCTGTTTCTGGCTGACTGCCTGAAGGCACCTCAAATAGCTATTCCACTCGAGAATTGGGGCAAAGAGTAAGATAGCTGTGCTAGGGAAGGCTGGCCCAGAGGGTCTTCATTCACATACTCACACACGTACTGATTCTATCAGCCTGTCGTGCAATAAGGCAGTGAGGGCAAGGCACTACGCTGCGCAGCTGCCGTGCAGACATTATTTTCTGTACTCCCACAGCAGCACGGAGGCAGGGGTCCTGGTCCACATCTTACAGACGAAGAAATGGAGACTTGGTCTGAAGCAAGTGGTCACAGGAAGTGTTGGAACTTGGATTCAAAGGCGAGACAGTGAGAGCAAAGCCTGTGCTTTTCCCTCCATCGCGAGTGGAAGAACAAAGCTCCTGTACCTGCCAACCTGAGTTCAGGTCCTATCTCTCTGCTGCTTGCTAACCAGGTGACTTTGGGCAGGTTATTTACTTTTCTGGCCTCAATGTCTGTATCTGTAAAATGGGCATAGTAACAGTTTCCTCTTTGCTGTTACTACAGCTAAGTGAGCTAATTCACGAAAACACTCCGAACAGGACGAAGCACCTCAAAGCTCCTTGTCGTGACCGTGACTGTAGGTAAAGTCATAGGAGGCTATTTGTAGCAACTTGGAATCTTAAGGCTGCACAGGGTACTTCCTCATAAAGTAGAACTGACATGAGGAAAAGGCCTCAGATTTGTGATTTGAGAAGAAATCGATTGCAAGGATTCTAAGAAAGGGACTCCAGCCCAACTTAAAGATCTAGAGAGATCTTGAAGCAAAAGGATCAGCTTTGTCAGGGAGGGAGCTCTCCAGTTCTCTCAAGTCAGGAGCGCTGTGGGGGGCTCAGGGATCCCAGGAAGGCTGGACTACTGGTTTTGGAGGTCTGTTCCCAAACAGAAGTTCTAGGATTCTTTCTAATGGGATGGAAATGGATGGCCCAAGGGCTGGGCCTGACTTTGCTTTCCTTGCTCACTGCCTTTTCCTTTTTTTCTTTAACTAGACTGTGTTTAGGGCTCCAACACACAGTTTCCCGATAGCCAATACGAAGGCTTTTTGGTTAATGTGCTACCTGCTGAGTTCCTGTAGGATTTCACATTGGAGGCTTTCACCCACACACTTAGACATTCCCTCATCTTGGGTATAGGGCCGTGAAAAAACCGAATTAATCCTGAAGGGAGAACAGGGCTTCCTAACCTTTGCTCCGGAGGCTGACTTTTGGTCGGTTCTCTCCTGAGAGGGTCACCATGCTGTGTCACTGCGAATATACACAGCTGGAGCAGATGTACCGTTCTAGCTAGAAGCTCTGATGGAGCAGCCATTTTGTGCTGAACAAACATGATATGGAAACATCTTTAGTGGTTTGGTCCCAACACAGACTTTCTCTTCCTTCTAAATATCATGCTTTGCCAGTGTTGTGTCTGGCAGAACACACTTGGTCTATTTTTTGATGCTGGGAATGTTTACTGCCTCTTCAGAACAGAGCATAGCAGGTTCCTGCCAGTGCTCATTGAGAAGACACATTTTGGGGGCTGGAGGTCAAAACAATGGACAGGTTTCTGTGCTGGATTCAGACTACAAACGCACCTTGAGGAGTCGGGGGCATACAGACTGCCATCTATGTGTCTCCTGAAATGCAAGGACAGGGACTGCTTTTAGGGGCCAACTCCCCAAAATGTATCCACCCACCGCTCAGCCCTTCTAGTCGGCCGGCAGTCAGACCAGTCTTCTCATGTTGCAAACATGGACTCCCCCCTCCGCCCCGAAATTCATACCCTTCAATAACTGCCAGTTGCTTTTTGGATCAAGGCTGTAATTGCCATCCCAGAGGCTCGCAGAACCCACCACTCTGGGACCTTCTTCTTCACTGTTCTATTGCCGGGTCTCCGTGCGCCTGTCACACCAACTGTGACAATCTCACGTTCACCGATGAGCCTCTGGTAACAGGGCCCCTCAAACACGCTCTCCTTTGCTTCGAACATTCTCTCTCATTCCACCTATGTAAGTCTTACTTCTCCAGATCTCAGCTCAAGGAACACCTCTTCAGGGAAGACGTCCTCCTCTTCCCGGGCAGTCTAAAACCCTATGAGACCCTGTCTCCCTATGTCCTTGCCCCTAGAGCACTTGTCACAGTTAACAGTAACCTGATGACTCAGTCTTCCCGCAGGGTGGGAACCGTATGTATGTTTACGTCTGGTGAACTCACTGCCTGGCCAGTCTCTGACATAAAATGGAGATGTTCTTTATGCGTGTGCTAGTAACTTTCGAATAAATAACTGATTTCTCTTGCAAGGAGGTTCACTGACTGCTCAATTTGCTCCTACAATTTCTAAGTAAGGGACATTCATTCCCATGGATCAACCATAGCATGCAGAGCAGCCTTTCATGCATATCTTTGAAGTCAGGTATTTATTTGCCTTTCATTTGCTTCGCCTACCAATTGTGCTTTTGCAGACACTTGGGAAAAGAAAGGCTTTGGTCATCTCGGCCCATCTTTTCTCCCAGCTCCATCTGCCAGGGAAGAAACAATGACTCAGAAAACTAATGAGCCAGTCTCTCTAACGATGGTGATGATTTCACCGCTGGTGATTTCTCTATTCCATTTATAAAATTGAGTCAAAAGGAAGGAATTGCCTTGGGGCACAAGTACCAAAGACAAACAGTGAAGTTGCAAACACAAATCAGAACAGTGTTGACCAGCGTTCGTGACAAACAAGCAGCAAAGGTGATAAAGGTTGCAAGAACTGAAGAATACAAAACTGAACCCTTTTTTTGGGAGGGTGGGAACATGATGGTGTGGGAGGAACCCAGGATGTGCCGTCAGACCAGCTTGGTGTTACCACTGGTAGGACCTGGACAAAGATACTGTCACAGTAAGTACGGGGGACATCTACTAAGTGGCTATCAGGCACATCTCACTCAATATCTTCAGTCCTTAAAATAAACCTGAAAAGGTTTCCCTTTTACCCTTGAGAAAACAGACACTCAGGATAAATACCTTTAGTCGTATTTGGAATTCAGGTTTAACTGATTCCAAAGCCCAAGTCTTTTCCAACTACAGAGTTCACCTCACCAGGCCTTTCCCAGGGTCTTCACCAGCAAAGCATACCTCTGCCACGCACGATTGTTGTAATAATTATCTCCATGTGATAATAATGCCTGGCGAGTGCCTGACTCCCAGCTGGCTCTTATTCAACATTATTCTCCATCCTCCACATTTCTTAACAGCTGCTAAATTCCTTATGGATTTTATTAGGAACTCCTAGAAATCTGGTACCATTTCCAGTTTCTGATTTAATATGGGGTGCTCAAGCGGGGGGACGTACCTCACAAAGCACTGTCACTTAGTCTCAAACTAACACTACCATGTTTTATTATATGGCTGTTTGACTCCGAGACAACAGGATTAGGCAATTTATCGAGGGCCATCAATGGCTAAAGAAGACCAGAACATCCATGTCTCTGGACAACTGGCCTACGGTTCTTTCCATCACTGAATTCCATCAAAGTACTCAGGGCAAAGGTGACTTCTGAGGCCTCCACTAACACGAATCATATTAATAATAACAGCCCTCCCTGAGCTCTTAATATTCACTGGGTCGCGCGCTGCATACTTCGTATGAATTATCATGTTTACTCACTAAAGCAACTCCTTGATATGTGCATAATTTTTATTCCCCTTTATGAAGATGCCAAAACTAAGCCCAAGAAACTGAATGACTTTCTCTATATTACGTGGTATTTCAGCTGGTCCCCAAAGAGAAACTCTTGAAGCAAGTTCACAGCTACCATGAAGCAGACAAATGCTCAGTGGAGTTCCATAGAATGTGTAAGCGCATAACACTGACCTTGAATCTCCCCAGGACAGCTACTTATCTGCCAGACGTCAGACACCTTAACCAAAGGCAACCTCTTCTTAGCTGCAGGATCTTACTGTCATTTCAAAGGGATGCACAACTGATCGCTCTCTTTCTCCCAAAGCTCCTCCCTTCAAATATATTCCTCAGCCCTAACCATTGTTTGTCATAGACTCAGGGTCCCAGCTCTGACTGTTCGTAACATTCACCTGGGGAGGGGCACCAGGGTGGCTCAGTTGGTTAAGCTGGCTGCCTCCTGCTCAGATCATGGTCTTGGGGTCCTTGGCTTGAGCCCCGTGTTGGGCTCCCTGCTTCAGCAAGGAGCCTGCTTCTCCCTCTTCCTCTGCCTCCTGCTTCCCTGCTTGTGCTCTCTCTCTCTACTCCCTTCTGTCAAATAAATAAAAAAATCTTCAAAAAAAAAGAAGGTTCACCTGGGGATCTTTTAAAACTAAGATTCCTGGGGCCCCCTTCCAGGTAATCTGATTCAATAGGGACATGGTGGAAATATCCCCATTCGTTTGCCATAGCTGATTCTAATGCCTACTCAGGTTAAAATCCCTGTTAGATTTGTGTCCGTATGACTTCCTCTCCCCTACCAGACTGTAGCTTCTTAAAACAGTAATGAGTCCTTTACATCTTTTAAATTTCCATGTGTTGAGAACAATATCTAAAATGCCGCATTTATGCATTGTATTGGAAAATCCAGGACACCGTGGAGCGGATAAGAGCCTGGGCTCTAGAATCTAACAGTCTGGGCACAAAACTCATCCAGTCCATATTAGCCGGGTGGCTCTGGGTAAGTTACCATACCATTTTGTGGTTACCTCATCTGTAAAACGAGGACAACTAGCAGTACTGACGTCGTAATGCTTTCCTGAGATTTATGTGGAGTATTTAGCACAGGGTCTGGCAAGTTACAGGCCCTCGCCAATGCTATCTGTGTAAGTAGGCACAACTGATTCCATCATCGCAGAACTACGGATGTCTTTATGGACTGTTGCTGTGGTAAGTGCAGTGGGGGGTACAGAGGAAATACTGCGAAGGCTCATTCACTGAATACTGACAGGCATTTCTACAAAATCGCAAAAAAAAACTTTTTCACCTTTCACCTTGACGTGTTATTGTTGGAGAAGGAAACACATCAGTTAAGCGACTGAAGGTCACCCAGCAAGTAATTCTCCGTGTGAGATTGGAACTCAAGTTCATCTGGTTTCAGAGCCCGTTCCTCCCACTTTATTACCAAGAAGTTACATGAGCCTTCATTCATACACCCATTCATTCAAGCAACAAGTATCTGTTACGTGCTTATTATGTGCTAGAAACTGGTCTTGGTGCTGGAGACGTAGGAGGGAACAAAACAGAGAGAGCCTCTGCTCTCATTTAGGTTACATCCTACAGGGCAAAGAGAAGGGCAAGTAAGTAACTGGATATATAACATGACCAGTAAGAGAAGGGCTAGAGCAGGGTAAAGGCAACTAGGGAGTGTCTGTGTGTGTGTGTGTGTGAGAGAGAGAGAGAGACATTAGTGGGGGGGGCAGTTGTGTGATAAAGACAGAGAGAGGGAGAGAGCGATCTTAGCGAGGCCAGGAAAGGCCTCTCTGGTGAAGAAACATTCAAGTGATAGATGTGATAAGACATGATTGGATTCTGGGTATTTTTAGAGGTTAGGCTCAGAGGATTCACTGTAGGACTAGAAGAAGGATATGAGACACCAGCAGAAATGAAGAATGACTCCAGGGTTTCTGGCTGCAGTCACTAGGAAACTGGAGTTCTTGTTCCTTAAGCCGCAATAGAAGTTGGACAGGTGGCAGTGAGGAGTCAGGTTTGGAGACCACTACTGCATCCCAGTGGGAATGCAGGGCAGGCGTTCGAGGCGCAGGTCTCATTTGGGGTGAGAGGCTGGAGTTGGGATACAGGGTGAGGAGACGATGTCTGATACCAGGGGGCTGGCGGAGGCCACCTAGGAGAAAGAACGGGTTAAGGAGAAGCCTCAGGCCTGGGCTTGTGTGTTAAAGGTTCAGGAGGATGAAGAGGAACCAGCAGGGGAGTCTGAGAAGGAAACGGAGGGGAACTCCCGGCCCTGAGGCCAAGACAAGGAACCCTATCAGGGAGGAAGCAGCGACTGCCTGTGCCAAGGGTGCTTGAGAGCGGTCTCGGGAGGACCCTGGCTGAGGAGGGGGGACAGATCACTGAGGGGGCCACGGGTGACTCTGCCAAGAGCAGCTTCGGCAGAGAGATGGGAAAAGAGGTGGCAACTGTGTATAGATGACTCTTTCAAGGCATTTTTCTGCGAAGAGGAGCAGGAAATGGGCAGTAGCTGGAGGTGGATATGGGACCGTGAGATGAGTGTTTAAAGCAGGGTGACTGACGGCCTGTTGGTGAACCGCAGCAGTGATCCTGTGGAGAGAAAAGACTTAGTGATGACGCACAGACAGTGGACAAGTGCAGGAGTGAAGGGCTGGAGGTGGGATCCAGCTTCCCAGTGGGGGCCTGGCCTTGGATGAAAGCAGGGACAAAAACATCTACTGTGTAGAAAAATGTAAAAAAAAAAAAAAAAAAAATTTAAATCAAAAGCAATGTCAAGCAATGTAAGATTGTCTCACTTAATCCTTCCAATAATCTGGTCAGGCGGCTTTAGTAGTATCTCCATGATATAAGAGAATCACAGTGCGCATGTGGGAAGGGCTTTAAATGTAGGTGAGAAGATGAACAGTCAGGGAAAGCTGTGGGTGGAAGTGTGTTTGACGTGGGCCTGAAGAGTGGGTTGGTTTTACATATGCGGAAGGGCCTAAGAAGAGAATTCCAAAAATATGAAAAATAAGAATTCCATAAATCCGTAAAAAGGCACAAAAGAGAAGAATGGATGCTGTCGTAGCGTGTACCTCAGAACCAGACTGCATGGGTTCTAATCCTAATCCTTGCACTTCACAGCTGTGTGACCTTAGGCAAGTTCCCTAACTTCTCTGTGTCTTAGTTTCCTCATTTACAAAATGAGGGTAACAACGACTTACCTCAGAGGATTATGGTAAGGAATACACACACCTGTCCCTACGTCCGCAGACATGTATATGATGGAATTATGCCCAATAAATAATGAGCATTGTATGTTTTAGTTATTATTTTATTGTTATTTACAACACGATAAAGAGTTAGAAAAATGTCGAATTTTTCCCCCTGTACGTGGGTGCAGACTTCCAGTTAGCCTGCTTTTGAGGGTCACTGGAAGGTATTCTGCTTCTGGACTCCTCTTCCTTAAGGAGAATCATGAATACACAGGCAAACTGGTCACTGTCCCCTTCAGTGTTTTATTAAGAAGCATTTCTTGACCATCTACTCGCACTCAAGCTCTGAGCTGACCAGGATTCAGAGCCTAAAGACAACGGGCAGAATTCCCGTGCCCAAGCTGCTCCTGGCCACCAGGACACAGGCATGTGGACAGACTGGGGCCATCTAATCCGAGGGCTGTTCTCACACCGATACTCGGGAGGAAACACATCAGGCGTGAGTTAAGAGAACTGATTTCTGATTCCGAGAGTTTGGAGTTGAGTCTTAGCTCTGCGGCTTCACTAAGCGCGGCTGTTGTGTGTGTCACTTTCCTCCCCTATAATGTGGAGAGAGAAGCAAATGAGATGACATCGGCCCAGCCTGGCGCACACGGCCGGGGATTCTTGCGGGGCTGCTCGGCTTCTCCTCCTGGAGCCTTCTTCCCACAACTGTTATGGTTTGCATGACTCGCAACAGCCAAGTCCTTCTTTGGAGCTCTTGAGGAAGTCCTCCTGGGAAGCCTCAACTGGAGCTGACTTTTAAGAGATGAATGAGCAGGGCTTTACAGCACGGAAACATGAGGGAGACTTCTCAGGGGAAGGAAATGGCTCGCGGGGTAAGGCACGTGAGCCTGGTCCCTTCAGGAAGAGAGAGTGCCTCTGCTCCTCTGTTCAAGAGCCCAGAGAAGACCCTCTCGTGTTGGGTGCCGAATTAGGTCCACTGGAAAATACCAGGCAAGGTTCCTCCTACTTCACTGGTTCTTTTATCTCTGTCCTGTCTGGAATGGTTTCCTTTTGCTTGCGATTGAGATTCTGTGCCTCTACCCCCGGAATCATTTTGCTGGATGAATGCTTCCCCACCGTGGTGGAGGGAGTGACGTGCCCTTCTAATGAGGTCCACAGAGAAGGGAAGGCAATCCAACTGTCCTCTCAAAGTCCTGTTTGTGCACCAGCATTATTTAGTCAGCCTTTTTCCCCTTCGTATTTTCTAGTTTCAAGGTAAAGTAGAGCATGGTCATAAAACCAGCCCCCTCAAGTGTGGCTATGGAAAGCTCCCCGACCAGTAATGGTTAAAAAAGCTTGCATTCCTGTAGCAGCTAATGCTGTGCAGAACGTGTTTTGCCCATGTTTTTAAAATGTGTCTCCAGCGCACTTGGGTGGCTCAATTGGTTCAGCCACTGCCTTCGGCTCAGGTCATGATCCCGGAGTCCTGGGATCGAGTCCCATATCTGGCTTCCCCTGCTCTGCGGGGAGCCTCTTCTCCCTCTCCCTCTGCCCCTCCCACTGCTTGTGCTCTCTCCCTCTCTGTCAAATAAATAAGTAAAATCCTAAAAAAAAAAAAAAAGTGTCTCCACAATAGCCTGGTATTTGTCATCGTTTCACTCAATAAAAATTTGTTGACTGCCCATTAAATAGTTGGCATTGTTCTAGTGCTGGGGGTATAAGAGAGGGCAAAATTTAATGTAGGTCCTTTCAGTCTAGCAGGGAGGCAGACATTTGCAGAACAGTTTCACCAGGCCATTCATGATGACTGACTACGACAGGTGCTCCGAAGCAGCCCGGTTCTCTAAGAGCTAGGACCATCGTCCCCCGAGGGCCAGGCATGGCTTCTTGGCTTGAGCTGAGAGTCCAAGGCCAGAATGAACAAAGGAATGGGGTTAGGGGAGAGAGAGGGTTCCCAAAAGTTTATGGTGAGAGGGAGATTCCTGAGAAATCAAGAACAGTGTGGCTGGAAACCAGACAAGATGGCGTGTGCTCAGAGTCAGACAGGAAAGTCGGGCAGAGGTCAGAACACGCAGGGCCTGCTGGGCCATGGGAAGACATTGAGAGGTTTTCAATGCAAACATTTTTGTGTTTGGAGGGTTTAAAAGAGGGAATACGATTGTGTGTGTGTGTGTGTGTGTGTGTGTGTGTTTAATATTTTGACTGTAATAGGAAGAACCAAACCTCCATGTGATGGATGAAGAAATAGGCTTGAAGGTTGAAAGTGAGAGCAGGAAGGAGAGACAACTATTATTTGTGGACCACACACTGTCAATTTACCCTACCTGTGAAGGTGTTACTATATCATGCACTCAAATAATGTCTGTGTAATAATGTCAAGTGTAATACAAGTGAAGGGCAATAATAATAATAATAATTAATATATAATATAATATAATAATATTAATATATAATATAATTATTATTATTATTTTTTAAAAGATTTTCTTTATTTGACAGAGAGAAACACAGCAAGAGAGGGAACACAAGCAGAGGGAATGGTAGCGGGATAAGCAGGCTTCCCGCAGAGCAGAGAGCCCGATGCGGGGCTCGATCCCAGGACCCTGGGATCTGACCCGGGCCAAAGGCAGACGCCTAACAACTGAGCCATCCAGGCGCCCCTAATTATTATTATTATTATTATTATTATTATTATTGCTACTTCTATGATTATTACCCTGTGTGTGGCATTCTGAATGTCTTTCTTTGCAGCCACCCTATGGCGTATCATCATCCATGTTTTACAAATGAGGAAGCCAAGACTCTGAGAGGTTAAGTAACTACCCAACATCACCCAGCTGGCAAGTGGCAGAGCTAAAAATCAAAGCCCATGATCTCCCCGTGTTGAGAAAACAATGTCAAGACAAGCTGGGAAGAAAACCTGTCTTTTAAGTAGAATGGTTCCATCCTCTCAGAAGCCCAGCAATTGTTGAAGCTTTTTTCTTTTTAAAGATTTTATTCATTTGTTTATTTGAGAGAGAGAGAGTGAGCACGCAAGCTAGGGGAGGCACAGGAGAAGAGGAAGAGAGACTTTCAAGCGGACTCTGTGCTGAGTGCAGAGTCCAGATATGAGGCTTAATCCCACCACCCATGAGGTGATGACCTGAACTGAAATCAACAGTTGGGTGCTCAACCAACTGAGCCACCCTGGTGTCCCCGCAATTGTTGAAGCTTTCAAAGTTGTTCTCGAATGAATCTCAGAGGGATGGCTTGGGTATTTCTACGTATTTGATTTTCCCAGGGACATACACCAATTATTCATTCTCTGCCTCTTCAATTAAATAAAATATGAAGTTTGCAACCATAACTTTTCTAGAAGAGACTACAGGGTAACATAATGGCTAACACTATAAAAACTCAAACTCAGATCCGTTCTCACATACGTTCCTCCTCAAACTCTAAGTAAGTTGAACTAGTTCTGAGTGACACTGTGATGTGTTGGAGGAAACTATTCATTACTTGACAATGTAATAAAAAAGGGAAACTTGGCTTTCTAAGGAAGTACAGGAGACTGCAAAACAGACAGCACCTATCATGTACCAAGCTTCCTAAAGAACCAGAATGATCACACTGAATTCTCAACATCCTGGGAATAAGTCTCTTTATGTCCATTTTTTAGGGAAATTTGAGCATAGAAAATTAAGTGACTTAGCCCTGCCTGCTTGGTATTTAACTCATGCCTTCCCCACTCAGCTCCAGGGCCTCACTCATGAAGTTCATGTTTGCCACATGCCACTAACCCTACCCATTGTCTATTAGTCTCACAACAGATTAAAAGACAAGTCTCCTTGCCCCCCTCACCCCCTAAACCCTGGTGATAGTTGGCAAATTTGAAATTGTTTTGATGGGAATAAAATAGGCTTTCCATTTTGATGGACTACAACAGTTAAATTTGGTTAAAAAACAGTTCAAGAAAGTTTTGGGGGGGTAGTTTGTATGAGGTAGGAACTTTAGTTCGATTAATATACAAAACAGCAACTGAATAGACCAAGTGTTTGGGTTCTCAAAATCTAAGCTAGGAGGAGAGGAGGGGGTACCAATCAGAAATAGAAAGGTCATCTAGGCATCTTCCTATATGAGTTTAGGTCTTTTGTATATGGGAAGTTCCCCTGGAGATTTCTATGCATGCCACCCCCTATCCCTCCCCAATATATATAGAGACTTATTAAGTTGCTCTCTTTAGGAGGAAAGATTTCTCAGTGGGTCATCTCCTGTAGCCACCAATAAAATTTTTAAGGGAAATAGCTAATGGAAAAAAAATCCTTAAGATACCAAGGTCTGTGAAAAATGCTATCCTTGGTCTCAATTCAAGGGTGATCCCAAACTTCTACTTGCTTTTCCTAGGGGTTAATGACTGAAAATCCCTTCACGGTATAATAAACACTCCTCTCGTTTTCTCTCCCCAGCCCCCGATTGCCAGCTCCTACTCGAGGAGGAGAAACAAGGGTGGGTTTCTGCAACAGGCTGCTCGGTGGCTCCATCCCGGAGAGTGTGGCTAGACAGAGGGTAGAGGCGGCGTCTCACCGCCCCAGACCTCTTCAATCAGGACTGCTTGTAGGGCCACCCTCAGGCTGAAAAGCAGCCAGCCAGTGGCTTTTCTTGAAACTGCTCTTTTTCGAGGATGTAGCAGATCAAAAGAAATAGGCAAATCGCACACAGAATATGCACAACCGGCTACTGGCTCCAGAAATGTTGAAACCTGCAGTGCTTAGATGAAGATGGATTGCCAGAATGTTGACGAGGCGCGCGCGCACACACACACATACACACACACACACACACACGTACACAGAAAGTACACACACACACACACACACACACACACACACACACAGATGCAGAGCATGCTAGGTTAGAAGGTAGCGGAGGAGGTCCCCAACGGGACCTGCAGCTGGGGACTGTTTATACGGGGGTCAGCTCACCCTCGCCGGAAGGCATTAACTTAGGACCCCCCACGAACCCCATTTCCAGCAAGTGCTGAAAGTCAACTGCGTCCTTCTGCTCTGCAACCCAAGTCCAGACTCCGAGCAAAACAATCCGACAACCGACACCCCCCAGTCATGTAGTACGCTAATTCTATTTTGCTAATTGCTTTCTTGGGCATGCACCAAGTTATTAAGCAGACAGTGACAAAACAGAGAGCTTGGATAAATGTATGTGGCAGCACCTACTGAAAATGTTCTTCCTTAAGAGGAGTTCCAATTACTTGTTTGCTTGTGAAGTGGAATAAGGGAAACTGGCAAGATATTTCTGATTTTCTTCCGACTCGACTAGATGAGCTTTGAGATCACCTTTGCAATATTCTCCTGCCCTTTAGAAAATACTTCCCCTTCCTTGTAGAAGACAGACTGCTTTTAGAAACAGATCTAAGTCTGTTAGATACAAGCTTTTGCCAGGAACGACAGTCATCTGCTAGCTACAGAAAGCAGTATCAGCAGAGCCTGCGGGAAGTCATACACCAGCCCACTTTTTCCCACCCACCCAGACACTCTCCCTCTCTGGTCTGTACCTTCCGTGTGGCAGCTGGAAGAGAGGATGGTATTCGGAGGTCTGAAGATGTAAGGCAGGTAACGAGAGAAGCATTTCATCTTCCAACAAAAACAAAAAATGAAAATCTAAATAAAAAACCAGTCTCCTGAATCCATAAGGATTCTTTCGGCCTTTAAAGCTGGCTACATCACCAAAATGTTTATGGAGGTTCTCCCCTGGATCTGCAAAGCTGGGAAGCCCGAGGAAGAACTGGAGATGGGGCCCATTTTGCCATCGGCGCCAGGAAGCACTGCCTTACATTTCTGCATGCAGCTCAAACTCAGAAGCCCCCAAGCAAGCCGGGATATAGCCTCTTCATTGGCTGCAGCTTCTCGGAGCAGGATTTGCTGAGTAAGTCAGTCCTGCCTGTAAACACACGCTGAAATGCCCTGCCTGAAACCTCTACCTTTTCCCGTGCGGTCAGTTTCTCCTCCTGCAAGAGAAATCCAGCAGGATAGGAGAGCACTGAGGATAAGTGACCATCTCTTCTTTAGCTGGAAGATCAGATGAAACAAAGGCAGCACAGTGTCCCACCCCGGAGAGAGACGGCTGTTAAAAGAACCACCCGTAATGCCACGGGTCTCAGGAATATTAAAGTACAGTGCAATGAAATGGGTCTCTGTCCTCGCTTCGTCTAGATTTAGCTCTATGGTTTTTTAATACGAAAGCCCAAACAATAGGACCATTTATCATTTAGGTGAAGCCCAAAGCCAGGGTGAGTAGCCGGTGACAGAGGGCTAACACAGACAGATTCTGTGCTCCACTAGTCTTTTTTTTCCTGCCGGCCCTCACACCAAGGCAGTAACCTGGTTCTGAGTTATTTGCTGTGAGAATTTAAAGCCGCAACACAAGAGCACAGAGGCAAGGCCCAAGGAAACTGACCCTTCACCGACTGGTGAGCCCCAACGGCAGGGAAAAAATAAGTTGATCTAAGAATTATGCGACTTTACCAAAATATTCAGAATTCACAAGAGGATGAGAGGTAATGAGAACACCTCTCAATGAGGACAGGTCGAACCACCACATAAATTTGGATGGGGGAACTGGTTTGGTTTTGACCCATCGAATAATAATGATTTTGGAAACCTTATTACCAGAAGGCAAGCACAAGGTATCGGTGTGGGATTGATAAGTTCTCTAGCATAGACATTACTGTCTATGCTAGAGAAAAGATGAATGTCCTTTGTGCTGCATTTGGAGGCACAAGGAAATGATGTAATGGTCTATAAAAGAACACCAATATTGCCCTGAGAGGGATTTTTAAAAATAAGATTTAACATAAAATTTTAAAATAAGATTTAATATAAAAATATAAAATGTCTTGCTCTAATTACACTAGAAAGGATTAAATACCTACGGATAAATTTAACCAAGGAGGCGAGTGAGAGACCTGCACTCTGAAAACTGTAAGACACTGGTAAAAGAAATTAAAGACAACACGAACAAATGGGAAGACATATCATGCTCATGGATTGTAAGAATTCTTGTAGTTAAAATGTCCATACTACCCAAAGTCATCTACAGATTTAATGCAATCCCTACCAAAATACCAATAGCATTTTCTACAGAACTAGGACAAATAATCCTAAAATTTATAAAGAACCCCAAAAGACTTCATATAGCCAAAGTAATCTTGAGGAAAAAACAAAGCTGGAGGTATCGTAATTCCAGATTTCAAGATATACTACAAAGCTATAGTAACCAAAACAGTATGGTAAGAGCACAAAGACAGACCTATAGATCAATGGAATAGGATAGACAGGCCAGGAACAAACCCATACAGATGGCCAACAGACACACAGAGAGATAAATGCTCAACATCACCAATCAGCAGAGAAATGCAAGTCAAAATCACAGTGAGATACCACCTCACATCTGTCCCAATGGCTGGTATCAAAAAGACAGGAAACAACAAGCATCTGTGAGATGTGGAGAAAAAGGAACCCTTTTGCGCTGTTGATGGGAATGTAAAATGGTGCAGCCATTGTGGAAAACAATATTGAGGTTCCTCAAAAAAATAAAAATAGAAATACTTTATGATTCCGTTATTCCATCACTGGGCATTTACCTAAAGAAAATGAAAACACTAATTCAAAATAATATATGCATCTCTGTTTACTGCTGCATTACTTACAATAACCAAGATATGGAAGAACCCAAGTTCCCATCAACAGATGAATGGACAAACAAGATGTGGAAGACATATATATTAGAGAGAGATATAGAGATATATACATGAAATGGAATACTACTCAGCCATAAAAAAAGAATGAGATCTTGTCATGTGCAACAATATGGATGGCCCCAGAGGGTATTATGCTAAGTGAAACAAGTTAGAAAGAAAAACAAGTACCATATGATTTCACTTATATGTGGACTCTAAAGAACAACCTAATGAATCAAAACAAACAAAAGACTAAGCCGACTCTTGAATACAGAGAGCAAACTGATGGTTTCCAGAGAGGAAGTGGGTGCGGAGATGGGGAAATAGTTTTGGCAGGTTAAGAGGTACAAATTTCTAGTTTTAAAGTAAATAAGTCACAGCGATAAAAAGAACAGAGGAAATATAGTCAATAATATTGTAATAACAGTATATGATACAGTTGGTGACTACTTTATCATGGTGAGCACAAAGTAATGTATGGAATTGTTGAATCAATATGTTGTACACCTAAAGTTAATACAACATTGTATGTTCATTTACTTCCATTATGTGTGCCTTGAAATCTGGTAGAATTTTTTTTTAATCCTCCATTGCTTCTCCTCTTTACAGATACACTTAGCATTGGAGAAACATACTGGGCTGTCCAGGGAAGCAAACACTTCGAGCCATAAAGTAATTATGGTCTTCATCCAGGCTATGATATATAAACAGACTCTTCCACCAATATGTTTTCTCTCTGACTTTTGGACCATTGTGACAGGATGATAAAATATTGGCAGAGACAAGATGTCTAGCCCCTCACAGCTTACATAACCCATCACATCCTTAGACCCAGATACCTGGCAAGGTTGGGCCATCCCAAGTAAGGTGCTGTTTAAATACACATTGCCTAACTGGTCTGGTTTGGCTGTATGGGTCATCTTAGCCTCGTGACACAAGAGCATATCCGGAGGTGTCTTCCTGAAACGTACTGCATGTGTGACCCATATTCAGCGGAGTGGAAAGAGTGTGGGCTTTGGGGTCGATCTGACCCAAATTTGAATCCCTGTGTATCCCATTTACCGGTTGGGGAGATCTACACAAACCCTAACACCTGTGAGCCTTCGCGTTCTGCACCCATAACACGGGAACGATGGCAGGGTTTCCCTTGCGCCCCCTCAGACTGAGGGAGACAATAAGCACACGGAGCACCCAGTGCGCTATGGCCACCTGATCAGTGGCCACTGCTGATGCCGTGCTTACCGCTGCTGTGCTCCTGCTCTGACCTTCTGTGGCCAGACATGAACTTGAGAGCAGGGACGGAAGAGGTGTGATGAGGACAGTGGTGCCACAAAGACAGCCAGGGTTGAGGCGTGTCTTCGCAACTGACTTATGTGTCATCTGGGGCCAAGGACGTCACATCTCTAAGTCTCATCACGTAGCTGATAGGGATAAGAACAGAAGCTCACATGATACAGTAAGGGCCACAGAGGACGGCTGATGTGAAGGGTTAGGACAATGCCTGGCAAAATGTAAGGGCTTCCTAAGTCTACTTGCTATGTCTACAGCAGTAGCCTCAGCCCTGAATCTCAGTATCTTCTTGCATTTACTTACCCGTCTTGTCTACACAATGAAACTGTAAACTCCCTGAGGGAAGTTTTTAATGCCCAATTCATCTTTGTGCCCTAAGAGCCTGGCACGGAGTACTCAATAACTATTAGCTGAAGGAGTGAATGGATGGATGGATGGATGGATGGATACTTGGATAAATCAATACATACGGCAGAAAACTTCTGAAAGATGTTTGAGTCTTCTTTGTGGAGGTCTTTCACAGCACAAATAAATTTGAGCCCATTATAAATCTGGAATATATTACTCAGGCAAGGATATTATGGAATTCATGAATCGACATGCTTCCCCTTGGCATAATTTAGTCTTAAATAAACAATAGGTATTTAGTATATACCTTCTGAGTCAAGAGCAGGCACTTAGTAAATACTTCCCGAGTGAGAAAACATTCACAGATTATGCTGCCCATAATTAAAGTGAAAGAATCAAGCAACTCCCCCCTGCTTCCCCCCAAAAAAGCCTCTCCTTCATTAGAGACCAAAGATCAGTGAGGCTGGCACCCAAGTCCCAAAGTGGCCGCACCAATCCAGCCAGTACCTCTTGACCTCCATTGAAAGCGTCTTTTCCAATCCCACTATAAAATTACTGATATTGTGCCAGCCCTGTGCACCCCACCCGCCCAGATGTAGAATGGGCAAGGGGTGCAAAGAACTGACGTGAAATCTCCTCAGTCAGATGATTTTGGTGCAGTTGGTTTGCACTGTACCATTTCAAGTCTTTCAGTGTGCTTTTGTATCTTTCTTTTCTCTTTGATTTTCTGAACAATTCCATTTTACAGAAGGGAAGACAGGCTGAGAGGATATAAACTTTATCCAAAACCAGCCTCACTTAGTGAACTTGCAGATTTCAGAGCCATCAATCCTATGGATTCAGACTCTCTCTCTTTTTTAAGATTTTACTTATTTTTGTAAGTAAGTAAGTCTCCCTTTTGACTGAGGGAGACAATAACTGAGAGAGAGAGAGAGAGTAGGGAGGGTCAGAGGGAGAAGCAGGGTCCCCGCTGAGCAGAGAGCCCGATGTGGGACTCAATCCCAGGACCCTGAGATCATGACCTGAACTGAAGGCAGAGGCTTTAACCCACTGAGCCACCCAGGCGCCCTGATTCAGACCCCCTGAGGACAGAGAAGGAATCTGCATATTCCATATGCCAAGTGATTCTTATCAGAGTTTGAAAACCTCTGGAGTGAGGTATTTCATTTCATGCTTTGGCTTGAAAGCTAAGGGTTCCAAAAAGTTTTTCAAATACTCTTGTCCCAAATCATGTGTCTCACTGCTTTGGTCCAACATTTTGTTGGCATTAGTGAGTGATGGAGTGATTTACTGACTCCCGCTCTAAAGGAGTGCATTTTCCAGAAAAAAAGAGAGAGGGAAAAAAAAGGACTAATAAACTATCACATTACAACATCACAGGGGTTATGATGGAAGGAAGGGGTCTGAAAAGATTCTCTGGGATTACAAAAAAGTCCATGTCAGAGATCCAGTCTTGGGCATTAGGCATTATTTACCAAAAGTGCCCATTAAAAGGCAATTATCTTACTGGGAGCCACAGCGAGTAAACAGTTAGCAGTAATTAACCCCATCAGCGGACTGAGAGTCTGATATAACAAATGTCATCACAGATAAGAGCAGGACTACCAAGAGAGGAAGGGTCTTTCTAAGGAGACAAGGAGACAGGAGGCTCATAGGCATTGGCAGAGGTGCCTGGAGGGAGGACCCAAGAGCACAGAGCGATCTCTGAAAGGGAAACCAGGAGCTCAGGAGGAGGGAAAGATAAAGGTGACCCATTTTAGGTGCCATGTGAGAAGGGCCCTGGAGTCTGGCAGAACAGAGCCTAGAGACAAGAAATTCCCCAGATGATTTCCACGTGCCAGATTCTGACATCCAGTTGCAGAAAAAAAGCAATGAACTGGGAGATTATTGAGTGCTGCACTATGGACCGGGGTGCTCCAAGCTTTTCTCAAGACCATGTCCTGGGAGATCAGAAACACTCGCTTTGGCGTCGCAAAGCCCTAGCCTGAGCCCTCGCCTCGGGGCCTCCCAACAGCCTGCTGTGCCGTGCTTGGTGCTCTTCCTCACGGAAGCCCGCTTCTTCTGGGAAAGTCACCCTGGTTTTTCTCTTTACACATGTCCTTACAACCTCCCCTGGGGGACGTTTCACCATTATGGTTTTTCATTTTGCTTAGAAGGCAAGTAAATCCCAAGAAAACAAAAATTAGCTTGTTTAAGATGGGTCGGATGAGCATGGCCAGGTTTTCACTTTGAAGCCAAAGCAAAGCAAATTCCTCTTCATTCTTTAAGTCTTCAATAAAATGTCACATCCTCAGGAAGAGGCTTCTTCATACCTTAGACTGCGCCAAATCCTCCTGCTACAGGCTCTCAAATATCATCCTTTCCTTTCAAAGCACCCATTCATTACTGAACATATTTATTGAGCATTTACTATGTCAGGCACTGTACTTGGAGCTAAGGAATCAACAGTAAACAAGACAGATGAGATACTTGCCCTTTTCTTCAGGGGTAATTATCATTCCTAACATATAAGATTGTGGTGAAGATTACGTGAGCCAATTCATTGAAATGCTCAGAATTCTGTGTGGCATGAAGTCCGATGTGTCCGATAGTCCGATGACTATGATAATTGCTGTCGAGTATCTGATTCCTTTGCCAGACTCTAAGTGGCAAGAAGGCAGAATTTTGACTTTTCTCTGCTGAATCCCAAGCGTGAGGTTCACTGCCTGGTGCGCAGCAGGAATCTGTTAAGTTTGTGCCGGGCTGAATTGATTTGAACTGAAACAGGCAGAATTCTGACATACTTCTCATAGCTTCCCCCATACTCTCCAGCCAGTATGTGAAATTGACAGCTCGGAAGGAAGAGGAACCTCTTTTTGGTTAGTTCCTTCATCCATTCAAATAATCTTTTCAGCAGCTATTAAACACTAGACTCTTAGAAGTCGGAGATACCACAGTAAATAATACATTGAGGTTTAGCTCACTGAGTTTATATTCTAGAAGAAGGAGAGGGACAATAAACAGGTAAATGTTATATCAACAAAGTTATTTCAGATGTGAAAAGGAATGATCCAGTAATTTATCCAAAGAAAACAAAAACACTAACTCAAAAAGATAGATGCATCTCCTTATTTATGTGCAGCATTATTTACAGTAGCCAAGACATGGAACAACTTATGTGTCAGTTGATGGATGAGTGGGTAAACAAAATGTGGTGAGTATGTATACACACACACACACACACACACACACACAATGTAATATTATTCAGCCATAACAAAGAAGGAAATCTTGCCATTTACAACAACATGAATGGACCTTGAAGATATAATGCTAAGTGGAATAAGACAAAGACAAATACCATTCGATCTCACTTATATATGGAATCTAAAACAAAACAAGCAACCCCCCTCCCCAACTCAGATACAGAGAACAGGCTGGTGGTTGCCAGAGGTGGGGGTGGGTGAGTTGTGGGCAACATGGGTGAAGAGGGTCCGAATGTAGAAGCTTACTGATATAAAATAAATAAGTCATGGGGATGTAATGTACAGCACGGTCATTACAGTTAGTACTATGCTGCATATTTTAAAGTTGTGAAGAGAGGAGATCTTAAAAGTTCTCATAAGAAAAAAACATGTAACTATGAATGGTGATGAACGCTAATGACACTCACTATGATCATTTCACAGTATATACAAACACGGAATCATACACTATACACACGAAACTAATATAATGTTATATGTTAATTACACCTCTCTTTTTTAGAAAGCAGAATGAAGAAAATAAAATGGGGGTTGTGGTAGAGAGTGACCGCTTAGACGGTCAGGGAGGGCTTCACTGAGGCAGTGATGTTTTAGCTGAGGCCTGAAAGACAGCTTGCTTGGCCGAGAAAGGGTTTTGGCTCGTTCTCTCACCCAACTATGCTGCAGCCTGTACGTTTTCTTTCAGAGCAGTTTTGTCTTCTACTTTAATTAGTTAACAATCTAATTCTTTTAAACTAATAGTTAGTTTAATTTCTTTTTTCTGAGATCAGTGGGGATACAGATTGTGCTATATTGCTCACCAGTGCGTCCCCTGGACTTCCCTGAGAGGCCAGCAGAGACCTGATTCACACGCTTGATGGGGAGTCTAGACCAGCAGCTCACATGTGACTAGAGCAAGGAAGAGGTGGGCAGCTACAGACAAGACTAAAGAGGATTTTGAAGACGGACAGGCTCGATTTAAAGCAGACGCAAAGGGAAAAATAGAACCTAGCTGGTTACAACAGAAAATTTTGGCTCTCAATGAAAAGACCATACAGTGAAAAGCATAATAAAGCCAAGCACATTTTCCACCAAATTTTATATACTAATTCTCACAGGAGCTACAAAAAGTAGACAGTTTCTCCTCATTTATGAAGAGATATCAGAGCAAGTAGGCAATACTTTTTCATTCTAAAGCATATGAACAGGATTCAATTTTCTTAACGATGACAACAGTAATGACATCAACCATCCAGTCTGAGTTCTTACTAGGTCCTGTCCCTCTGCAAACCACACTGCCTAGGACATCTCATTTAATCCTCTTGAAAAACTTATAATAAAGTCAGTGTTTTTATTTCATTGGTTTATAAATGAGGAAATTTGCACAGAGACATTAAATAACTTGCCAACTACAAGCCAATGGAGGGACTAAGTTTCCAGTGCAGACTTCTCACTCCTACCCCAACCCTGTCTGGATGCTGGGCTGTTTCCTGGGCTACACAATCTTGACATTCTCTTCCCTGGTAGTCTGGTAGAGAACAGAGCACCTAGAATGACACTCAACTTCTGTGTCTACTGATATGGGATTGGTGGGTATTTGATCAGGCTGGTCAAATTTACTTCTGCCCTATGTGAAAGAAAGGGTTCATTAATGACTAGCATCATTAGGTGAGGAAGCCATAACCAAATCCACACAACTACCCATCAATGCCTCCACAGATTCAAGATGCACTGAAGGCTTACTTTTTTCAAGACACAGTGTCAAGGACCATGGAGGTAGAGGAATGAATATGTAAGGCAGAGCGTGTAAAGGCAAGTGGGGAGGTAAGAATATGAATGAAAAATATGAATACATTACCAATTACAGAAGGGACATAACAGCTTAACAGATAAAGTGCAGACTAGGAAAATCTCACATGTCACTGGGACACTGGGTTGGATTCCATGAAGATTTCCTGGATGTGGCAGCATCTGAGAGAGGCTGTGAAGGACAGGGAGAATTTGAATCTGTGGAGATGTGAGGGGGAAGAAAATGCTGGTAGGAATTAAAAATTAGATCAACGGTTTGATGGGAGGGAACCTCAAGAATTCTTTGGGGGAATGATGAGTACTTCTGTTTATTAGTCTATATAATGCCATGCAAGATGCTTTTTAATGCTACTTATGAACATGAAATAATAATATTACATTTCCCTGAAATTTTACTACATAGCTATTCCCAACTCAAATTTACCCTATTTATTCTAAATTAATACAATTGCAACACACCTTAAACCTATAAAGCGGATTCCAACTTCACTGTTTGGGCCAGACACTAATTAGCTCTCATTTGGAAATAGGAGACTTCAACCTCCCTTACCTGAGCAGACAAAGAACTGCCCCATAATTCAGTCTATACAAGGCCTCAAGGCCTTTGGAAGAAGAAGCCATTCCAAAGTCAATCCAGAATGTGCTTCCATTTCTTCAGAAGGATTTGCTTGGCCTGCTTTCCTCTTGCACTTCTCTGGGCTTTAATTAAACCACGAACAAGTGAAAAGGAATCAATATGCTAAGATAATAATAAGGCATTTTTTGAGGCTATCTGTTTGGGCCTTCAGCCTCGGAGTGGGCGGCACCATTTCCTTCTGGACAGATGAGAACGTTAGAGAATTTTGAGGTAACCGAGTACATGGATCCAGGTGGGAAGATCTTAGCTTTCTGACCCTTAGGCCGCTCGTTAGAGATAAAAAGGAAGGCCTGAGGGATCAAGTTTAATGCCTTCTGTAGAAAACACTTTGAACACAAATTTTCCCTTGATTCCGAGAGGCCATAATAGTAAATCCTCAAGGAGCCAGCAGGGGAAAATATGGTCGACCTGTTGTTCCTGAGGTATGCAGAGAAGCCTTGGTCGTTCAACGGAGACGCCCCCACGGGAGTGCCACACTGTACATGCAGCATGCACAAGAGTTCTGTGTGTCCTGCGGAGTAGTTTAGTTTTTGATTCAAACGTCAGGCCTTTTGAGAGGCTACGCATTCACCCGTCTCCTGCATCAGGAGAAAGTTACACACTTAACGTTCCTTTCTGTTTCAGTCTGTGAGTTTTGCTCTACAGCTGGGTTTATGAACGTCAGCACTAGTGACATCCTGGCCTGGAAAAATCTTTGCTGAGAAGGGAGAGGGACGCTGGGAGGGGGAGCTCTCCTGGGCGCTGTAGGTGTTTAGCAACATCCCTGGCCTCAAGCCACGACATGGCGGGAGCACCTCCCCATCTTGGTGGTGACGATCAAAAATGTCTCTAGATGTTGCTAAATATCCCCTGGGGAGGGGGCAGAACTGCCCCCCCCCCCCACACACACACACAAGAATCGTGTCCTTACAGTGAGACTGCCTCAGAGACCAGGGCTGAGGCTGTGGCCACGTTAACTGTAAACAAGGCAACTTTGTGCCGGCAAACAATCATTTGATGAACAGTCAGCAAACTAAGTGCTTCTGCAATTCTTCGTGTCTTCGTTGCCTCACCTCACTCACACGGCTGCTCTGTAAATCCCATGAGACAATATTTGTAAAAGGGCTTTCGGAAATTTGAAAATAGAATGTCGTTGCTATTTGGTTTACCTGGGTCTTTAGGCAATCACTGATGCTGGCCTCTTGGAAAATGACAGCTCCATTCCGTAATAAATAAAAATGTATGTGTGATCCGAAGGGGCACGTGCACCCGAATGTTTATAGCAGCAATGTCCACAAAAGCCAAACTATGGAAAGACCCTAGCTGTCCATCAACAGATGAATGGATAAAGAAGATGTGGTATATATATACAATGGAATACTATGCAGCCATCAAGAGAAATGAAATCTGGCCATTTGCAATGACATGGATGGAACTAGGGGGTATTATGCTAAGCGAAATAAGTCAGTCAGAGAAAGACAATTATCACATAGTCTCTCTGATATGAAGCATCTGAGAGGCAGGGCGGGGTGTTGGGGGTGTAGGGGAGAGAAATAAAACAAGACGGGATGGGGAAGGAGACAAATCATAAGAGACTCCTAAACCCACGAAACGAACTAAGGGTGGCTGGGAGGTGGGGGTGGAGTAGGGATAGGATGGCTGGGTTGTGGACATTGGGGAGGGTATGTGCTATGGTAAGTGCTGTGACATGTGTAAGCCTGACGATTCACAGACATGTACCCTGGGGCAAATAATACATTATATGTTAATAAAAAAATCTTTAAAAATGCAAAAACAAAAAACCCCATAAACAAATAAATAAATGTATTTTTAATGTTCTTTTTAATTCAACTTAATTAACATATAGTGTATTAATGGTTTCAGGGCTAGTATTTAGTGACTTAACAGTTGATGAATATAACACCCAGTAGTCATTACTTCAAGCGCCCTACTTAATGCCCATGATCCAGCCACACTATCCCCCTACCCACTGCCCCTCCAGCAACACTCAGTTTGTTTCCTAGAGTTAAGAGTCTCTTATGATTTGCCTCCCTCTCTGTTTTCATCTTATTTCATTTTCCCTTCCCTTCCCTTATGTTCCTCTGCTTCCTAAGTTCCACATATGAGGGAAATCATATGGTATTTGTCTTTCTCTGACTGACTTATTTTGCTTAGCCTAATACCCACCAGTTCCATTCATGTTGTTGCAAATGGCAATATTTCATTCTTTTGGATGGCTGAGTAATATTCTACTGTATATAATTTAGATTTAAAGGAATCTCATCAACCAAGTCTACATACAGGGAGTTGAAGGCAACGGTAAGAAACATCTTTCTTGCTACTAAATGAATATTCTTAGAGTCTCCTGTCTTCATGGCCATTGCTGATTGGAAAGCTGCTGTTAATTCATGCATGCATGCATGCATTTGTTCAATAGATATTTGTTAAGTACTGCTGTGTGCCAGGCACTGTGCTGGTCACTAGTGATAGTTACACAAATTGTAGCTGTAGTAGATCTGGCCCTGCCTTCATGGAGGTTATAAGCTAGTGGAAAAAACATAAAAGGAGTAAGGAAACTAGAATGCATTTGGCAGATGCTATGGAGGGTAACAGCCTGGACCTCCTAGAAGGGCCACCAAGCTCAGGGATGCGCTAGGGGAGGCTGGCTAGGGCAAGTGACATCACGCAAGGGCAAGAGTCACTACTGTGGCTCCAGTGTGATGAATGGAAAGGAGGTGGTCCAGAAAGAAGGAAAATGGGAGAGAACCAAAGAGGTTTCTTCTACATCCAGAGAACAGAAGATGGCATCCAAAGGAGGATAGCAGCAATGTGGATAGAGGGAGGTCAAGGAATTTGAGAGATCATTTGAAACATTTAGGAGGAAGAATGACATAGGATTTAGGGTAGATGAGCATGTGCATTGGGGGAAGGTAGGAAGGCAGGGTCAGCGATGACTCTAAGGTATCTGGGCAGGCTCTTGGAGAAAGAAGCTGAATTGACTACAGCCATTGCTATTAACAACAAAAAAAGTGATAGAATGTTTACGGGTTCCTGCTAAGTGCAGGTCCCTAAGCATTAACAAGCACTATCTCATTCAAGTCTTGCAATACCCTTATTATACAGGATCTGTTATTCTTAGTACATCAAGACTCAGGATAACCAGCTCCCCAAGATTCAAATCCAACTTACTGACTCCAGAGCCCACCCTGAACCACCACAGATGACCATTACTAATTAACTGGAGTGTTTACCTTCTACATTTAAATCAGAAGTCTTTCAGTTATTACTAACAAAACCTGTGAAGGAATCTCTGAATCATTTAAGCTCTTTGAATTTCAATTTCTGTAGGCCAGAAACTGTGTATTGGAATACCTCCTTTACAACACTGAGATAAAGATTAAATTGGTCCCAATACTAATAATGAGAGAGCAAGCATTTACGGAATGCTGACTATATCCGTGCCGCCTTGTAAAATACTTCTTATGTGTTAGTTAATTTAATCCTCACCAAAGCCCTTGAAGTAGCTTCGGCAATAATGTTACAAATAAGGCCACTGAGTCACAGACAGATGAAATGCCATACTCAGAGTTACATAGCTGGGGTGCAAATCCGGGTTAGCATTTCTGGATCCTGTACTCTTCTCCACTGGGTCATGCTGCCTCTACTAAGAAGCGAGATCTTGGGAACTCCCTGATGCCCCATGAGCTGCCTAAGGCCTGGAATACTGTATATGCTCAGTGCTACCTGCAAATTTGATGCAGATTTTTGGTAAGTGCCAGGCACTGTGTTAGGCAGACAAGATAGATATGGCCCTTGTTCTAATGCCTTTCTTGGAATTTTGGAAAGCCATTTCCAGTCATGACTCCCCCCGCCCCCATTTCTCCAGCTGCCTGCCCTTGAGAACTCAGGACATGTCAGTCATTGATGTGAAAGGTTTCAGGGGAGTCCAGGGGGGTGACTTCCTCTGGAGGCAAATACTGAGCATTGAGAAGAGAGCTGGTGCATGTCGGCCAGGAGGCCCCACAGAAGCCCTCGGAGGGGCTGCTGCCTCCCTCCCTGGCCTCTCTATGGGCAAGGAACACAAAGCTCAGTGTCTATATGTAAAAAACAAGTGACTGAGAAAATGGAGTCCGAATAATCTATCTAACAAGACATTTGGTCTCGAGAACACAGGTTGACTATATTTTTTTAAATTAATTTCTTTCTTTTTTAGACAGAGAGAGAGAGAGCATGAGGGAGAAGGGACGAAGGAGAGGGACAAGCAGACTCCACACTGAACACAGAGCCTGACACGGGGCTCGATCTCATGACCCTGAGATCATGACTCGAGCTGAAATCAAGAGTGGGACACTCAACTGACTGGGCCAACCAGATGCCTCAGGTTCATGGTATTTTTTTTTACTGGAAGAACTATCAGAGAGCTAATCTAACCCCATAACGTCACACAGGAGCCTGAGCTGTGGAGACACGAGGTGGTTAGGTGGCAGAGGGCACTTGCGACTTTGGTTGCATCCCTCTTCTTTTATGCAGCTCATTTCCTCCCTCTATAAAATGGGGAGATGAAAAACGACCTTCCAGCTTCCTTCAAAGTCCACTATGCTATGAATCTACACATTTAAATCACACAGTTACATCCTTGCTCATTAAGAATATGTGGACAAATGACACTTTTATTAGGAGTAATGAGTATTAATTAATTGTTCATGTTTGTGGATGATGCAGGGGCTTAACTATGATTCTCTTGTAACTGCTTTGGCATTATGTTGATAGAACCCAAGCCTAGAATCTTCCATAGATGTGTACTATTCTTTCCAAGGAGCAGGCTTGCTTTTGCTTGCAGCCTTATGTAAGTTATCCCTTCAGTAAACACGGGAGTCTGCTGGCCATTTTAAGCTCATTTTGAAACAAGTTTATCAAATTTATCAGATACGAAACTTTAAAAATAAATAATTGTCTGGTGGCTGGGGTGACAGATTTTTAACATTTTCTTAGAATCTGCTTTCATGTGTGTTATAGCTAACACTTACCTAGTATTTACTCTGTGCCTATTCCAGCCTTTACCTGGATTATTTGATTTGTTCTCACAAAAACCTACAAAGGAGAAGCTATTATATTCCCAATTTTACATCAGAGAAAAGTAAAGTTGAATGAAACTTAAGTTTGTAACCTAGTCAAAGTGACATAAAAAGTGGTGGAATGGGGACTCAAACCCAGTCTGTTCAGGGTGTATGTGTGTGCGTGTGCACGCACGTGTGTGTGTGTGTGTGTGTGTATTTTTTTTTTTTTAGTAGAGTCAGCACACAATGTTACATTAGTTTCAGGTGCACAACTTAGTGATTTGACAAGTGTATCCATCATGTTATACTCATGATTTTCACTATGGTAAGTTCGTTCTTCATGATGCCCTCAGCTTTCTATCAGGGACACAAAAAGTATCACTTTCTGTGAAAAGAAATGCAAGTATTCTAAAAATACTTGGGTTGGTTTGGTTTTCTTTTTTTTTTTTTGGATAATGTTTACAAATTGTTTGTTTTTTTTTTTTAGTTTTAGTTTCAGGAATTTCAGTTGTAGTAAGAAACAATCTTTTTAGAAGACAGCTTATCTTCAAGCTGTAACTTATGTATTAAAATACATTTGCTCTCGGGTACGTCTGATGAGAAGCTGCACTTTGCACAAATCATGGACTAATAAAGAGCAAGAATGTAAAATTCTGAGGCATGTGTGAATGGGAAGTTGTAGAAAATTAATGCCAGTTTTCCTTGGGAAATAGGCACTTAACATCAATATTTGGAAGTCATTACTTCTCGGGTATAATTTTTACAGACCTGTCCGCATGGAAATTGCCTGGTAGGTGTGATGGATGGCATAGAGGAAGAAGCACACACTGAGAAATGACTTGTGCTAGAATTTGGGGAAAGGTTGCCTTAAATTGTAATCAGGCGAATCATTGTTGAAACAATAGTTAGTAATGATTCTTTAAAAAAAAGACCTGACACAATTATGGAAATGCCACTTATACTGGAGAGTAACATTTTTTTTTTTTTAAAGATTTTATTTGACAGCGAGAAACACAGCGAGAGAAGGAACACAAGCAGAGGGAATGGTAGCGGGAGAAGCAGGCTTCTTGCCGAGCAAGGAGCCCGATGTGGGACTCGATCCCAAGACTCTGGGATCATGACCTGAGCCGAAGGCAGACGCTTAACGACTGAGCCACCCAGGCGCCCCGAGAGTAACATTTTTTTAAGAAAGATCCTATGTTCCCCAAGGTACAGAGTGAGAGAACACTTTGGAGTTCTATGAGCTCCCAAATTTAAGTGAGCTCAACAATGCCTTGAAAATCGGTTTCTGGGCACTAGAACCAACATTTTACAGGTTCCTATGATGGTTCTGAGCAAAGATGTGCTCACCACAGTGAGCCAGAGACCACGGGCAGTTTTCCACTCTAAGAGGTGAGGTCTGAAGACCTCCAGGTTGGAAGCACTAACAAAATAAACAATAAAAAAAAGTTTGAGTTTAAAGGTGAGGTTGAATTTTCATAGTACCACTCTATAGAAGGTCATGTTACTGAAGTTCTCCCTTAAGGTGAAATGTTCCTGGCTTATGTGGACGGCCAAATGACCAGTCCTCCATTTTACTAGTACAACTTCAAACATCAGTGTACGCCCATGCTTAAGATCCTCTAGTGCCTTCCCACTGTACCCAGAATAACTCCTATTGCTTACCAAGGCTTGCAAGGCCTCACTGGAACCTGCCTCTGCTTCACACTGCAACCTCACCCTTCTCCCCGTCCTCCTGGGCTACCTTCTGGTCATGCCAAAATTGCTTGTGCCTCAGGGCCTTTGCATTCACTGTTCCCTGGGTATGTTTGTTTGTTTGTTTGTTTGTTTTATGTTCTGTTAGTTATTCACCATAGAGTACATCATTAGTTTTATTTTTTTTTCAAGATTTCATTTATTTATATGACAGAGAGAGAGAGATCACAAGTAGGCAGAGAGGCAGGCAGAGAGAGAGGGGGAAGCAGGCTCCCTGCTGAGCAGAGAGCCCAAAACGGGGCTCGATCCCAGGCCCTTGAGATCATGACCTGAGCTGAAGGCAGAGGCTTTAACCCACTGAGCCACCCAGGCGCCCCCATCAGTTTTTGATGTAGTGTTCCATGATTCATTGTTTGCATATAACACCCAGTGCTCCATGCAATACATGCCCTCTTTAATACCCATCACTGGGCTAACCCATTCCCCCACCCTCAGCTTGTTTCCTGGAGTCCAGAGTCTCTCATGGTTCATTTGCCCCTCCGATTTTCTCCCCTCTTCATTTGTCCCTTCTTTCTCCTAATATCCTCCATGCTATTCCTTACGTTCCACAAATAAGGAAACCATATGATAATTGACTTTCTCTGCTTGATTTATTTCACTTAGCATAATCCTCTCTAGTTCCATCCATGTTGATACAAGAGTTGGGTATTCATCCTTTCTGATGGCTGAGTAATATTCCATTGTAGGTATGGACCATCTTCTTTATCCATCGTCTGTTGAAGGGCATCTCTGCTTCTTCCACAGTTTGGCGATTGTGGGCGTTGCTGCTATGAACATTGGGGTGCATGTGGCCCTTCTTCTCACTACATCTGTATCTTTAGGGTAATACCCAGTAGTGCAATTGCAGGGTCATAGGGTAGCTCTCTTTTTAATTTCCCTGCGTTTAAATGCTATCCCAACAAATCTTTTGAACCTCGCTTCTACTCATTATTTGGGTCTTAACTCAAATGCTCCCTCCTTGAAGAGCCTCCACAGAATGACTGTTCAGTGGAGAACCCCAACCCCTCACACGGCCACTATCATGTTACCACATTTTATATCCTTTATAATACCCATCACCATCTGAAATTATCTTATGTCTTTGTCAGTCTGTTTACTTGTCCGTCTCACCACTAGAATGTGAACCTCATGACACTGGAGATGTTGGCGATTTTTGGTTCTGCTGTGTTTTCAACACCTGATGCCCAACACATACTTACTGAATAAATGGCTGACTGAGATCCAACTTTCTTTTTTTTTTAAGATTTATTTATTTATTTTAGATAGCAGGGGGAGGGGCAGAGAGGAAAAGGGAGAGAAAGAATCTCAAGCAGACTCTCCACTGAGGGATGAGCCTGACACAAGGCTTGATCTTGAGATCATAACCTGAGTCAAAACTAAGAGTTGGACACTCAACTGACTAAGCCACCGAGACACCCCTGAAATTCAATTTTTCATTTTTCTTACCCCTACCCATAGTATAAAGGTAGCTATACTCTTCCAAAAAAAAAAAAAAAAAAAAAGGTGCTACATAATAAATTAAAAATAAGCATGATAAAGAAAAAGGCTTGACACTTATTTGAAACCTTGAGCACAAGACCAGGAACCATCCCACAGTGTCCATGTGTTTAATTATTTAGTCTCAGCTTTTAAATTCCATTAACAAGTAATATAGACACTACGTGGAATGATGCTGAGCCTGCTTAATTAGTAATACAAAAAGAAAACAAAGGCAAGTCATCTTCTTACACACCCCAGACCACAGCTTCAAGGCAATCTAGGGAAGCATGGCATTTGGGTTTGCTTGAACTAAATGTTCTACAAAGAAAAAGCCAATGAACCTCCACTCTTTGCCCAGTGATAGCGAGAGAATTGGTGAAGCCACCTCTTGCCTCTTCCTCCGATAGAGGCTGCCATGTTGGGACCACCTGGAATTGCACTCCCCTTCCCTGCTGTTTCCAGTTTCTACTGTGGTGTCCTCCACTCAGAGATGGCAGTCCTAGACTATGCTCAGATGCAAGCCTGATCCATGAAGCCACTTAGCTGATCTCATTCTCTGTGGCAGCGTTGATTTAGAAGGCATGTGACTTCCACTGAGGCCAAGGGGCATCTAAAGAAATTTTCTAGAGACATCTGGGGAAAAAGTCCTTGCTGTTTTGTTTTGTTGAAGCCAAATAAACTTTCATTAGATATTGTCCTGTCTGAGTGTGACACCCACGATGGCAGCAATTGTTTTGGGACAAAGCTGATGTCCCGAGGGCAGCTGAGCAGGAAGATGGGATGAGTGCCAGGGAACTAATGAGCTTAGGGGATTCCCTGCATCAGGACTTATGTGAAAAATTGGATTACCAGCATAACTACTGAACTGCCTGGGCTCTTTAATTTTGATCTTGGCCCCTAACAATTTGATACTGACCTGCCACTAGAAAGAGTGTGGTATAACCAGGGGCTCTGCCCAATTTAGGCAGAAGAGCAGGCCTGTCCAGGGTCTGGAAGACCCCTGCTTGTGTTCACCTGCCACTCCCTCTGCTTCCATCTCTCAGAGTTTTCCCTTTGCTCACTCAACTTCAGCTACTACTAGCCTCATGTCTAGTCCTTGAGCTTACCAGAGAAGCTCTTTTCTCAGGGGATTTGCATTGGCTGTTACCTCTACCTGAACTCTCCACCCCAGATATCCACGTGACTTGATCTTTTGCCCTTTTTGCATCACTGGTCAAATGTTTTTTTTGCATCAAGGCTTGACCCTCCTATTTAAAAGAGAATACCCACACCCCTGCACCCCTACTGATTCATTTTCCTCTATTGCACTTACATCCTTATATTTTATATTCTACTTATTAATCTATTGTCTATCTCCTCTGCTACTGAATCCCCAGGGCCTCGAATACCTAGCACATAGTAGGCAAATATCTACTTGTGGATATTTGCAGAACTAAGGAAGGGAAAATAATTCTTTTACTATTCTAGGTATTCTGAAATGAATTTTCTCTTGTAGCTGAAAGCATCTTGAGTGATGGATTTCCATTACAGTGCCTTGTAACCAGTGCCCTGCATTTTGAAAACAGTCAACCACGTTTTAAATTCAGAGTCAGTGCTTCTAGAACCGAGTCCCCCTCACCCAAAGCCATCAATCCATATTGTGTAGTGGAAGATGAGAAGTAGAAAAATCTCCTGTGTGTGATTCAAAAGTTCGCTTTCTGGTCTCCATGAGACCTTGGGCAATTTAAAATTTATCTCTATCTGCCTTAATCTCCTCATCTCTCTGAGGAATAACCTATCTACTATCTGTAATATCTATACTATCTCTTTTATCTCTGTAATGTGGGATTATAAGGCCTACTCTAGTTATCTCCCCTGGGGGTTATAAGAAATAAATGACCCATACATGTTAAAAGCGGGAAAGTGCTGTGTATATTTGTACTGCATTGTTTTGAATGGGCTATTTTATTCTTCTGAAAGCATTCATTATTGTTTTGTTAATGGTAATACTGATTTTTTTTTTCATTTGCTGACATTTATAACCGAAGGCTATATTCACTGAATAAATATTCACTGAGCCCCTATGTGGTGTCAGGCTACTTTTCTAGGAGTGTTCGAACACTAACTGAGGTCAGACAGGTGTGTTACTGGGAAAAGTGGTTAAACTTTCTGAGCCTCAATTACCTCCACTGTAAAATGAGGGTAAGTTGCCTGGTATTCTATTGTGACAAAGTTGAAATGGGATAATATACTGGAAGTGATTATTATAAAATCTGGTTTAGTGAAGTCTGATTAAATAGAATTATCTTTTTTATTACTTTACCATGGCCAGGCCTTGTATATTATTTTCAAAGATCTTATTAACAAAGCCTCTCAACATCATCCCAAAATAGCCTAGAAAAGATGAGTAATTAGTCCAAAGGACTAGATGAGCCCTACCTAAACTAGAGTCTGTATGCCTAAAAAAGCCTGACTACAGAATGGGAGAAGATATTTGCAAATGACATATCAGATAAAGGGCTAGTATCCAAAATCTATAAAGCACTTGTCAAACTCAACACCCAAAGAACAAGTAATCTGATCAAGGAACGGGCAAAAGATATGAACAGACATTTCAGCAAAGAGGACATCCAAATGGCCAACAGACACATAAAAAAGTGCTCAACATCACTCGGCATCAGAGAAATACAAATCAAAACCACAGTGAGATACCACCTCACACCAGTCAGAATGGCTAAAATTAGCAAGTCAGGGAACGACAGATGTTGGCGAGGATGCAGAGAAAGGGGAACCCTCTCACACTGTTGTTGGGAATGCAAGCTGGTACAGCCACTCTGGAGAACAGTATGGAGGTTCCTCAAAAAGTTGAAAATAGAGCTACCCTACAACCCAGCAATCGCACTACTGGGTATTTACCCTAAAGATAAAAACGTCGTGACCCGAAGGGGCACATGCACCCGAATGTTTATAGCAGCAATGTCCACAATAGCCAAACTATGGAAAGAACCTAGATGTCCATCAACAGATGAATGGATAAAGAAGATGTGGTATATATATACAATGGAATACTATGCAGCAATCAAGAGAAATGAAATCTGGCCATTTGCAACAACAGGAATGGAACTAGAGGGTATTATGCTAAGCGAAATAAGTCAATCAGAGAAAGACAATTATCACATGATCTCTCTGATATGAAGAATTTGAAAGGCAGGGCGGGGGGTTGTGGAGGGGAGAGAAATCAAATAGGAAGGGATGGGGAAGGAGACAAACAGTAAGAGACTCCTAAATTCAAGAAACGAACTGAGGGTGGCTGGGAGGTGTGTGTGGGGGGGGTAGGGATAGGGTGGCTGTGTTATGGACATTGGGGAGGGTATGTGCTATGGTAAGTGCTATGAAATGTGTAAGCCTGACGATTCACAGACATGTGCCCTGGGGCAAATAGTACATTATATGTTAATAAAAAATAAAAAAATTAAAATAAAAAGCCTGACTAATTCCTATTCCTTATTTAGGTCACAGATTGGCTGCCAGCTACTCCAGTGAGCCTTTCCTGCTCTTTCCTCTACCCCACTGTGGGGTGGGTTGTGTGACCTCACTCTTTTTCTAGCACTTTCCGTACTCACAATGGATTATAATTGATAACCACTTGTTGATTCCCTCCAAGAGAGTATAAACTACTTATGGGGCGTGGGGGAGAGCAAGAGTGTCTTGTTCACTCAGCCCAAGGCCTGACACATAGTAGGTGCTCTATCAATATTTGCTTTTTAAATACATTTCATGTGATTGGCATTTGGGCATGGGTGAAATGAACAGCCATAAAACCTTTTCTCTGTCTTGGCCTGGAGCATGTTTAGTTACCTAATGCTTACAGAGAGAACAGGATGTCTGACTTGGGTCAGGCACGGGGAACTTGCTGCCCCTCCCCCACAGAGCCTTGCAAGCCTCCTGGGAGTCCACTTCTCCCCAGGCTGCCTTCAGAGCACCACAAGCCCATAGCTCTCTGCACTAAGACAGCTTCCATCGCAGCCGAGAAAAATGCTTTCATCTTGTGGTAACTTGTTCATAGTCAGACCAAGTTTGCTTCTAGTGGACTAGAGCCCTGCACAAAATAAAGTCACTTAGGAAATCCCTTTGTGGGCTACAGATGCATAGAGGAGATCCAAGCTTCCTTCTGACACACAGAAGAGAGATTTTCATTCCCTTCAGTGCCTAGGGCAGAGCTGGGGTGTGCAGGAACTTCGTATTTATTGGCATTCTGGTTTCCTTTAAAAGCACTGCAAACGTGCTCAGATGTCTCTCTCTCTCTCCCCTCTGATATAAGGAAAGAAGGAACAGAATATCTCAGTGTATCTCTTGGATCAACCCACGTTAGAATTATCGGGGATGCTTGTGAGATTTACAAGCTCTTTGACTCTATCCCAGCTGCTGGGAATCAGAATCTCTAGCTGTAGGACCTAAGAATAGGCCTTTTAACACCCTCCTAGATTATTTGCATGCACAATGAGGTTTGAAAATCATTCATTCATCTAAGGTCACTAGCTAGGTAGCTGAACCCAGTTTCAGATTAGTGCCTGATGAACAATCTTACGTCGGCGGCTTGGCCTTGTCGATCCAGAAAGCTTCCGTCCAAACCAACAGCTCTTCTTCCTGAAACTAGAGTTCCTACCACAGCCATCACTACACCCTATCTCCGGGAGCAGGAGAAGCAAGCAAGCAAGGCTCCATTTTCTACCTCTTAGGCTAAGATCTGTGGCGTAACATTCTAATCACCCTGTGCCTTGTAGGTTGCACAGACAGCTAAGAAAGGTTATTTGTCAGTCACTGACTTCTCTCTATAAAATGAGAAGGTCACAGTCTTTACACTGCTTTGAGACAACCCAATCAGTTATTTACTTGTTTATTTATTTACTTACTTATTTACAACAGCACAAAGTCATAATCCCCAAAGGGAAACTGAAAGACCATCCCCCAGATCCCTGCATTTCTCAGGGCAAAGATCAGACTTTCCCTGCCAATGTGGTAGGTGGAGGACTTCCCTTTGCAACGAAGCTACTCACAAAAATCAGCTTTTAGTTGAGGGTGTATGGAACACACCCCATGGGAGCAGCCAGATTGATATTTTTCTCTCATTAGAAAACAGAATCGATAGAATGCCTCTTCCATTCCTCTAAGTGAGTCTCATCTTTTCAGAGGGAGAGGAAGGAAAGAAGGTTATGCCTGTGAAGCAAATCAGAATATCATCGTTATTGCCCATCAATAAGATGGATTGACCTGTATGGACAGATATTAAAGAACTACAGGGTTGAGGAACAAACAAAATACCCTAGAATTGTAGCATCAGAAAGAAGATGGCCACAGGAATCCCATCAGATAATTGTGATCTCTTCCCAGGCACAGACTCATGTGTCAAATCTGAAGACAGCATCTCAAGTCCAGAGTGAGCGATTTCCACCATGGTAAGTGCTCCTGTGACGATACCACAGAGAATGCCACATGATGAAATTGGACATGAAAAGTGCGTGCTGCACAAATCAGATACAAGAATGACACGTGGTGAGCCTTTCAATGTGTGTCTTCCAAGGACTCCACTAAGTGAACAAGGCTTAGAAGACTTCCTAACCATGGCAAAATAGTGGAAGCTTTAGGCCACCGAAGATGGTTTGTGGAGCAGGTGACGTATGTGAAGCCATCCAGGACAGTGGTTCCAAAGACCACCGATGTGCTGATGCCTCCCTCATCTCAGTCTTGCCTCCAACTCCCATTCTCCCTCTGAAGAGCCACACTCAGGGAGACAACTTTCTTCATGGCATCTACACCAGAGTGTCTTATAAACATTTCACGCAGAATATGTGCAAAATGAAGCTCATAATTTTTCTCCCTCAGGGAGGTCAGGACATGCTGGCCTAAAATACGCTGCCTTGGTATGTTGACTATTTTGAGCTAAAGGCACTTAAAAAATAGTATATGTAGGGAGCGCTTTCACAGAATTCCCCCTTTTTGCCTAAAGACAGAGTCTTCAAAAGGAGCTCAGCTGTCACAAACCCTCTCTCTCTGGGAGTTTCATCAACTAGGGAAGACGGACTCTTATTCCAGGAGAGACTAGAGCAGACATCACCCACAGACAAACTGGGTCACAAACTATCACACCTGCCATCTGCTGTTTGAAGGGCCCATTCCTACTTCATTTTTAAAAGTCTTTTTCTTTCTTCTAAGGGGGGTACCTCTCTCCTTCCTTCCCCTATTCAGATGACCTATAAACACTCATATCTCAATGCTTTTCTGCATATTCATAATGTTTTTCCTGTAATATCTCCATGTACATAACATTAACAATTAATACTTTTGTGTACCCTTTCTCCTATTAATCTGCCTATTGTCTATCTCACAGACCCAGCTATTGAACCTCGGAGCTGGGGAGGGAATGTCTTTCCTCCTTCATACCCCAAACATGTCTCTTTTCCAGGCTCCCCAGATTCCACAATGGGTGCCCACATACCACCCAGTTACACAAGGCCAAAACGTGGGAACCATCTTAATTCCTTACGATATCCCCCCCCCCCAAATCCAGTTCGTGATCTCCAAAATATGTCTGGAATCTCCTCATCGTCCGTACCTTCTCTTCTCTAATAAAGCCATGTTGTCTCTCAATAGAATTCTAAGAATTTATTAAAATGCTATCAATTTAGTCCTTAAACTCCTTCAAGGGCAAGGAATCCCATTATTCTCAAAATAAAATCCAGACTCTGTGAGATGACCTAAAAGGTCCTGTCTGATCTAGCCCTGTCCTTCCTCTCTTGCCAGTAGCCCAAGACCGCAGCTTTCTCCCACCCAGCTTCCATCATACTGAGTGGACGCTCCTTTGTGTTTTGAAAACATCATCTTTTTGAAGGCGCTGGGCCTATATGAGTACTTGTTTTATTACTTCCTACAGTGACCAAGGCATGGTTCTTTGAACAGTGGCATACTCCCTTCCTTCAGACCTCGGCTCACATGACACCTCCTCAAAGAGACTTACCTCGGCACCCTACACTGGAGTGAATTTCTTTTTTTTTTTTTTAAAGATTTTATTTATTTGACAGAGAGAAACACAACGAGAGAGGGAACACAAGCAGAGGGAATGGTAGCGGGAGAAGCAGGCTTCCCGCCGAGCAGGGAGCCCGATGCAGGGCTTGATCCCAGGACCCTGGGATCATGACCTGAGCCGAAGGCAGATGCTTAACGACTGAGCCACCCAGGCACCCCTGAAGTGATTTTCTCAGGAACTCTCCCAAGCCACCCTGTTTACATCTTTCCTAGTGTTCATCAAAACCTCAGATGATCTTCTTGTTTTATACTTTTTTTTATTGGCTAAGTCTCTCATTATAAAATATTCTCCCGTTTACTTGTACATCATATAAATAATTGGGTATTTTAAACACAGTCCATAGAAAATGGAGGTACTGCCCAATGATATAATCACTGTAACTAATCATAATTACAGAACATTTTCTATGTGCTGTGTGGTTTAAAATATCTAATTATATTCCTATAACTGTTCCTCAGGTAGATGTTTTTTATCTCAATTTTGTATATTAGGAAATAGAATAATGAAAAATTTGAGGCAAGTTACTCTTTGACAAGAAGAAGCAAGGCCAAATTTTTAACCAGGTATTTTATTGTAAAACATAGGCTCTTAATCGGGCTACCATATAGGTTTTCCTGCATAAATGTAGGGTAGCTATTAAGCATGTTCATAGCAGTGTTATCATAAATACTGAATGAAAATTGAGGAAAATAAATCTTCTGTTCATAACATGAAATATGGTCAGTATATATTGCTAAGTGAAAATATCTATTAATAAAATAGTATTTCCATTATGACCCTTTTGGTAAAATATATATATATTTTCTTTATTTTATTGATTATGAAATCAATAGGTATATATTGATTTTGTTCATTATAAACTAACCAGTCCCTTTTGCAGTTTCTGGCACATGACACTTGTTTGTTGACTGAATTAATGGATGAATGTACACAGTCCAGAGACTAGAAAAAATACACCACAAACTTTAGCAGTATTGATCTGTGGATTATGAGATTATGAATGAAATTTCAATTTTTTTAGTTTTATTTAAAATTCTCTAGACTGAGAACATACATTTTAGTAATAGAAAAGGGAAAGAATAAATGTATTTTTAAAAATTGTTTAGGTTCTATCTTGAATGACTTCTTCCCCTTAAGTCTATCTTTGCATCCCAAAAATATGACATTTCTACCTCTTTTGTACTCAAAGCACTTTAGTCTTGAGTCAAAGCACTTTTTCTTTAGCTCACATTGCCTTGGATTATTTTTACTGATGTAACGCCTAATTCTTATGTACCAATCCTCTCTCCCTTGTAAATGGTGCATTCCTTGAGAATTTGAACTATTTTTAATTTATTTTTATTACCCTTACATTTTCTAGAGCAGTGCTATGGGTCTGATAAATCTACTAAACTCAATGTTTAGTGTTGGGCTCATAATATTATTTATCCACTATCCTACTGAATAATTTGGAATATGAAAAATTCTAGCCTATTAGCAGGTACCTAAGATTCACGTTTAATTAAATTAGCAGTAACAGTGCCATGCTGAGCCATATTAGAACCTGAAGTAAAGGAAAAATAAATCAGTAATACTGGTACTGTCTTTATGCAATATTTTTGATACTTTATTTATCCTGGATGTTTTGTATTAATTTCGATTTCCAAAAATGCTGCATTAAAATATTTATTTCTATTTCTTTCACTTCACCGAGCCTCAGCCCTGCTTTTATAATATAGTATTAGCAGGTAATGCAATCTGAGCATCTTATAGCAATCTAGACACTGTGTGTATTATATGTATATTCATACTATATACATGTAGAATTATATATAAAAATACACATGACATATATATGTATATATGCACACATAACTTTACTCAGCTAGCACTCACTGCCATCCTAATGATGTCTGTATTAACTCCATTTTGCATACAAAGAAACTTAAGCATGGAGATATTAAGTGACTTTGCCAAGGATACCAGCTAGAAGGATTTATCAAACTCAACACCAGAAGAACAAATAATCTAATCAAGAAATGGGCAGGGGCACCTGGGTGGCTCAGTGGATTAAAGCCTCTGCCTTTGGCTCAGGTCATGATCTCAGGGTCCTGGGATCAAGCCCCGCATCGGGCTCTCTGCTCAGTAGGGAGCCTGCTTCCCCCTCTCTCTCTGCCTCCTTGTGATCTCTCTCTCTGTGAAAGAAAGAGAGAGAGAAAGAGAGAGAGAGAGAGAGAGAGAGAGAAAGAGAGAAAGAGAGAAAGAGAGAAAGAAAGAGAGAAAGAAAGAAAGAAAGAAAGAAAGAAAGAAAGAAAGAAAGAAAGAAAGCAAGCAAGCAAGCAAGCATCTGCCCAAAGAAATGGGCAGAAAGCATGAACAGACCTTTCTTCAAAGAAGATGTAACAGTGGCCAACAGACATGAAAAAATGCTCAACATTACTCGGCATCAGGGAAATGCAAATCAAAACCACAATGAGATACCCCTTCGCACCAGTCAGAACGGCTTAAATTAGCAAGTCAAGAAACGACAGGGCACCTGGGTGGCTCAGTTGGTTAAGCGTCTGCCTTCCACTCAGGCACGATCCCAGAGTCCTGGGATGGAGTTCCACATCTGGCTCCCTGCTCAGCGGGAAGCCTCTGCTTCTCCCCCCTGCTTGTGTGAGTGCTCGCGCACTTTGTCAATTAAGTAAATAAAAATAAAAATTAAAAAAAGAAAGAAACAACAAATGTTGGCGAGGATGTGGAGAAAGGGAAACCCCCTCACACTGTTGGTGAGAATGCTAGCTGGCGCTGCCACTCTGGAAAACAGTATGGAGGTTCCTCATAAAACTGAAAACAGAACCACCCTACAACTCGGCAGTTGCACTACTGGGTATTTACCCCACAGATACAAATATAGTGATCCAAAGGGGCACCTGCACCCCAGTGTTTATAGCAGCATGTCCACAATAGCCAAACTGTGGAAAGAGCCCAGATGTCCCTCAACAGATGAATAAAGAAGACGTGGTATACATATAATACATATATATATCATATAAGTGTGTTAGTAGCCAGTCTGAGTCTCCTCTTAAAAAATACTTAGCACTTTCTTCATCATATGAAGTGGTTTTTCCAGACAAGAGTTGGTGGTGACGATCTTTCTGAGTCAATGAACAGCAAGTTTAAGTATGCTACTTATTATGGGCAGCAACCATGTGAGCCCATCTGCGGTTCACCTGCATCCATGATGATCATCTAAGAGCTTGCATGCAAAATGCAGATTCCTGGGCCTTTCTCCAAACTACTAAGAACCTGTCTTCAGAACAATGTTTAAATTGTTCTTATTTTTTTAATTAAACATTAAATTAAACAATTAAACAATTAAAATTGTTCAATGTTTAAAGAGCTGAGGTTTTCCAATCCTGCAGATTGGGTTGAAACCTCACTCAGCCATTCATTAGCTCTAGAGCCTTTGGCAAAGAACTTGGTCTTGTGCGTGTTTGCTTAGCTTCAGTATAGTCATAGTAAAGCGGGAATAAAAATACCTATCTCTCATAAGGTTTCCATGAGGACTGAATTAGAATGAAGATCTCATTATAATGATATTTATCACGGTTTTCAAATATAGAGTACTTTCAAACTGTCAGGCACTGTGGTAAGTGCTGTACCTACATTACCTTATGAATTTCTTCCAAGCTCTCAGCAGGGTCCTCACCACACAGTGAGTACTCAAGATAAGAGCTATAGCCTGAGTAGCCATGCAGGTCATTTTAATTGGTGGGGAGCCCATCACAAACACAAGATCTAGAATAATGGATAACCAGGAACAGGTCAGCCGGGCTGGTGGTCCCCAAAGCCGGCCTACTGCACCAGAATCGTCTGGGTGAGCTCATTAAAACACATGGTCCTTGAACTGCTAACTCAGTAGCTCTTGGGGGACCTGGAAGTCTTTATTGTTCAAAAGGCACAAAGATTTTGAATTTTGGCCAAGTTTTAAAGCGATCAGTTAACATGAGCTTCAGATCTCTTCAAATTCATGAAGTGAGGGCGTAAGTCATGTTTTCCCCTTGCCTTTTTCATCCCTAAAACCTAGGCAATGCTGCCACACAGAAGTGCTCAGAAATATTTGGGATTCGATGAGCATAAAATGGACCTAACAACACCTGCTTTGTCTGTTTCCCCGGGGCTTTATGAGAAGTGTTTGTAAAGCTCCAGTTTATAGTGCACCTAAGAAATAGAAGATGTCATAGACTAGTGTAATTTTATAGATTTAGTTATTAACTTCTTTTACCGTGTCTTCTCTCACCCTTTAAATAGAAAACAATTGGCTTGGAGGTATCCACCATTACAGTGAGTTTCTAAAACTGAAGTGTAGCAAAATCACAGATAAAACACCTCCTCCAAATTACTCAGAAGAATTTTTACTCAAATTATTTTTACTCAAATGAAAATGCTACAGAAGGACCCCAAATTGCAGGTGCATTTAGGCATATAGTTAGTTTCTATGTTAAAGTTCAACCCTATCAACTCTTCACTCCCTCCTTCACTTCTCTTAGCGTTAGACCCATCTTACAGCACATCTGGTTAACCGTACCTACTGCCGACACAACACAGTCCGTTTCAGGCGCCCCCACTGCATTCCACTAGAAGAGCGAGCCCTCCAAGGACACCCAGCAGGGGCATTCTAGTTCCTTCCAGTTGCCTATCATTCAGCTATTTTCAAATACAGACATCCTTTAGAAGAGTCATGCAAGTTGCCAAGCTTAAGCTTATGAGGGAAAAGAGTGAACAGAATGAGAAACAAGTTCTTCAGGAGGAGGGAAATGGATGCATTATCCCAAGTAAAGGGCCTACAATAAGAAAAATCTCCTGAGAGCCAGGAAGGCAGTGATATGCTGGATCCTGGGACTCAGTATAGACAGTTTCTAAGACTGGACTTGAATTCTTCACTCTCCCTGTGTGTTTCCTGTTCAGAAAAGCAAGAGATCCTCAACAGAGAGTGGAACGAAGAGATTAACCTCTGACCACGTGGCCATGTTTGGCCTCATAGTCCTCCAGAGCTGACAGACAGTCCCGAAACACAACTTGCCCGAGTATAGCCTTTCTCTCTGTGCAAACCTATTTCGCTGAAGGTTCACTTCGGTGCTGCCTCATTGGTGGGAACAAAATAAGTAACAAAAGAATAAAAGGATAGAAAGAAATCATTAAATCTATTTCTAGCGCAGAAGGCTATTCCGGGATGTGCGGGACCTTACATTCACGGACGCAGGGATGAATGTTTTCAAATCCGAAACCAGCACAAACCCCCAAGGAGGCAAGAAAAAGAGGGAAGGAAACTTCTCCTACCTTCTGTAGCTCCAATCTCGATGGTGCCTTTCACTTGGCTGAAGCACCATAGCGTGTCCTGGGTGAGCGCCCCAATTCCTGCAAGCAACACAAGGAGACACTTCAGCTTAGGTAAGGGTTCCCTGTTGTCCTTAACAGGCCAACAGGGAGGGAGACACATTGTGGAAACTGTGCATTTCTAAAAGGGGGCTTGCCCACCGGGTATCATCCCGTTGGAGAGGAGACCCTAAGGAGCGTGAGGAGAAGGGCCCGTCTGCGAGCAGCGCGTCCTGCTGTGAATCACGGCTCTGTCCCCTCCATCTGACCACGCCACCACCGGGACTATGGAGCAATTGGAGTTGTCCCTTCTGGGCCCCTGGCAGCGTCCTAGCGCGGGCCTGCAGTCACACCCTGTGTGACTGCCCCTTTTCATGGGAATACTAATGCTTTTGATTGTTTTCCCTCTGTGGTGGTGGGGAGGAGAAAGAGGCAGTTCGTTAGAGGGGAGAGAGGAAAAGAAAGACAACTTTTTTTTTAACTGGCTTCCCAGCTTGCCCGGCTGAACGGCCAGTAAGGGGTCAGATGCTCAGAACTTGCGTCTCCCTTGTTCACTTCTTGACTGCTTGCCAAAGTCCAAGCTGACTGCAGAGGAGAGGAAAGCAAAAACAGGTTGGGGATGGGGGCGGGGGCTGACAACATTGTGGAGTCAGTGCTGACAAATGTGACCTACTTTGTTCTACGGGGTTTTGTGTCTCAAATGTGAACCAAACCTTCAGTGGGGGAGGATTTAAATTCTCTGGCTTTTCTGGCTTCCGGTTTCTACAAATGTATGTACCCAATTTGAATACATATGCTAGTATATATGCTAATATATTTATTAATACATGTATTCAAGTCAGAAAAGTCCTTTTCAGAGGACTTCTGAATTGCTGTGGTGCCAGTTTGCCTTCTCAACAGCCTGGCTATTCCCAGGAATACTTCATCATCAAATTGTGGGAGAGGCTATCAATTTAAGAATGATTATATGAGTAGAAAAAAAAAATGCAAGTATCAAAACCAAACTGACCTTTTCAAAATGCACACAGAACTCAGTAGCTGTCCCCAGTGTTGGTGACAGAATTTCCCTGAACTAAAACCTCCACTCCCTCAGCCATGTGACAGGAGGGCTGGGCCGCAATGCTTTTCTCACTGGGGGTGACCTCGCATTGGAAGAAGGTTGCATAAGGTCACTATTAAGAGCACACATCTGGGGTGCCAGGGTGGCTACATTGCTTAAGCCTCTGCTTTCAGCTCAGGTCATGATCTCAGGGTCCTGGGATAGAGTCTATTGTCGGGCTCCCTGCTCAGTGAGTACTCTGCTTCTCTGCCCTCCCTGCTCATTCTCTCTCAAATAAATAAAATAAATAAAATCTGCTTGAGAATCTCTCTCTCCCTGTCCCTCTTCCCCTCCCCCTGCTTGCTCTCACTCTGTCAATTAAACACATCTTTTTAAAAAAAGTGCTTAACCCAATCAAGCAACTTAATAAATGATATTATTATTGACAAAGATCTTAAACTGTTCAATAATAAAAAAAGAATAGTCGCTCAGAAATTTTCAGTTAGTTGTTACAAGGCAGGCACAGTGCTAAGCACTTTGCATAGATGATCCCATTCATACCCATTTTATAAAACAGGTGAAGAAACAGAGACCCGGAATTGTTGGTAACTCATCCGAGGTCACACCTAGGACACAGCAGCGCTGGGATTTCCACCCAGTCTGTCTGAATCGCAGTCTCCCCGTATGCTGAGCTCAGCCTGCCCATTTAACAGTTAGGGCTCGGAGATCCAGAGAACCAGCACAACTTAAACTGCAGCCGCATTTGGAGGGCTGAGCTGGAATCCAGGTTCCCATGTCAGTTATTGAAATCTCTATGTCTCCTTGAAGGCTACACAGGGCTAAAATGTCCCAATAAAATTAGCAGCTGGGACAGAGAAAGGAAGGCATTTGGCAGCATCTGTTAGAGGCTATTGCTGATCACTTCTTGTACATCTACCGCTGGCCTTGGATTTCAGCATCAGGCATTCTCTGACGAGTTCTTCCTCTTCCTGGGAGCTCTCACTGGCCCCCTCCAAACTGCCCGTCCTGCTGGTGAAGCTCTGATGGCCTCAGTTCTTAGGGAACATTAGCTACTGATGAAGGTCTTCCTGAGTTTTGTGCTGGCACATTTCCTCTATCACTAGTTATGACTCTGGGTGTAGGTACTGTACTCATCACAAAGCCTGTAGACAGACAGACAGACAGACAGACACACACACACACACACACACACACCCCTAAGCAGATTGAGATGAGCCTCCGTAGAGAGATTCTCATTGCTTCAGGGAATTTTAGCTTTAGAAGGAAACTTGCCTATGTATGAAACCAACTTATTTCACATTTGAAAACTCAAGTTATAGAAAATGACCAACTTGCTCTGAGTCACAGAGGAATCATGTGACCAATTCGCTGCCTGTGACAGTTCTGACCATCACCCTGAGATAGGTTGCCTGGGACTGTGAGTTCCATTGATTAGAGCTTGATTGATTAGTTTGAGAAATCAAGGAAGCCAAGGCTTTTGTCAGCTTTCTTGTCCAGGGCAGTCTTTGATTGGACCCAGTTTCTGTCTTCCACCAAGATCATGGCCAAATGATGCCATCAGTGACCTCAAGAGAGTTTGGGCCGTGCCATCTCTGTCCTAAAAGTGCCAAACAGCAGGTGAAAACTCAAATGCCAAATGGGTTAGCTTGTACTTGAGAAAAGCTGCCCAGGAGTAGGATCCTCAGAGGAGCGGACACTTGATGTGAGTCAGCGCTCAGCTCCGGGAGGGTAGGATGGTGGACCTGGAGGCCCAGGCCTTGACTAAAGGGGGCGGCAGCTACTCAGACCCAGCTGAAAACTGCCATGGAGGATTTCAGCCTCGTTTCATCTAAATGGCTTTTTCCAAGAAAAGCCAGAAATCAGGATTATTATGTGAAAACTCCAAATTTTTAAATGGTGTCAATCAATTCAAATTAGAACTATGTGGCTCCTACAGCATAGGGCAAGCACATCACATCTGCAGGCTGAATATGGTATCTGTGCCACCAATTTGCAAACCTCTGGCTAGAATATTTGAGCTGAAAGACATCTTAGAGAATACACTGCCCATCTTTACCGTTTGGGAGATCAGGAAGCCAAGCCCCAAAACGAGAAAGAACTCCCAACATGGTAGAGTTATTTTATCTGCAAACTTAGGGCTCTAAGGTGACAATTCTAATTCTTAGACCAGATTTCCTTTTACCTCCAAGCTACCACTCATGGTGATGGTTTGGTAAGATTTCGGTCTCGATTTAATGAATGCTCTTCAGGGAAGTGTATTTGATTGCTAAAGTGGATGACCGAGAGAATTAAGCTGACATAGTGAGGAAGGAAAATTTGTTTCTCTTAAATTACGGACCTTGACAGCTTCCCTAAACGCTGGTGCCAAATGACACTCCAGTTGCTATGGTAACGGTGTCAATAAGCAACATTTTCTAAAGGGAAGCCGATGCAAATACAGTAGCTAAACATCTTGGAAGATGCTCATTCCTCTCTCCCCACAGCTATGGCTCAGGAAGGTCCTGAGTCTCATCTACTGAAAGGCCAGGAGGTCAACCCACAGAAGGCACACACCTGTCTTCTTCCTAGGATCATGTAATAGCTAATTTCTGAATCTGGTCAGACCTTGGAGATCATGTGGTCCAGTTGCCTCATTTGAAAGCAGAGGACACTGAGGCACAGAGGGGGCATGGCCATGCAGGGAGCTGACAGCAGCTTTGGAACCAGATCCCAGGGCTTCTATGCCCGGCGCGGGCTCTTCTCCTTGTCCTGCCCCAGCAGGGCCCTTCAGAGTTGAGGCTAGCCTTTGTGCTACCTCTTCTGTGCCAACTTGGCTGTGTGAATACAATGAACAGAGGGTGTGACACACAGCAAATAAAGCTCCTTATTGATTGGGAGGCCCCTGTAAAGAGTTGTTTTCAGGGACTTGGCATCAGCAGTGTGCCTCTCTCTGCAGAGAGGGAAAGAGAGAGAGAGGTGATCCTCGCCCAGAGAAATTTTTTTCTGAGAAGAATGTGTTTTGAAATTGGCTATAATATAAGCTGTAGATGTGCATTCAGCTACTTAGAAGGAGCTTACAATTACGCAAGCCTCTGTGAGGGTGTTGTTATGATACCATGAGAACTTAAGGCAGGCACTCAGGATGAATGGGTATCTTGATAAAATACTAGCTCCAACTTGGTTTAAAAATCTTTCTATTGAAGATGCCAGATTTCAAAGAGAAGAGACACAGCTGCACCAGAGAGTGTGACAAACAAGGGCTTTCCATACTTAAAGTATTAAAAGAGAGACTTTCTTTTTTCACTCCCTACCTCAGTGCCTTGTATATTGCTCAGTTTTAGTAAGTGCTGCTGTGTTTAGTAAAGACTGGTTACTTCTCTGTCCCCAAACTGACACCAAGCTCATGAAAAATAGGAGTAAGCAGCAAAAATCAAATGTTTCCCTTTCTTTGCACCAAAATGAATCAACCGTTAGGGAGATTACAGTAAAATCATCATTGGACTGAGCCCACCACATTTAATTCACTGGATGAATCCAAATGACAGTTAAGCAAATTAACTGGCTAAACTGTTTCAACAGTCCATCTGACAATGGAAGAAAGAGAAAGGAAGTGGAAGAAAGTGGCTACTTTAACCAATTAATAGGAAAGTATAATCAACAAGGACCCACGGAGGTGATCCGATCCATGAGTGAGGAAATCTTGGGCTGTCTGTGACACAGCACAGGTACTCACTCTTTATCACTTTCTTGATGCTGCATTCTCAGAATTCATTTGCTGAACAAAGAAAAGGAGTTTTACACTCTCAAATAAGTACTAATGCTGCAAAGATGCCTCACTGGACACTTCACTCTATTTTTTTTTTAATTCAAGTTAATTTTTTTAATTCAAGTTAGCTAATGTCTCTAGTATTAATATTGGTTTCAGGAGTAGAATTTAGTGACTCATCACTTACATATAATACACAGTGCTCATCCCAACAAGTGCCCTTCTCAGTACCCATGCATTTAGCTCATCCTCTCACCCACCTCCTCTTCCACCCCTCAGTTTGTCCTCCACAATTAAGAGTGAAATAAGTCAGTCAGTGACAGACAAATATCATATGGTTTCGCTCATACGTGGAATTTAAAAAACAAAACAGAAGGACACAGGGGAAGGGAAGGAAAAATAAAGTAAGATAAAAACAGAGAGGTCGGCAAAGTCTAAGAGGCTCTTAAGTATAGAGAAACCTCATTATTTTACAAAACAAATGGAGGTGCCGAATATCCTCGAGATTGATGCAAATATTTTTATGTTAGATACTGAAAAAGTAAGATGATAGTTCTTACTTCTTACCCAATGCATCCAATCCTGTCAACCTATTTGTGTCTTTAGTGCTGCAGTGTGTTTCCTGTAGGCAGGGTATACTTGCATTTTCTTTTATTCAATCTGAAAATCTCTGCCTTTCAATTGGAGTGATTATAACATTCACAATTATTGGACTTACTGAAATAAGTTTGAATTTATTGTCTCATTTCCTATTTGTTTTCTTCTGAGTTTTGTTTTCTTGCTCCACTTGTACTGCTTTCTTTTGCTTTATTGGATATTTTCATGATGTCATTTCATCTAATTTTTTTTAGTATGGAGCTATACTTCATAGTTTTGTTATTTAAAGCCTGCTTGCTACAGGCTTTATAGTAGACCTGAATTATCAGTCTGCCTTTTAGTAATATGGTACCACTTCACACATGGTGCAAAACCTTAAATAGGATATTTCCATTTCTCCTTTCCCAAATTCCATGATATTGTTCTTCCACAGTCTACTTCCAAGTTACAAACCTCACACTTTATTATTTTGTTCAAATAGTCAATAATCTTTTACAGTGATTTAAATAATAATAAAAAAGCTTTCATTTTTATCATATGGTTACAACTTCCAGTGCCTTTAATGTCTTTCTGTACTTCTTTATTTCCACCTGGTATCATTCTCCTTCTGCCTAAAAACTTCCTTTAATATTTCGAATATGAATTTCTTCAGCTTTTGTATGTTTGAAAATGTTTTTAAAGTGTATTTTCACTGCGTATAGAATTCTAAGTTGACAAAGATTTGTTCTTCAGTACTTTCAAGATGATGCTTCATTGTTATCGACAAGATATCTGATGTTAATTTTATCTTTATTCTTTTGTATATGTCTTTTTCCTTCTGGCTACTTTTAAATTTTCCCGTCATCTCTGGTTTTGAGTAGACTTTTATTTCTTGATTGTTTCACCTTAATTTGTGAATGCATGTAACAGAATTATAATGACTGTCTTAAAGTCCTTGTCTGCTAATTCTAACATCTGTGTCAATTCTGGATTAGTTTCAATTAATTCTCCTCTTCATTATGGGTTGTATTCTCCTTCTCCTTTGCAGGGCTGGTAATTTTTTATTTTGACAGACACTGTCAATCTTACTTTGTTGTCTATTGTATTTTTGTATCTTTGTTTTCCTATATTTTTTGTCTTTCTCCTGGATTAATTAAGCAGCACCAGAGCTCAATATAGTTTCAGGCTAATTATTCTCATTACTGAGGCCACACCTTTCTGAGTAATTTGCATAGTATCACATAAATTATGAAGTTGCAGTTTGGCAGCTGGGAACAGGCACTAATTCCTGGTCCTGTGTGGGCACTGGGGTACTGTTCAGTCTAATCCTCTTGGGTGGCTCCTATACTTTCTCCACATGTATACACTGGTCAGTACTCTGCTGAGTACTTGATGTGGAGCCTCTCAACATTCCTGGAGTTCCCCTTCTGTGCATCTCTTCTTTTCTGTTCCTCGTGCTATAAACTATAGCTTCCCTGGTCTCTCTGACTCTCTGCTCCATCTCCCCAATTCACAGAATATTCTCAGATCTGCCTGGAGTCCTCTGCTCTATGTCATAGCCTGAGAAATCCCTCAATGCAATAAGCTGAAGCAATTAGGGGGCTTATTTTTTTCCCCCTATCTGAGAGACCACTGTCCTTCATTATCTTCATTGATACCTAAATTGACTCAAAAGCCATTGCTTCACTTGTCTTATTCTTTGGTCATTTGTCACAGAAATGAGTGTACACATATAGTCCCTATTATTCCATCTTGGTCAGAATCAGAAGTCCAATAAACTACAGCAATATTTTTTATAGGGTTTCTCCAGGTTTGGGGATCTTTCCTTCAGTAGATCTGCAATGAGCACTGAACTGGTATTTGGACCAGGTTTATCTGTTCTCTTCACTTTTTTTTTTTTAACCATTGGCTATTTTGTTTTATATAGCCAGCCATTAGTGGAAAAAGAGAGAGAGAGAGAATTATACCAGGCTATGTTTACATTCCATAACCCTTTGCTCTTCAGAGTTATTTTGCCAGCTAATGTTTCCAACCAATCAAAAAATTCTTTGGTCTTAAGAAGTTCCTGGCTTCCCACTGTGGCATCCTATCATCCCCATGACCTCAGCTGCGTCTATCCTGCATACCACTCCCTCAGACCATGTTTTCTGAAAAAGGCAGTGTTAACCAGTGAAATCAACTGTTCATGAGTTACTACTTTATAACTTATAACCAAAAGCACTGTAAGAGATTCTTTAAAAAATTCTTACAGAATTCCTGAGAGTAGAAATTTAAGTCACCATAGAAGACTATTTCTAGAGACAATTAGTATTTTGATTCTTAGTCTATCACAGTAGGCAGGGGATCAGAATCTTACTCATATGAAACTAACTTTGAAATGACATGCACCAACAAAACCATTTATGATACAGTTCTGGCTTCCAACAAGATTACTGTTTCTACACCAAAACCCACTACAAGCAGCAGACTCTATCTCCTCAAATAGTTTATCATTACCTCTTCCACTCTCTATCTTTACTTTGTACTTATGGCAAAGTGGTGTGTCAGGAACTTGCCTACGGCATATCCATCTGTTCCTTCTATGTAGTAACTGATTCTCCTGTTTAAACAACAAAAACAAACAAAAATACTTGTAATCTTGGACTTCCTTGCAGCTAAGGTTGCCCATGTAACTCTTGATTGCTTCTGCTAGGAGTACGTGCAAAGATTTTTGGTTTCATGATATGCCTGCTGCTTTTCTTTTTGTTTTTCCCCCTATCTGAGGGGGAAATGGACCAGGGCTCCATCTTTTCCTTTCTGAAACAATATGTGATAACAGGAGCTACTGTAGCCTTCAAGCAGCCCAAAGACAGAAAATGAAAGAGACCTTGACCCTAGTGTCTTCAAGCCACTCAACCAACACAGCAACTGTCTGTCTCTGACTCATCATGGCAGAAAACAAAATGAAACAAAGCAAAAACTTGACTTGTGGGAGCTACTCTTTATTCAATTACAGCTGAATCCAAACCTCCATACACAAATAGGAAGGAGGATGTTATCTCTGCAGAACTGCACAGTAATTTTAATTTCACAGTAAAAACCCAAGAGTCAATTTTAGATTTTAAGAGGTAAATCAGTTCAAGACAATCCATTTTACTCATCGTCTGGTTCACTCCTTTGAACCATTAGCCGAAATGTCAAGCATCAAAGCACAGTTAGCACTACGTTTTAACTCTGTTTATACCTCAGTTTGTAGACTCTGAACTCATCAAGGGCAAGACCTGTGTCTTAAAAAACACCTCTTGGCTCCTATTAAAAGATCAGGAGGTGATTGTTTCATTGAATTAGAATAGAAGGAGTAGAAGCTCTTTCCTCTCATACTGGAAGCTCTTCCCAAAGAATAAAAACAAAACTTCAGAAACACGCTAAGAGAGGCAAGCAGAAGGGAGCCTGAATACAGGGCCAGTACTTGGTTACTCTACCAGTGTCACTCCCCCTATAACACAGGGAACATCATCGCCTGTACAAGGACGGAAGTGTCTTCTAGCATCCTAAAGGAAAACGTCTTGCAAGAAAGAGGCCTTGAGAGATGATTTAGCAAATACTCTTCCATTTCCAGCACTTCCTGCCTATGATTACATTTCCCTAAAGAGGGCAACATATTAAAAAAAAGAGCTGTCATATTTTACTGCACTGCTTCCCTTAAACTGGTTAGTGAATTATAAAGCACGAGTAGCAAAAAGCCAGAAGATGCCTGCTCATTTAATTTTGTTTTCTCCCATGCCAGTTATTGACCCATTGATTGCCCTGGGTCTGCCAGGAGTGCTTTTCTCTGGCTCATGGGGTCTTAGACCAATGACAATCAGTACCAGCTTACACTGGATTTCTTCTCAGGCCTGTACGTAAAGGTTAGACATGTTTTCAAGGCCTGGAACTCCTGAGCCGTGAGTCTCTGACAAATGAAACCAGCTCAGTATGAGATCATACTTTCGCTTCGAGGCTTCCAAGCCCCTATTTGGGCTTGTATTGCTGTGACGGGAAGGACAAACTGAACACGGCCCAATGGGAGCAGGAAATTTTGACAGCGAAAATTGTTTGGTAATTTTATACATTGGACACCATTCTCTTCAAATCCACAGGACAGCAAAGAAAGACCACTCACACTGTAGACCCTTGAGAATTTTGAACAGATCGGGAAAAGCAAAGTCGAAAAGCCCAGTTTTCCTACAAGCTGGGGGGATTGATTTATAATGAGAATTTTTAAATGAAGGCTAAATTTGCAACCATTCATTTCAATACTCATGCCTAGACCACCTGATAAATAATACATTTGTATTATGCTTATGAAACATGCAAATGGAGTCCAATTTGCAAATAAATGCCTTGAAGAATTTTCTTTTTACGACTTCAGAGATAAGTAACTGAATCCTAGGATTCTCTATTCTTATTTGTGAGGTTTTTATTTTATTTTGTGACAGCTGTCATAAATTCAATTAAACTCTATGGCAAATGAAATTTTGGTTGTTTTTTTTTTTTTTTCTTGCTGAAAGAAGAAAATGATCAAAAAGTTGGCAAGATGGGAAGCAATAAGCCCATTTGCAAACAGGGAAATCAAACAGTGCCACATCAAAATGCAAAGGAGGGAAATCCAGTCAGCTAAGCAGGTACAGCCTTACTTATTATCCTTGTCCTTCACTCCCCCCAGCTTCTCAACATTCTTTCCTTGCTATGGAAAAAAAGCAGATGCAATTAGAATCTGCCAGGTGAGAAGCTACAATAATGCTCTGACAGCAAACGCAAAGAGAAAGTGAAAACTCGCAATCTGCGGCCATAGAAAATACTGCAGGGGATGGACATTTGAATGTGTTCCAGGATCCTAGGGCAGCCCCTGGCAGCCACCCAGAGCACAGGAGGTAAGTATGCCCAATACTGGCTTCTTATAAATGGAAGCAACAATTGCACCTGACGTATATACCTACTGAGATACGCACATGTAGCAGGAACATGCGTACAGAAATGGAAAAACATAACTGCTGAATTCCCCTTACACTTTACACATGTTCTCTAGCCCTACAGCTACTACTGTTGAGGCTCTGCTTCGCGCTTGGCCCAAGAGAAGCACAGATCACATGGTCCCCACAACAGCCCCATGGGTTAAGTGATTATACGTAAAAAAAAATTTAAGCACAGACTGGTGAAGGGGCTTGCCCAAGGTCAAGTGTGACAAAGCTACTACTGGCATCAGGTCTGATGAGACTAAACTCAGGCTTCCCATCTCCTTTCTTCTCCAGTTAGGTGCCGATGTTGTGAAAAGCAGATGGTATTTCTGTGACCCAAATTCTAACCTATATGTATGGTGGAAGCTTGCTGGTTAAAAGGCATCTCAGTGTCCTTTTGGTAAATGAAGCATTCATTAGTAAAGGTAAATTAGTAAATTCAGATTTTTCTTAAAACTACACACATGCCATACAGAAGGCAGCAGAGAGAGAGGAATAAGAAAGGAACACAGAAATCAACTATTGGGACTTGATAAAGATAAAAACTTTTGCGGAGGAAACAGTAGACAAAATCAAAAGACAACCTGCAGAATGGGAGAAGATATTTGCAAATGTCTTACCGGATAACCGGTTAGGATCCAAAATCTTTAAAGAACTTCTCAAACTCAACACCCAAATAACAAATAATCCAACCAAGAAATGGATATAAGACGTGAACAGACATTTCTCCAAAGAAGATACACAAATAAATGGCCAAAAGACACATGAAAAAGTGCTCAACATCCCTCGGCATCAGGGACCTACAGATCAAAACCACAATGGGATACCACCTCACACCAGTCAGAATGGCTAATGTTACCAAGTCAGCAAACAAGGAGCATTGGCGAGGATGTGGAGAAAGGGGAACCCCCTTACATTGCCGGTGGGAATGCAAGCTGGTGCAGCCACTCTGGAAAAGAGTGTGAAGTTTCCTCAAAAAGTTAAAAATAGAGCTACCCTAGGATCCAGAAATTGCACTACTATCCAAAAGATAGTAGTTTATCCAAAAGATACAAACATAGTGATCTGAAGAGGCACCTGCACCCCAGTGTTTATAGCAGCAATGTCCACAATAGCCAAACTATGGAAAGAGCCCCGATGTCCGATGACATTTGGATAGAGAAGATAATATAATATTCCATCATATACAATGGAATATTACTCAGCCATCAAAAATGAAATCTTACCATTTGCAACAATGTGGATGAGACCAGAGGGTATTATGCTAAGCAAAATAAGTCAGTCAAAGAAAGACAATGATCACATGATCTCCCTTAGATGTGGAATTTAAGAAACAAAACAGAGGATATAGGGGAAGGGAGGGAAAAATAAAATAAGATGAAATTAGAGGGAAACAAATCTTAAGACTTTTTTTTTTTTTTTAAGATTTTATTTATTTATTTGACAGAGAGAGAGAGCACAAGTATGCAGAGCGCCAGGCAGAGGGAGAGGGGGAAGCAGGCTCTCTGCTGAGTAGGGAAGCCTATGAGGGGCTTGATCTCAGGACCCTGAGATCATAACCTGAGCTGAAGGCAGCCACTTAACCAACTGAGCCACTCAGACACCCCAAATCATAAGAGACTCTTAACTATAAGGAACAAGCTGAGGGTTGTTACAGGGGGGCTGGGGTGCTGGGGTGCCCTAACAGGGTGATGGGCATTAAGGAGGGCACTTGATGTAATGAGCACTGGGTATTATATGCAACTGATGAATCACTGACCTCTATGTCTGAAACTAATAATACATTTTATGCTAATTAATTGAATTTAAATTTAAAAAAATAAAGAAAAGAAACATAGTTTACTTTTTGATGACCTGAATTTCTCCCCTCACGCTTGTTCTTTCAGGTCACACAGCTCCCACCCTCTTTTCTGGTAGGGGCGCAGGCTGCTACAAAGTGTCTCCTGAACCAACTAGGTGTGGGGAGAGCCCCACGACAAAAGACAACCCTGTTCACCGGCTGAAACAACCTCAGTGAATTAGATTCAGGAGCATCACCAGGGCGAGGAGCTGCTAAGGGAGAGGTCACTTTGCAGGGCATACCCCACTTTCTGTCTCCTCTAGCTTTGTGCAAAAGAAGATGTGTCAATCATAGATCATAGGAAGGACAATTACAACAGCAGGAAAGACGAAGTGAGCAGAATGTCACCGGAATAGGGCCATTTCGCCAAGCTCTAGGGCTGGTAGAATGCTATTTCTTATGGCATCATTTATTCACCCAATAAAGTGTTCAAAAATATTCATTGAGGACCAGCTATGTTCAAGGCTGTGGGGGTATGAGAAGCAAGGTAGCTTTTCTCATGAAATTGACATTCTAGGAGATGGGAAGATACACAATGAAATAAATGTATAATTGGTTAAGTTGTGATAAGTTCTGTAAAGCAAAAAGAAGCTTGCTTAAGAAGAAAATCCACAGGGGAAGCTCATTTACATAAGGTCAGGGAAATCGCCTCTAACAAAGTGACATCTGATCAGAGACCTCCACTAAGTGAATGAGACAGACAGCAAGGAGAGGTCATTCCAGGGAGAAGGAGCCTCCTGTACAAAACCCCAAAAACCGGTAAGTGCTCTGTGTGTTGGGGGAACATTAAGGAAACACTGTCGGACCACAGAGGGAGCAGGAGGCAACAAGTTCAGAGAGGCCATGCCGGCGGGCAGAGTGGAGAGGGCTGAAAGGCTAAGAACATTGTAAGGACTTTAACTTAAACTCTGAATGAAATGAGAAGTCAATGACGAATTTTAAGCACTTCGGTGACTTTTTGGTAAATGAGGTTTCTACTGTATAGAAAACAAGAGTGAAAACAGAAACACAGCCAGGTGGGAGGCTAGTACAATAATCCAAGGGAGAAATAGACCAGAATGGGAGCACGGTAGGTTTCGAGCCGCGCTGCGTGCTGGTATGCGAAGACAGTGACAAAGGGGGACACTAAGATACCTTTGGCCTAAGTGACCGGAAGAATAGAGTTTTCATTAACTGAGATGGGTGGGAGGTATTTTGTAGGTGGTACGCTTTGATGCCACTAGATGTTAAAATAGCCATTACATGCCACTACCTGCCATTGCTATGACTCCTGACTCTGGGAAAAAGCTAACTTATTCAATAGGATGCAGGAATGTTCTGGACATCCACTTCCCCCCTTGGAGTGTGGTATCTACGTCAGTCCATCTCTGCTGTGTTCCTAGCACCAAGCCCAATGCCGGGTTTGTAGCCAGCACTTGCTACCTAGTGAAGGGGTGCATGGAAAGAGCCATGAAGGAGTGAGTCCTCCCAATACCAACATGTGGTAGGATCTGGGCCAATGAAAACTTCCAGTCAGAGAGCCAAAACATGGCACAGTGGAATGACCCGTGAGGATACGGTTGCAGCGCCTTCTCCTTCCCTTTGGCTCAAATCATACCTTTACTTCATTGCAAGATTTTCCAATACTCCTTTTTTTTTTTTCTTACTATCACAGAATTGGGGAGGATATAAAGAAAATACATTTCCAAAATAAAACACTGTAGATTTATTTCCCCAATTTTAAATGGCACCGCGGCTGCCTCAACTCAAGTCTTCCATATACATCAACTTGAAAATTCATTCTAGGGTTGCTCCCGGATCTCATGCAACCCACCAGAACATCCCAGTCATGTGGTTTTGTGCCTCTGACTTCATACACTGAAACACTCATGCAAGGGTTAGCTTTCTCTTCAGTCAGGGTGGGCGGTGGCCCACACTTTAGCACCAGGAGAAACCTTCAACTCAGTTCCCGAGACAAGCTGATCTTCATGCTTAAAATTCCACCACTAAGAGGCCTTCCTCTGCACTCACCTTCCCTTGTCAAGAAGTCTTTAATAGGATGGGTTAAGAAATGAATCCATTATTTTCTATTCATGTGTTCTCAGACTAGAATGATCTCTGTGTGAATAAAAGCACCTGAGAAGGGATGATTCATTAAGGGCATCGAAGACAGAAGTTTGGGGTGGGGGTCCTGAAGAGGCAGTGAGGGTAGCTAACAGAGATCTCGCCACTTCCCCACTAGGCAGTTCGGGGGACAAAAGATCCAGGTATTTGGCAGCCAACAGTATGAGGGCTGGTGTTAGAAAACTCTCCATCCTGCTACACAGAGGCAAGCATAAAGCCATAAAGCCTTAACTGGGGTAGAGAGCCCTGCCCAACTGATAGCTGAAAAAATCTGTTTCACAGTCAAGTGAGTTGGAGGCGTTCTTCTTTTTTTTTCCACTTCCTAAACAAAGCAGGAATTGTAGCCCCAATATCTCCATCTCCAACAATCTCCATGTGTGATCATTCTGATTGTGAAATGCTACCAAGACCACAGAGTTCACTCACTCTCTGTCCCATTGTTGGGCATCTCTTGGAGGCGTTCTTCTTATTATGTCCCTTCCTTTGATATTTACAGTGGGCATCATTAGCAGGTTAGATGCAGGAAGAAGCCTTATATCTTAGAAATCTGTTTAACCTTTTTATATACCATTTCTACAAGTCTTCTTTTATGGTTTGGAACATAACTTCTAAGAGATGGAGCCCCCTCATCTTACCTGGAAATTGACAGTAGGAAAGAAAAGGACGGTGCCCAATACCACACAGCACGGTCTGTGAGCAGGTTCAACAGACCCAAGTTCAAATCCTCCACTAAACTACCTGCTGGCTTTGTGGCTCAGTGAGTTACTTAACCCCCCTGGGCCCCTGTAAATGGGGGATCTAATTTGTTTTCACTTCTACTGCATGTAAAACATCTTGATGTGGAGTAAATAGTAATGAGGCTTTTATAATCTGGGCTCATTCTGTTCTGTTTTTACCTTCGGTGAGCACTCTGGTTTAAGAATAGCCAGCAGCAGAGGCTAACAGCAAGGGCTCTGGATTAAGATGGATTTACTTTAAATCCTGGCTCTGCTATTTACTAGCTGTGTGGTCCTGGGCAAGTTATGTGACTTCGCTGAGCCTCAGTTTACTTATCTACGAAAAAGAGCTACTGGGAGGGTAAAAATAATAAAGCACATACAAGGCCGAGCCAAGGACAGCACAGAGTGAATGGCACAGTAAAAAGCCGTTACAAGTGTCCTGGTTTTTATTTCCTGTCTCCATGCTTTCCATCTCTGGCTTGGCTCTGATCTATCTCCTTAATCCCTAAGCACATTTGATCTTGGCCCCAGCACTGCCTACAATGGGGTCTCCCAAATGGCTCCCCTACCGTCATTCCTAAACTGTAGCTTCCTCCTTGGGGCAACTGGTGCTTTAATTTACTTCCAGATCCCTGGCCCAGCTGCAGGGAAAGAGAACAGACAATGATTTCTCTTCCCACAGCCTCCCACGCATTAGTTTTCCCTGCATGTCTGATGTTTGACTTCTAACTCCCCTCGGGCTGTGATTACTCAGGCAAAGTGAAGTGGACAGATGGGACAATTATTTGGAAAGCTCAGCCAATGGAAAACAAAACAAAAAGATGGAAAAAGAAAACCCTACACCCAACCTTGCACTTGCAGGGAAGGAGTTTATTGGTTTAAATTATTCTTATTGCCTCGCTGGCATCGATTGCATTTTCCAGGTGATTGCTCAGCTCTCCCATTAGTGGGTCCGTGTAGAGAAATGATATCTGCTTAGATATTGGCACGGTGGGTAGCCCTCTCTGGGAACGAGAGCCGTGTTTGGGCAAGGCTTGTCTATATAGCCAATTTTTGTCAGGTGACTCCAGTCAATTCGGTAATTTTCGCAATAAACCATACTGGGGAGAAAGGGCCTCTGCGTATAACAACAAGTATCACTCTAGAATAAAGTAAACGTTAAAAATCTTGAATTTGAAAACTTTCTGAGAAGACTCTAATTCATGTTTCATAGATATGGCACCCAGCAATCCATGGGTTCAATTCCAGGCTCTGCCATACTTTTGTGGGTCTACCTAGTGTAAGTAGTCTCCACACAGGCATCCACTTCCCAGTCTCCCCGTGGGAGAAAACAGCACTTCCTCACAGTGCAGTTAGAGGAAACTGTAATGTATATGCAGGATATAGCCTCGTGTCTGCCACACGGCAAATCCCCAATAAACAGTGACTGTCAGTAATGAATCACTAACAAAAAGACTTAGGCTTTGAGTTACAAAAGCTAAGGATGTTTGCAAAGCCTGGCGCTCCAGATGATGGCAGCTCAGGCCTCATACTCTATGGGTTTTGAGCTCTTACTCGTCTGATTCAATTCATAGGCTTCTCCAGCTTCCAAATCTTTGATGCACATCTCTGTTCACTGAGAGGTACCCATCTATGTGTATATGCCTGTCCGGACCTGAATATAAGAGACTTTCATGTAGTGTTTGGAGTCAACTACTCCCAAATACAGCGAGAATGTGATTCAATCCTGGCCCAACAGGGAGTATAGATTGCTGGGGAAGCTACAGCCTTTAATCGGACTTTTTTTTTTTTAAAGATTTTATTTATTTGAGAGAGAGAAACACAGCGAGAGAGGGAACACAAGCAGAGGGAATGGTAGTGGGAGAAGCAGGCTCCCTGCCGAGCAGAGAGCCTGATGCGGGGCTTGGTCCCAGGACCCTGGGATCATGACCTGAGCTGAAGGCAGACGCTTAACGACTGAGCCTCCCAAGCACCCCCTTTAATCAGACTTTTAAGGTGAAAATGACCCATGGGGCGCCTGGGTGGGTCAGTGGATTAAAGACTCTGCCTTGGGCTCGGGTCATGATCTCACGGTCCTGGGATCAAGCCCCGCATCAGACTCTCTGCTTAGCAGGGAGTCTGCTTCCCCTTCTCCCTCTGCCTGCCTCTCTGCCTACTCGTGATCTCTCCCTCTGTGTCAAATAAATAAATAAAATCTTAAAAAAAGAAAGAAAGCAAGAAAACGACCCTCTGGGCAAGAGAGCAGAGCTCCCGCTTTGGCTTTCCCTGGACACCATCCTGCTTCAACTCAAGGAGACAAGCCACATAATGTGAGGCCATACACATCGTGTTTCAGATTTTCTACTATTCTAGAAGAGAAATCAAAGGCAAATTTGGATGGCTTTAAGTCTAAATTTTTCTCATGTGTTCAACAGGGTCAGCCAAAGAGGTCCAAGAACTTTCCTGAAAGATGATAAAAAAACATTAACTACTACATACTGAGCACTTAATACACCAGGCACCATTCTGGATGTTTTACAGGAATTGTCTTATTTAATTTTCTTATTTAATTCCTTCAACCATGTTCCTAGAAGGGAATCATTATTGAGTTTTATGCGTTAGTCAGGGTTCTCCAGAGAAACAAAATCAATATGAGAAAGAGAGAGGGAGAAAGAGACGGGGAGAGATTGAGATTTATTATAGTAATTGGCTCACATGGTGATGAAGCTGAGAGGTCCCGTGATCTGCCATTTGCGAGCTGGACACCCAAAAAGTTGTTGGTGTCATTCAGTCCAAAGGCCTAAGACCTGCAGGGCCAGTGGAAGTCTCGGTCTGAGGAAGAAGGTCCAAGAACCTGGAGTGTCAGCGTCCGAGGGCAGGAGAAAATGGACGTCTCCACTCAGAGCAGAGAGTGAAGTCGCCCTTTCCTCACCTGTTCATTCTATTCAGGCTCCCCATGTATTGGATGACGGCCACCCGCGCTGGGGAGGGCGGCTCCTTTCTTCCGAAGACACCTTCACAGACATGACCAGAAATAATGTTTAGCAGCAGGCGGGCATCCCCTTCACCCGGCCAAATCGATACGCAAAATTAACCATCACATATGCCTGCTTTGTAGATGAGAAACAGGCATAGAGAGCTGAAGGGCCTTGACCAGATGACATGATTGGTAACTCGTAGCCTTTCTATTCCAGAACCGGAATGCTTAATTGACTGCTCGATTGCCTTTTGCAAGGGCTAGTTTCAATCTGGGAAAAAGCAGAAGCACCTGTTTTCCCAGAAAACACTTTGGTCCTGATTGGACCCACACAGCCAATCCATGGCCACCTGTAAGGAAACCTAGACTTGTATCCCAGGTCTGTCTTAAAAAACAATGACAAAGACAATTGATACTAATTCAACGGAGATAAAAATAACCACTATAATTTAGTGAACAAAAACTTTACAGCGGCTACCAATCTCAGCACTTGAAAATTAACATAACAAACCACGAAAACTGCAGCTCTGGTATCTGATCAGCCTGCATTCTGTGTCTAACTCCACATTTGCCAGCTGTGGGATCTTCAATAAGCCATTTAGTCTCTCTCTCTCTCTCTCTCTTCCCAATTTTCCTCACTATAAAAATAAAATTTGCTGTGAAAATTAAATGAGATAATGTGCAGTACACACATACTACCTAGAAGGCGGTGGGCCCCCACAAACGTTACATTACTATTATCCCTCCTGTACGAGATGAAGACACAAAGTCTCTCCGAGGTGTGGATAAACCACCACTTGAGAGAGGCCACAGGCTGGCGGAGTCTGTACCCTGGGTCAGCTCCGTCCTCTGGCCAGGTGGAACTGGCTCTCAGCCAGCCACACTCCCTAAGCAACTAGGGACTTATTTAAGACCCAGGGTCTTGGCCCCTGTCCTGGGGCTGGGCTGTTGCAGGGCCAGGCGGGGACCCCCTGCTCCAGCTTCAACACTGTGTTCTTCTCCAGGTCCTCTTTCTCTCTCCCCATGGCGGGGATTATGGCTGTTATCAGTGACTGCAGAGAACCCACCTACACTAGCTTGGGAGGCTGTAATGAAACACCCTAGACGGAGTGGCTTAAGCAAGAGAAATTTATTTTTCATAGTTCTGGGGGCTAGAAGTCCAAGATCAAAGCGCGGACAAGGGTGGGTTGCCGTGAGAGTCTTCCTGGCTTCTAGATGACTGCCTTTGCCCTGCTTCCTCATATGGTGGGGGTGGGGAGGGCAAGCTCTAGCTCCGGCTCCTTCTGGGGCCCTAATCCCATCATGATGGCTTCTACTCTCATGACTTCGTCTAAATCTAATTACCTCCCAAAGGCCACATTTCTAAATATATCACACTGGGGGTTAAGGCTTTAATACATGAATTTGGGGGAGACATAATTCAGTCCATTGGACCTTCCTAATTAAGATTTTTTTTTCTATCTCACCCCATGGGCAACAGTCTTATTGGTTGAGCACTTGTTTGCTGGGCACTGTACCCAAAGGACTATTTATTTATATATTCATTATATATATATATAATTTATATATAAATATATATATTTATAAAATTTGGTCTGCTTTCAGAAAAAAGAAGAGGTGCCTTCTGGAAATTTAAAACCATCACAGGAGACACTGACAAGGACACATCAGCTTGCAGGCTACAGAAAAAAGGGCAGTTTTCCCAGCGGTTGTTTGCACACCCCGGTTGGTATCCCGATTCCCACAATGGTGGGCTTCTGCCCCTCTAGTCATGTTTTCTTGCCCTCAGTCATGGCGGGAGTGAAATGTTTCTGCCCTCCCGGGTATCTGTTGCTGAGTACATCCCTGAGTCATCAGTTGGCTCTGGCTTTCAGGTGCCTCAGCAGAAGCAAGAAGCAACATCTTTGTCCTAAGTGATGACTTGAAAAACTCACATCTCCAGGCTCCTGAAATAAAAATAATACTGAGCATGGTAGCAACTTATCTCTACTAATTGCCGACTGTGTGCCTCGTGTGATCCATCGCATCCTCCTAGCAGCCCCAGGAGATGGGTCTTATTCTACCCCTCTCTGCAGAAGTGGAAATTGAGGCTTACTGAGGCCTGGTTATGTTGCTCAAGGTCACATGCCAGCCAATATACTGGGGAGCAGTAAAGTCACACACTCTCTGGCTTCAACCAGCTTGTTTCATCTCCTGAAATGTTCTCTCCTATTGACTTCCCCTAAACACCTTGGCTGAGGAATAGGGTGCCTTACTGGCCAAGGTTTTTCACATCCTGGAGATGTGGTAAATAAATACACAAGGGGCAGGGAGGGCATGTCAGTCAACATGAAAGACCCCTCCAATCACCGGTCTGGAAAATCAAGAGTGTAACACAGATTCCTAGACCCAAACCTCATTACTGACAATATTAAAACTAATTGCAAGAGACAGCCACCAAGATAGCTAGGCAGTTACAAATCCAATTTAATGCATTCTCTCTGATTTTACTTGTCACATACTAGGACTAGAATCAGAACCTAAAAATCACAGCGAAGTTGGAAATGCTCATTAAGCAGGAGATCACAAATAAAGTAAAAAAGATGGGATTCAATTATGTTTTGTCAGCGTCACTTGGTAAGAGATGTTTGCAAACACCATTACCCCGTTCAATGTGTATTTCTCGCACAAACTGTGCTCCAGAAAGCATTCGAATTTCAAGAAAGGTGATGGGCTATTTTGCTGGCATTTGTGCCCAAACTTCTTTAGCAAAAACAATTCTCGTGAAGTAGTAAGTGTGTATATATTTAGAGGAAGGAATTAAGACCGAGAAACCCTTCTCCAAAGGGAGATGGGACATGTCCCCATTCGAAAGGCCTGCTCCTGGCATCCCCAGGGCCCAGAAGTGCCTTCTGAAGCCACCTCAGGTGACTTCCAGTTGAGGTCTGGAATATTTAATGCACCTGCATAGGTATCTCTACACATACTGGATACTGTCTCTTTAGAATCAGAGGTGGGGCCAAGCAGTGTGGGGGTTCACTGCACAAGTTCGAAGAGGAGGTAGGGGTGGATTTAAACTGGGGTCTGTGATCTGGAGCCCAGCATCTCACCACTCTGTCTTGGGCTTCAGATAGAGAATGAAGATGTGGATGACAGCCACTTCCTAAGGCTAGTGTGAGGATTACATAAGCCACCCAAGAGACAGAATGACGTAAATAATAAGAATCAAACGCTATTTTTCTACTACCTATCACCACATGACTACTACCATTACTAGCATTTTCACTACTATTACAATTCCTTCTCCTCCTCCAACTACCATTACTATCCTTACCACTAGACCACTATAACTATTGTGTTTTGACAAATCAAAAAAAAAAAAAAAATTCCTTTCCATCCTCCCTTTCTTGGGTCCTTTTACTCCTTCTATATAAAATGGGGAATAAGATTATTTTTCCTGCCAAGTGAGTTGAGAATTGGAACATTAATTTATTTGAACAGATGTGTGTCAGTGGTGCCTGTATGCTCTGCTGACATATTTCATAAAAAAATGAAATATGGGGTGCCTGGCTGGCTCAGTCCAGAGTGCATACATCTCTTGATCTCAGGGTCATGAGTTCAAGCGCCACACTAGGCATGGAGCTTAAAATTTAAAAAGTAATGAAGTATGGATTATACATAAATTCATGTTTCAGCTCATGTCCCACCTCCTTCCCAAAGCCGTTGGATCACATTAATATCTCCTTCTCTGAAACAGCCATCATCATATTCTCCAATTCTTTCATGCTTGTGAGAGTTATCTTCCCAACTAATAAGCTTCCTGCAGCCAGACTTTAAGACCATAAACACAGCAGGCCTTCCACAATATTGGTATTTGAAGATGGTACTGAAAAAAACCAAAAAACCAAAAAAACCCAAGATTCCAAATCCTATAAAGATATTGAGTTGCTCATGTAACCCAGAGCTCTGGGTTAGGAAAAGGACAGCTGGATCTAGGAGCTCAAAAGATACCCTTAGGGTCCAGTCTCCCTCTCTCCAGTCTCCCTTCCTTCTCTGTTCTTTCCAGGTGGACTTATCACTGGTGCTCATGTCCTCACAGCAACAAGTCCAGGGACAGTGACCACCCTTC
>CM053607.1:98511146-98526928 GCA_028646535.1 Procyon lotor | reverse complement strand
GGATCAGACACAAATAAGAAAGGGAGCTTGGGTTCTGAGATGAGACACCTGGTCCCCGTGCAGCCCCAGGGTCACTCAGTGACTAACAAAGTCACCCCTCTGTTCCAGTGCCCATCATGTGTGATGCCTGATCCCTTCCTGGGAGGGCAGTGGCTGCTAGGAAGGAGACCAGACTTCTAAGGCATGGGCGGCCCTTTTGAGTAGTAATGCTACCCAGACAGGAGTACCCATTATTGTTATTCTTCACACTTCTAGTTACAGCTCAGCTAGCTAAAAAAAACAAACAGCATCCTTCGGGAGAGAACAAGATGCCCCACTTGGGGATTAAAAGGGGAGGGGCTTCATCAATAATGTAGTTGCCTCTTGACAATTACAGTTTGTTTATTACTGGAATTACCTTTACCAGGTCTGACCTGGCGTCTTGCACATCTTATCAAGGGTACATATTATCAGGCTTCATCTTGAAGGGGCAGGCTTCATCTTGTGTTTCCCAGAAAAATAACGTGGTTTGTAAATGAGCGAGGTTCTCTGTTGAGGAAAGGCCATAGAGCTCACAGAGTCGTGCTGGGAAGTCAGAGCTGCCTAGCCAAAACTGTCTTTAATTGCCACAGCTACAAGAAGTGAAGGCTCCAGTTTCTAGGGGAATTAATGTTTAATGATAAGCGAGGTACTTGAGAGAGTAGTTCAGGAGGCAATAAATATTCCACAAAGGCAAGTTTTTCCCCCCCTCTGGTTTCTCCTTCTGTTCCAGAGAGATCCATTGACGCCAGGTGACCTGGCCCCCTTCCCACTCCTCTAGGCATCTTTCATTTCTAGATTTTGCAGTCTGTGGCTGACCGGGGGATTCCAACTTCCATCCCCTCTGTTGGCCATTCCACTATGGTTTCTGTTTGGACCCTCTCATGAACTTCCCAGGAGTGCATATGCTGCCCCCGACTGGTCATCCTTGGTAATACCAGCACTGCTGACCTCACACTCCAGCAACCCACCGGCTTCATGGGCTGGAATTCGTTTTATGCAAGCATCCCCAGAGCCTTGAGGGAAAATAACTCAGTGAGAAGAGCAGAGTTGTGGAGGTTACAAGAGAAGGAAGGAAAGAGGGAAAACCTGCTTTGTAGTATCGGGGTCAGGGTTTGAATCACAACCCCCTGAGGGTTTGAAAACACATACTTTGATTTTGTTGTTCTGTACAGCCTCCTTTTAGTCAATTACTAGGTCGTCTCAAATGCGTCGGTGAAGTCCAATTATCATAGATGGAAAATTCAGAAGAGTAACGACTTGCACAAGGTCTGGCAAATCACTGGGTCCCAGAAGAGAAAAGCGTGGTTTCTGGAGTGAGGAGTGCCATGTGAGCACTTTTCCGAGCATTCCTCTGACTGGAATGCTGGAACCATCTCCTTGCCCACCGTGCATGGGCACAGCTTGAGAGGCATACCCGATGCCTGGAGCATGGGCTTAGGGGAGGGAATGATGTTCATTCAGACCCGAGCTTTGCCACTTCCCTGCGGCAGCCCTGATATGCCTCCTGCGTTCTCTGCTCTCTGGTGGATAAGAAGGCCAGCCCTGCAGGGACCCGGTAAGTGTGGCCTGCATTCGCTTGTGGCTTACAAGGGAAACCATGCAGATTCACTGCTGGGTTTTTGTTGTTTGAGTGGAATGTGAACTCTAAGGCGAAGACCGAGATTGCTGGGGCCAATGAGATGGACATTTTAGGGGCCGCAGGGAGAAGGGCATAAGGGTAGACACCCAACCACAGGACAGGCAAGCAGAGAAATGTCAGAGAGAACCACAGTGCTGCCTGGGGTGGGCATGGGGTGTAGTGCTTTTGGAAACTTTGTGTAAAAACCCCATTAATTACTAATGCTTTTGCCATTGTGTGTGTGTGTGTGTGTGTGTGTGTGTGTGTGTGTGTGTGTTGCATTGTGTGTAATAGTAAGGGAAGCCATGAAGCTCTGAGGCAGGACAAGGCTGCAGGCAGCCCTGAGGAGAAAGGAATCAAGACACAGGAAGTCTGTTCCTGGCGAGCATAACACGTGCACCGCCCCTGACACAGAGCAAGTGCTCAGGAAATGTTGGTCAATGTTACTGCCGTCCTTAGCACGTGGTCCTGAGTTGGAAGAGTTCAGTAACTGCAGACGTTCTATGGTGCTCTCTTTAATGGATCTAGAGAATAATCCATTAGATACTGACCAAGCTTACTGCATGCCTGGCACTGTGTTTTAGCTGCAGGAGTGGAGATAGGTGAACATCTGCTTTGATATCTGTTTGTCGCTGAAGCCACACAGACCTAAAGCGTCTTTGAAGAATCGACAGCCTGGATGTGGAGAGCCTGATGCAACCAAGGGGAGGCAGTGAGAATCCGAAGAGGGGTGTTGATATCCAGTATCTCAGGCAGAGAGGACCCTGGAATGGCTCTTATCCTCAGTCATGCTGGGCAGCCTTCTGAAGTCTCCACATCGTACACATGATAAAGCCAAAGTCCTTTCTGTGGACCGTAAAGTCTATATTACTGGCTCTTGGTGACCTTTATGGCTTCTTCTTCTATCTGCGTCCCCCTCATACCCTCCATTCCAGTCCCCTTGGCCTCTCTCCTGTTATGTTTTTAGAATAACAACAAAAGCATTCCAATTACCACTGCCTCAGGACCTTTGCACCTGCTGCACCTTGCCTGCAGCAACTTTCCCTCCGTATCAAAACCGCTCACTCTCTTTCTTCTTTTAGAATCTGCTCAGATGTCATCTTATGAGAGAGCCCTTCCTTCCCATGATCTAACACAGGTGGCTTGATCGCCATCCCTCTACACCTTATCCTGCAGTTTTTCTTTACAGCTTTTATCCCTTTCAGACTTATTCTTTGTTTGCTCATTGCTTTCTGTCTGCCTTCCCCACCAGGATGACTCCCCTGTGTGAACAGGAGGTCCTTTTTTTTTCCTGACAAACCAGGAGCTTCCAGAACAGTGCCATTTAGATGTTTTGACCACATTCCACAGTAAACCCTGCACCTACAATCAAGGGGTTATATAAAATTGGAAAAAAGAATGTCACAAAGCAATATTCTTACTATCTGTGATGCACTGTGATATTTTCTCTTCTATTTTACTCTATTTCTTTTTAAGATTGTTGGCCGTGACCCACTAATGGGTTATAAACCACAGACCCAGGACAATTCCCGGAATATATCAGGCATTCAAACAGTAGATGCTGAGGGTTTGTGAAAATGATTATATGCTGCTAATTGTGTTCAGAGAAACCATTCTCCAAGGACAAGGGGAAAGGTGTTGCTGGCGGATGGTGAGCTTTGGGGACAGTAGGTCCCCCACATCTGGGTGGCATGAGAGGCTTAATAGGGACAAGCCTAGACACCTTGGAGAAGTGACTTGAACCCCGATTCTCTAACATCAGACACATGAGAAAAGTTCTTTTGTTAACTCCTACATTGGTAATAAGTGGTTTCTGCACAAATGGCTTAAGTTTATGAACTTTGAAGGACCCGACAGGGTTTATTTCTGTTTTATCTTTGTCAGTGGATCTAAAATGCTAGCTGTATAAAATATAGTCTCTTATTAAAAGCAGGCTATTTTTGTTTCAGTTACTAAAAAACAAATGCAAAAACAAAGCAAGAAAAATCCTCTTCAAAGAAGGTGCCTATCAATGAGCTTAATTTAGTAAACGCACTAAGTAATATGGACTGAATCCTTGTTAATTCTGTAGGTTAACAGTGGTACTAGATTAAGTCAATTTTTAAATACTCCTGACTATAAAAAAGCTATTCGATAACATCCTCTCAGAAAAAAAGGAAGCAATACCACATTAGTTGTTGACATCGACTGTAAATCCCATCCTATTTTCAGAGACATTTAAAATGTGAAAACCATGTACCTTACGGAGGAAGTACGCTAACTCATGTTTATTGCGTGTATGCCAGGCCACTCTCCAAGTACTTTATATACATCAATCCTTTTACAACATTGTGAGACAGATAATTGTTTAGGACTATTTGGGCTGCAAATAGTAGGCTGGACCACTTAAACTGCTTGGAAAGGACAAAAACAGTAACTAACGTCTATTTTATTCATAGGCCTTACTAACAAGTTAGCATCCCACTGGCCTAGCCTGGTCTTGGAGGCCTCTCAACAGGGGACAGACCAGGACCTGACTCCACCCCCACCCCCACCCCCTCCACCCTCGCCAGCACTAAGTTAATTATTTTACTTTTAATATGCAAAAATACTAATTATTAACCCCAAATGGAAAATTGATAGCCAAACTGTATAATTCAGAAAGAATCCTCTCCAAAATAAAGCTGACAAGTAACAAGCAGGAGAAGGAGGACCAGGCACTGGGCAGATTAAAGCAATAGACAGTCGTCCCCGTGGGTGGCGTCTGGCTCCTGGTTGGTCCCATCTGATTCATTAACAAGAACAACATTTATTGAGCAACTACCATGTGCCAGAAATTGTGTGGGATACTTAAAGCCCGCATTTCTTTAATCTTCACAAACTCTATGTTTACTGTCCACGTTTTGCAGTAGAGCAAATGAGACATTGATTCCACGTGGATATCTATGAGGAATTCATCAATGAGTCATTTCTCGGGGGCTCTGAACATGCCACCGCATCCCACGTCCCCATCTTTCTTCCAGGAGAGTCTTCTTTTAATGTTTTGCGTGCTTTTCTTTGGCGTTGTGTGATTAGTGCATCAGGAGAGCACTTCTCGGGAAAACTGATGATGTTATTTCCTCAAGGAACAGTTCATGACACAGACTTCACACCTCTTTGCTCTTCCATCTATTTCTAAAAATCCTCAGTATCTGTATTTGTGCCGACGCATTGGCGTTCCAGATTTCCGTACTGTCTAATTCAATAAAGGCCACGGCGATCGCAGCTCTGTGAGGTGGGAAATAAGTAGAAATTTTATTATTTAGTCCCGAAGTAAAGATCCATGAAATCCAGTCAATTGACATTGAAATACAATAAGTGAACACAGCATTTTAATAATTCACACAAAGTTTTCTGGCGCTTTGTCCGTGAGAATAATTAACACCCCCGCATCTGTGCACTTGGCAAGCTACTCCCACAGCCTTCTGATTCAAATTGTGAAAATATATTTCCGCCACCCCCTTGCCAACACAGGGCGGTAAAATGCATCAGTAGGATTCCAGGCTTTGGGCTAATACTAGCATCTGCCTCTGTGGGTCCCCCTCATTCCTTCTGCAGACCACAATGGCAGTGTTCCGTGTTCTTGCCTTTAGGAAGGAACTCATTGCTTTGCCCCAAGGCTGCTCTGTCTCCATTACTTTCCATTTTCTGACGGAACATGAAGAGACTGAAGAAGAACGTAATTGAATTGTCAACTCGTACACGATCTGGCCTTGCCAGAGAGACGACCTTGCCAAACCGGATGACTTATTATTCTCACGTCCCATCACCTTTTCCAGCCTTGGTCTTTACTTACACTTTTTCCCCACCTGGCACGACTTTTCCTTTTTCCCTGGAGGGCTTGTTAAAACACAGAATCCCGGGCTCCTGCTTGAGAAATTCTGATGTGGTAGGTCAGGAAGGGGGGGCTCAAGAATTTACATTTCTAAGAAGCTGCCGGGAGCTGGTGATGCTCCTGGTCCAAGACTGTAAATTCAAGTAGGCCGCTCCTGCATAGATTATAAGGATGATTAAAATGCTCGGGGAAGTCCGTTCTGGATCCTGTTTTTTTAACAAATGAGATGTCACCTTTCCGGAGGTGTCAGTGAACACTTTTGCATCTGTGCAAATGTGCAACATATCCCTTCCTAAGCTGAAGTAATTATAAGTGAACTAAGACCATATGACGTAAGGATGCTGTAGAGAGAAGAGAGGAAAAGCGAAGGTAAACATGGGGCCATGGGATACAGTAGCACGTTCAGAGCTGCCAAGAAATGACTTGCTGGTGAATTCCTCATAGATATCTGTATGTGATGAATCTCGTTTGCTTCTCTGAAAAATGTGGACAGTAAACATTTCATTTGTGAAGACGAAAGAAATATGGGCTTGGTATGCCCCACACAGTTTCTGGCATGTGGTAGTTGCTCAGTGAGGAGTCATCCCAGAAGGCATCTCCAGAAAAATGGTGACAGCGTGCTTCCGTTTTTAGGATTGCGGAAGAGATAGGTGACAAAGCCTACAACCCATCTGCACTTGGGGATCTAATAGGAGGTCGCCAATCCTGGAACCACCTCCCCAAAGGGCAATAGCTTCAAAAGTAGAGAGAATGGGAAATAAACCCACCACTCAGGATGGAACAGCACTGAATGAAAGGGATAAACAGCATATGCAGACATTTCTCTCAGATTTCCTAACTCTGTTGGTTCTTCCGTGAGTTCGTAGCGAAATTTACATTGTCTGTAGGGTAAAAAAAATACCTCGAAAGGAGACTGTGATTACAGAAGTCCCAAATTTTTAATATCCCCGGGTACTTACAAGAAGAAATGCACTTCTTCTTTGAAGGAATGCTACCTCAAGTCAGGCTCTCCTGAAATTCCTACAGATGAATTAGCAAGGAATGTGAATTCACAGCTAAACACACACATGTACACATGTACATGCATGAAACATACATGGAAGTAGGACAAGGTGAGAAGAACCAGAAGCAGCAGCAAGTGGCAAAATAATATTTGCAAAGATGTAAATAATTTTGGAATTATCAGTAAAGCAAATAAGAAAAGAACTGCTATGTTTAAAGAAAACGTGGTTGAATGAATCATCTTTGTATTTCCCAGTTACATACATAATTACTCAAGCAGCGTTAGTTGACAGAAGGCCAAAAAAGGATACCTGCTTGTGTAGCAGAGATTATCAAAATTAAATGCTTCAGGAGTGTTTGGAGATGGTAGTCAATTACATTCTCCTGGCAATAATCAGTTGGCATCATGGAGTACCTTACCCCTAGAAGTTATTAGGTTAGTAATCCTACACCCTCTCTGAGCCTGCTAGAGCAGCTCTTCTCACTGATCCCTTCACAAACTTAAATATTTAAGGGAGGTTCTGAAGAATCTAAGCTCTTTGTTAGCCCTGGGCACACGTCTATTAATCCTAAAGACTTCCTTTAGACTTGACCATAAGCTGCTTGGCAATGGGAGAGCAAGGATGGACACTGCCTACATAAATGAGAAACCCCAAACTTTGTTAAAAAGACATTTTTTTCCTGAAATTAATTATAGAGATAATTTAGATGTGAATCTTTAAACATGGAATCAACAGGCATTTGGGGGCCCATTACTGGAGTTTAGGGGATCTGTGAATTTATGTATCAAAAAATTTACATATTTCTGGGGAGAAGGTCCAGAAATATTGTTAGTTTCAGAGCGGCCCATGGTGGCAAAAAAGATTATAGAAAGATTAATTTTTAAAAGATTTTATTTATTTGAGAGAGAGAGAGAGAAAGAGAATGAATGAATGAGAGCGCAAGAGCAGGGGGAGGAAGAAGCAGACTCCCCACTGAGCAGGGCATCCTGACCTGAGCCAAAAGCAGATGCTTAACCGACTGGGCCACCCAGGCGCCCCTAGAAAGATTAATTTTGATATAAGTTTTCCCTTTTTAAAAAATTGGAGACCCAAGAGCTAGAAAGCTAAAATGATTTGCCCAGTGTCACAACTTGACTTGAACACCTTCTTCCTCAGTGCCGGCCATATATATCTCGGGGAACAAGTCTGTCCGTTCAAAAATTGTGTCTTTGGTTAAGGCACCTGGAGAGCAGGTCAGGAGTCTATCCGACCTTGGTATCTCTCTCAACAGATGAGAGTATCTCTGAAGTTTTTCAAACTCCCTCAGTAACTTGGCAGTCTGAAACTTACTCCTATAGAATGTTTCCATTTCCTTCTTTGCAAGGACATCACTGCACAGATGTAAGTTTCTCCGTTATACTTGGAGTTTTCTACCTCAGGCATCCAGCCCACACCCCAGAAGGATCCTAGATTTCCGTCCTCCAGCAGACACTTCCTTCTTCTGTCAGTATTTGCACAGGGAACCCAAACAAGGGTTTGGCTTTGGCATTTTTTCAGATTTGGTCAGACGACTCTGAAATGCATATTGAGGCTGCTAAGAATCAATGATTGCCTTCCCTAAGGAGTCATAATCACTAGGCTTACAATGAACATTAGAGATACCTTAAAGGACAAGCAGATTTCCTATAGGTCTATTTGCAAGTGGGGTTTGGTAAAAAGACCACGGACTGGGTTTGCCACTTGCTAGCAACGGGATCTGAGCATGTCTCTTTGGATCTCAGTTTCAAGTGAAATGGAATCATTTTAAGTGGATTGGGTATGCTTTTATGTGTACCCTAGGCATTGGAAAATGACCTTATTTCATTGAATAGATGATGAAAAATTTCTATGCTATAGAGTTCATGATCTATGAAAAAATGTGGATTTCATATGTGGTTTGCACACTAACCACTTAGAACTGAAATTAAATGTATGTGATGCACTATGGAAGTAATACTACTACTTACCTCATATAGCATTGTTGCAAAGGGGTGAATAACTTATAGTGCCCGAACCTTCCTTCAGGCCAGGGTTGGCTTTTAGTTAGCTTTGTATCCAAGGTCTACCAGTTGCCATTTATGAGATCCTGGCTAATTTACTGAGCCTCCTTGCCTGTAGCTTTCATGATCTGTCAAATGGGAACAATGACAGTACCAATCTCATTAGAGTCATGAGGTTTAAAGGAGGCACTAAATGTAATGTAAATTACATTTAGTAATAAATAGAACAATTATTTAAGTTTACAGTCAATATGATTTTGGGGTGCCCGGGTGGCTCAGTCCTTTAAGCCTCTGCCTTCGGCTCAGGTCATGATCCCAAGGTCTTGGGATAGAGCCTTGCATTGGACTCTCTGCTCAGCAGGGAGCCTGCTTCTCCCTCTCCCTCTACCTGCAGCTCCCCATGCTTGTACTCACTCACTGTCTGTCAAATAAATAAATAAAATCTTTAAAATATATTATTTTTATCATAACCATTACAATTCATGCTCAAAATGCCTACTGTTAGCCCTGATATTTACAGACGATCAATGGTATTTTTCAAATCAGTGAATAGTGAATAACCAGGTTGGCCCCTGGAACAGAATAAGTGCTCAGTAAATGTGTTTTGGCTGAGTGGATGAGCTAGTACAGTGTTTGGTGTGTGATAGGCACCGGTAAGTCCAAACTGGGCTGGGGTTATTCTGAAGACCCTGTCTCCTCCTGCCCACCCTTGGGGGTCTAATCTTCCCTCTGAAACCCCAGTGACAGTAGGACTCTTGAAAACTACCCAGGCAACTCTGCTCTCAGCCCTGCCTTCATCAGTGAGACCCCTTTTGGCAAAATGAAGGGGCACAGCTGCTGCAAATAGAGAAGAGGAAAAGGATTTGTGGTCCCAAGGAGGAAAAGGAAACTAACCCTTGGCATCAGCAGCCCCAAAGCAAGGATGATTAGTGCCTGGCGGATTTTTCTCTCCAACCACAAGCAGCTGCCTTGGGGTTCCTCAGCCTCACTCTGGTGAGCCACAGGTGGGCAGGCCCTTTGTAAACCATGACCTACCTCTCCCTGATTTTCCACCTCTTGGACCTAGAGTAAGGGAAGGACCTAATAATACGCTTGACCACCTACAGGCTCCCTCAGTAACTGTGTAAGCCTGGGTGAGTTAGTTACAAATCTGAGTGCCTCACTCACTTCTCAACTGGGGGTCAAAATAGTCCCTGCCTCCCAGCATCGTTGTGTTGGACTAAATGTATTAATGCATGTTATGTGCCGAGAACAGTGCCTGAGGTATATAGTTGATGCCTGAACAACGCGAGTTTGAACTGTGAGGGGCCACATACAGTGGCTTGTTTCTTATAACTACAAATAATTTTCTTAATAACATTTTCTCTTCTCTAGCTTACTTTATTCTAAGAATGCAGTAGGTAATACATAAATCATACAAAATATATGATCTTTGGCTGTGTTGTCAGTAAGACTTCTGATCAGCGTCGGCTCTCAGTGGTTAAGTTTTGGGACGTCAGTGCCCCTAGTCCCCACAATGTTCAAGGGTGAGCTGTAGTAAGCTGTGAGTAGCAGTTAATATTGGTCATTACCAACACTACTGTATTCGGACCTAGGATCTGCAGGCCTGGTTTGGGCGCAGGTGGAGATTACACTGTTTCTTAGTACAGAATGGTGTTCGTAGCTCAGACTTTGCAGCGTGAAGCCGCAGGCTCAGTTCCTGGCTGTCTGCTTACAGTGAACGAACTCTGACGGAGGAGATACCTTGTCCGAGATGTGGCTTCACCATCCTACCCTGGCTAAGCCACCTGCTTCCCTTCCCGCAGGGTCCTGTAGCATACCAGGTAGGACAATGGGTGAAAGGTGCTTTCCAAACTGAAGGAGCAGGACAGTGGAACTGCCCTCCCCTGGACAGCCAGGCTTCCTCCAAACTCTCCTGCCTTATTCCGGGGAGATGCCATGCTGGTGGTTCAGAGAAGGAAGGACTCAGCCGTCCCATCCCAGCCCTGGGATTCTGGGAGGGATTTACTCGGCTCTGGGCTGGGTTTCTTTGCCCGGGGCGGAGGCGGCATGTACCACGAGCCTGGATCTGAGGAGCGAACATCGTCTCCTCGAAAGAATCACATGGCTGGGCTTGGAGTCATAACTTCTTGCATAGGCTCATAGAATGGCGTCTCTTTAGCAAAGCAAAGGATCTTACCAACTCTTCCAGTCTCACAACAGCTGTATTTGATTTATCGATACCTACTCTAGGTCAGGCGCTCCTCTGGGGACCAAGGGTACAGCAGTCCCCATCTTCCTCGCGCTCAGCTTCTCTTTGGAACCCCTTCGTCTCAAATGCAAAGACACTGAGGCCAACGACTCAGAGGTGGAGGGGCTCAGGCCTGTCGTGCTTTGATTTTGCAGCTAGCTGGAGCCACGGGACAGTCTGGCACTCCCCAGCCCAGGCTTCTTTCTCTACGCCCGGTCTCACAGACTCAGCAAATTATTCTCCTTTGCTTCCCTCTGAAGTTACCTGTCAACTCCCAGCCTCAAAAGAACCTGGTATGCAATGACTGCAAAGGACCGCGTACCTTTAGGAGAAGAATGGAATCATTATTTTACATCGGGCTCACCTCCCTTACATTTTGCTGACAGCCTTGTTTTCACCACACAGCTTATTAGTGAGAGAAGATGCTGGAGGCACCGCAGGTAGAGTTGCTGAAAATTTGCTCAACATTAGGGGCGACTCTACAACCTTTTGGGCCTCTTCCTTGGCTATTTTCAGTTGCATCTCTTTCTTGGGCTTGTTGCCATGCTTTGGGGAATGGCTAAACATTCAGGGGCTTTGTGAGCCTGCCCGAGCTGGGTTTCCCCACAAGGCGTGGTTCTGGGCGCTGACGGCTCCTGCCATGAAAGGAAATGCCTTTCCCCGTGCAAATACCCACTCCTCCCTGGCCCTCCTCCTGAGGAATCTGCAGCGGCTCTCAGCAAAGCCTACAACAAACAGAAAAAAACAAAACCAAAAATCTACTTTGGACATTTTACTTCTTCCATTTTAATTCTTCACTAAATTTTAAGTGTTGATTTACCAGGAATCTGTTTGTGGTTCAATATCTTAGTGGACACCATTCCTCTATGAAAGATACTCCTCTCGGTCTTACTGCCCGTGAGCGGTCTTCATGCCCCAGGGGTGGTGGCACCCATGGTTTATCTGCCTTGCTTTTCTCAGCCTGGCAAACCCCGAGGGAGGAAACACCATTGGCCCCATTTTACAGATAAGGAAATGGAAGCCCGGAGATTTAAACGCTTGTCCAAGATGATATGCTCAGTAAATGTCAGGCCTGGGGTCAGAACTCAGATCTGACCACCTTCGGAGCCCGTGTTCTTGATTACCAGTTGTGGGTGGCCCTCTGTAGACTTCCTCTCCGGGGCAGGCAACACAAGGAAGTGGGGTGATATAGCAATGAGGGCAAGGCGCCTTCCTCTGTCTGTGCACCGTGAGTCAGCTTATTGCCTGAGTTCCCGTGCTGCTGTTTTGAGCTCAAGGGTCAGTCAAGGATCTGCTACGTGAGACTTCATTAATGCTGAGCCTATTTTTTAGGGAAGCTGTCTTAGCGAAGGAGAGCCTACCTAGGAGACTACGATAAAAGGCACAATGATGATATCCCAAACTTCTCTATTCCCTCTTGTTTCTAGAGGACCACTGCATATATGTATATAATCTGCTTGTATCTTCCTAAGAATCCACAGAGGTTGCCTGGGCACAGCCTTGGGGGGCTTCGCTCTGAGTCGGCAGCTTAGGGATGTGTCATGCAGGCAAGTGGAGGGGGCTCCAAATTACCACTTGCCTACATGCCAATGCGGGTCTTGAGTTGAGTCACGGCATTTCTCTGAGCTGCAGGTTCCTCATCCAGGAAATGGGCATGATAATACCCTTCTAATAAGGCAATGTAAAGACATTCTAGGAGCATCCAGGTGGCTCAGTGGTTAAGCATCTGCCTTCGGCTCAGGTGATGATCCCAGAGTCTCGGGTTTGAGTCCCGCATTGGACTCCCTGCTCAGTGGGGAGTCTGTCTCCCTCTGCCCCTCGCACTGCTTGCACACACGCTCTTTCTCTCAAATAAATAAATATAAGCTTCAAAAAAAAATAAAGACATTTAGAATTCTTAGGATTACATCTGCAAAGAGTAGATGCTAAATGAACCTTGAGTGCTCACATTACTACTCACCTGATACCATCCATATCACGTGCACATTTTGATGTCCATTCAATAACAAATATGGAATTCCATGCATCCTCTGTCATCCCCAATATTTGGTATGACCATGTATACTTAATAATAGTAGTAATAATAATATTAAGTCACTAGGTCTGTTTTAGAATAACACCAAAAACAATGACAGTAAAAACAATCAGTATCACACAGAGCATTTGCTAAAATCCAATCTCCGAACTGAGTTTATAATTCTAGGAGACACACTGCTAACTCCAAAGTATAAGGAAATCGTTATCATAACTAACATTTATTGGGGCACCTGGGTGGCTCAGTCGGTTGAGCTTCCGGCTCCAGAATTGAGCTCAGGTCTTGATCTCAGGGTCGTGAGATGGAGCTATGTCAGGTTCTGCACTCTTTCTGAAACAGCTTGCACTGTTTCTCTCTCTGTCTCTCTCGAAAAAATACAAATTAAAATAAAAACCCTAACATTTTTTAAGCCTCTCCATATTTAGGAATCTGAAAAAAATAGTTTTCTATTTGCCTCTCTTTTTGATACTCATGTAAGTACTTTCAAGAAGCCAAGCACAAGCATCTTATGCAACCGGATAAAGTCTCACCCTACCCTGCCGTCATCACTTCCTGGCCATTTGAGTTTGTTTATTTGTATACTTATTATTTTTTAATTTTTGTTAACATATAATATATCATTTGTTTCAGGGGCGCAGGTCTGTGAATCATCAGTCTTACACAATTCACAGCACTCACCATAGCACATACCCTCCCCAATGTCCATCACCCAGCCACCCCATCCCTTCCACCACCCCTCCAGCAACCCTCAGTTTGTTTCCTGAGATTAAGTCTCTTATGGTTTATCTCCTTCTCCGGTTTCATCTTGTTTCATTTTTCCCTTCCTTCCCCTGTGATCCTCTGTCTTGTTTCTCAAATTCCTTAAATCAATGAGATCATATGATAATTGTCTTTCTCTGGTTGACTTATTTTGCCTATCATAATACCCTCTAGTTCCATCCATGTCATTGCAAATGGCAAGATTTCTGGTTTTCGATGGCTGCATAATATTCCATTACACACACACACACACACACACACACCACATCTTCTCTTTCCATAGTTTGGCTATTGTGAACATTGCCGCTATAAACATTCAGGTGTATGTGCCCCTTTGGATCACTACATTTGTATCTTTGGGGTAAATACCCAGTAATGTAATTGCTGGGTTGTAGGGTAGCTCTATTTTCAACTTTTTGAGGAACCTCTACACTGTTTTCCAGAGTGGCTGCACGAATTTGCATTCCCACCAACAGTGTAGGAGGGTTCCCCTTTCTCCACATCCTCACCAACACCTGTCATTTCCTGACTGGTTAATTTTAGCCATTCTGACAACCAGAGAGGGTGGTGTGAGGTGGTATCTTGCTGTGGTTTTGATTTGTATTTCCTTGATGCTGAGTGATGTTGAGCACTTTTTCATGTGTCTGTTGGCCATTTGGATGTCTTCTTTGCAGAAATGTCTATTCATATCTTCTGCCTATTTCTTGATTGGATTCTTTATTCTTTGGGTGTTGAGTTTGACGACTGCTTTATAGATTTTGGATACTAGCCCTTTATCTGATATGTCATTTGCAAATATCTTCTCCCATTCTATCAGATGTCTTTTGGTTTTGTTGACAGTTTCCTTTGCTGTGCAAAAGCTTTTGATCTTGATGAAGTCCCAATAGTTCATTTGTGCCCTTGCTTCCCTTGCCTTTGGTGATGTTTCTAGGAAGAAATTGCTGCAACTGAGGTCGAAGAGGTTGCTGCCTGTGCTTGTCAGAGAGAGAGTCAGAGCACAAGTAGGCAGAGTGGCAGGCAGAGAGAGAGAGAGAAGCAGGCTCCCTGCTGAGCAAGGAGCCCAACGCAGAACTCGATCCCAGGACCCTGGGATCAGGACCTGAGCCAAAGGCAGTGGCCCAACCGACTGAGACACTCAGGTGTCCCCTCCTTAAGGATTTTGATGGATTCCTGTCTCACATTGAGGTCTTTCATCCATTTTGAGTCTATTTGTGGTGTAAGGAAATGGTCCAGTTTCATTCTTCTGAATGTGGTTGTCCAATTTTCCCAGTACCATTTATTGAAGAGACTGTCGTTTTTCCATTGGACATTCTTTCCTGCTTTGTCGAAGATGAGTTGACCATGGAGTTGAGGGTCCATTTCTGGGATCCCTATTCTGTTTTATTGATCTATGTGTCTGTTTTTGTGCCAGTACCGCACTGTCTTGATGATTACAGCTTTGTAATAGAGCTTGAAGTCTGGAATTGTGATGTGCCCAACTTTGGTTTTCTTTTCAACATTCCTTTGGCTATTCAGGGTCTTTTCTGGTTCCATATAAATTTTAGGATTATTTGTTCCATTTCTTTGAAATAAATTGATGGTATTTTGATAGAGATTGCTTTAAATGTGTAAATTGTTTAGGTAGCATAGACATTTTCACAATATTTGTTCTTCCAGTCCATGAGCATGGAGTGTTTTTCCATTTCTTTGTATCTTCCTTGATTTCTTTCATGAGTACTCTAGTTTTCTGAGTACAGATTCTTTGTCTCTTTGGTTAGATTTATTCCTAGGTATCTTCTGGTTTTGTGTGCAATTATAAATGGGATTGACTCCTTAATTTCTCTTTCTTCTGTCTTGTTGTTGGTGTATAGATAGGCAACTGATTTCTGTGCACTGATTTGATATCCTGACACTTTACTGAATTCCTGTATGAGTTCTAATAGTTTTGGAGTGAAGTCTTTTGGGTTTTCCACAGAAAGTATTATATCATCTGCAGAAAGTGAGAGTTTTATTTCTTCTTTGCCAATTTGGATGCCTTTTATTTCTTTTTGTTGTCTGATTGCTGAGGCTAGGACTTCTAGTACTGTGTTGAATAGCAGTGGTGATAGTGGACAGCCCTGCCTTGTTCCTGATCTTAGGGGAAAAGCTTTCAGATTTTCAGAAAATACCCAGCTCCTTTCAGTAGAACAGGTATTCTTCTTTAAATGTTTGGTAGAATCCCTTGGGAAGCCGTCTGGCCCTGGGCTCTTTTTGTTGGGATATTTT
>CM053607.1:98455295-98510646 GCA_028646535.1 Procyon lotor | reverse complement strand
TTTTCTCTGAATGTGTGGCAGGGAAGCAGCAAGCGGGTAGTCAACGCCACCCACAGGGGATTGTACACAGGCTGGGGCTAAAGCTCACCTATTTTCCTGAGGGAGCAACTTGAAAAATTGGCCTACTATTTACTGACTGCATCATCGATCCCAGATGATGGTGTAATCGTTTTTGCAAAGTGATTTCATGTCATCCTCTCGAACAGGCTACAAACAAGTTACTATTAATATCCCCATTTCGCAGACAAGTAAATTGAGGTGCAGATTATTCAGGCGACTTGTACAAGGTCACACACAGGTAACGGATTGAAACATTATAAAGATAGAATAAAACTCGAAACCAATCCGTTGTGTATCCACAACCCAATAAGAAGGAAACTCAGTAAATGTCCCCACCTCTGCACAGAGGGTTGGACATAAAATTCAATGAGGATAGAATGATAGGCCTCCAGTCAGTTGTCCCCTTATCTCCAATGTGTGATTCATAATTCGGAGCCTTTCTGAAAAGTCAGGATGCAGCTGCTTCAAAAGGTAAAAATGCATCGTCCTTAACTGATAATTATTTTAGCAATTTGTTAGCAATTTACGACAGATAATTCTGACCTCCACCTCATCTCGGAAACTCAGTCACCAACTGCCCCACCCATTTCTGTCCTGCACTTTAGGCCCAGCCTGGGTTTGGGACTAAAAGCGGACCAGCAATGGACCACCTTCCACCTCCACCACCTTCTCCCTCAAAAGAGCCCCAAACTTAATGGATTGATTTTCCCACTCCCATCAGACTCTCCCTAGCTTCAAAAGAGCCTTTTGTCAATGTTTTGAATCCCTCCAGGTCAGGTAATTCTCATTCAAGCCCTCTTATTCCACAGGTGAAATGTTTACCTTAAGCGTCCCTGAAAGAAACAAGAACAGCCATAATCATAATCAGGTTTACAGAGCTAAGCCCCTAAGGGACTGGACTGGTCGGAGCTTTACAAAACACAGGCTATTTGACGCTAACAATGCTGATCCGATAAAGGCTTCTTTATTTCCATTTTTAGAGTTGACAAAACAGGCTGAGAGAGGTTAACAACTTGCAGAGTCACAGGGAGGAAGTACAGGAGGGACTATTTGAGCACGACCTCACCTGCTCCAAAGCGGGTGGGTTTCCCCCTTGCCAACTTTCCTGATGGAACATGCCCCTCGGCTCTTCTCTCTTCCCAGCCTCGTGCGTGCCTTCCCTCCTGGTTCCTTGAAACGGCCTCTTCTCTTACACATTCTCTCAAATCCAGGGCCTCATCTTTCTCATGTGAGGAAAATCCCCATGTGAAGCCAAGAAGACCAAGGGGGTAGGGTGCTGTCATTGGGGCTGCCTCTCTAGCACCCCAACACCTGCGCTTCTCCCCGGGGCCTCGGGAAAAATCCTCCGCCTTCTGTCCTTCACTAGCTGAGCATCCGGTGGCAAGCCACCGAACCTCTGTGAGCCTTAGTTATCACCTCTCCAAATGAACGGAACGTTGGCTATCCTGTCTACCTAACACGTTTGAGATCTACACTGATCATTTTGGCAGAAGCTTGCCATGTGTAACTGCATTTTTATTTATTTATTTTTAAAGATGTTATTTACTTGACAGAGGGAGAGAGAGAGAGAGAGCAGAAGCAGGAGAAGCACCAGGCAGAGGCAGAGGGAAAAGCAGACTCCCCACTGAGCAGGGAGCCCAATGTGGGGCTCGATCCTGAGCCAAAGGCAGACGCCTAACCCACCGAGCCACCTAGGTGCCCCTGCAACTGCATTTTTAAACAAGTTTTATGGTCAACAAACATCAACTGTGTGGATTCTACCTAAGGAGCACTAGGCTGAGGGCGACACATCAGGATTTTAACCTTCATAGCAATCATCAGGTGCCAAGGAGTACTAATGAGATCACTGTGGCTCAAAGAAGGCAAAGAACTTAAAGAATTTAATCAGAAAAGAGCAGATTTATCTGTATGTAAAATACGCTAAGGTAGTTTTTAAATTGAGAGGAATGAGACCAAGAAATCTAAATTTGAATACATGGATGGTTTTCAGATTCAGAAATTCCTTTAAGAACCCACCATTATGCTAGGCAGGTACCTAAAAATAGTCCGTCATCCTTCTAGATTGCATAAAGAGCTTTCCACCTAGGATTATGGCTTGTGATCACTTCTCTGTTACCGGGTTTACACCACGCTGTGAGCTCCTGCCGCATAACCTTATGCATCCCCTTAGCAACTAACATAGCACCTGAATGGAATCTTTTTGGGCAAGGATAAAGACCATATGGTCATTAAAATCTTACCCACCCTTTCTTTTCAAGTTTTTTATTTTAACTCCAGTGTAGTGAAATAGGTGATGGGGATTAAAGAGTACACTTATCATGATAAGCACCGAGTAATGTATAGAATTGATGAATCACTGTAGAGTACACCTCAAAATTTCACCTGTTCTCTTGTGCAGACACAAGCAAAACTCTCCAAAGAAGAGGATCCACGTGACTGATCTCTGGAGAGGATGATATTAGCCTTACCGATGTTGTAATTAATAACAGTATTGACGCAAAAATGAAATTATGTTCTCAGAAGTTGTGAGATATTTGTTAAGGTCATTAATAAGGATGAAGATGCGGAACATGACACCAAAAGCTAACATTTATTAGCCAAAGAATCATGCAAAGTGTTTTTGAGTGTGTATTTTTTTCATTTTCTCTCTCCTCTGGTCTTAAGGGAATAATAACATCTGGCTAAGGGCATCACTACTGGGTGGAATACATGAGGTTTATACTATTAGTGTCTATACATCGTAGATGAGAAAAATGAGCCTTAGAGACTTGAAACCATTTGCCAAAGTTTATATATCTAGCGAACTGCAGACCTAGAATGAGAATTCATGTCAAGTTCAAGTTTCAAGTCTGAACTTGGGCCTCCAAGCCCCCAGCCTCCCTTTTAGGTGTGAAGCCCAGCTCAAGGCAGGTGGGCTTGAGCTCCACCCCTGGCAGGAAAGAAGAAAAGCCTGGAAACAAGCACTCACCACTCAGCTTGCTGCCTCCCCTTCTCCAGTGCCCTTTCCATCAAGTTCAAGACATTCTCTTCATCCTGACTTGTTAACTTTCTTCCAAACTCCTCTTCTTAATGAAGCCTTTACTCCCACTCAAGCATGGCCTTACTCCCTGCCCTTCATCTGCATTGTAGCTGTTGAAAAATCACACCCAAGCAGAAGAAGTCTAGTCAGGGGTATTGTAATAGTGTCGTGGGGTGACAAATGGTAGCGACACTTGTGGTGGGCACAGCACAATGTATACGTTTGTCAAATCACTGTGTTGTACACCAGAAACCAATATAAATTGTACATCAATCATATTCAAAAAAGGGAAAGAAAGAACGGAAGAAAGGAAGGGAGAGAGGGAGAGAGAAGGAAGGAAGGAAGGAAGGAAGGAAGGAAGGAAGGAAGGAAGGAAGGAAGGAAGGATGGGGAAGAAATGAAAAGGGAAGAGAAGAAAGACGAAATGAAATGAAAAAGAAAGAAAATTCACATTCTTTCGGTCTTTAGTACCAATCAATAGTCCATCTTAGGGAATAGATTTTCTCTCCCTTCACGCTTCTGCATTTGTCATCAGCCTCTGAAGCCAGAATGCAGAAAGGCAGAAACCAAGTCAGCTGTACCTTTCACAAACACTGGTAAGTCAGCCATGGAGCCTGAGTGCTACAAACGCCCAGCTGCAGACATTTGGTTTGGTAGCAAAACAGACAGTGTAGGGGGCCCAAAATAAACCATTCCTGAAATCACCTTCCTCCTGATGTGCTGACTGGCAAGCAGCCCAGGCACTTCATTTCTCAAGACCACAATGATGCCCACAGTACCTCGAACACAGGAAGTGGCCTGGTGTAACTGAAAGGGCAGCCATCTTGAAACCTGAAGACCAGCTTAGCCGTGTCTCTTACTGGGTACACAACCTAAGGGGGGGGGTGTCATTTAACTTCTCTGAGTCTCAATGTCCCAGACTCGAAATGGAGCTCATATTCTTCCTAATGATATGTCATCCAGCAAGCATATAAGCCAGAAATCTACAAGTCATCCTTGTCTCTTCCCTCCTCCCTACCCCAACACCCACTCTCTGAATTCTGTTGATTCCATATCTTCCAATAACTCTCAGATCTCCTTGTCTCCATTCCCACCAGCTAGGTTAGTTCAGGCTTGATGGCATCCTCACTAGATTAACACTGGGTCCTCCTAGCCCAACTCCCTGCTCCCAGTCTAAGCACCACCATCAATGCTTTCCTCTCACTGAAGACGGTTATCTTGCTAAAGTGCACATCTCGTATTGATCATCATTAAAATCATTACATGACTCTCCATCATTAACAGAATAAAGTACAAATTTATCAGCCTAAGATACAAAGTCCTCCGTGACCTTGATCTTAACTCCTTATAAGAGCAGGGATCTTTCAGACACTAGTCCCTGAAACACCCCTCCACTAGGCTTACTCAAAAGGCAGAACCTGGCTTCTGAAACTACCAAAAAACCCTAGGCAGATCAGGTATGACCAGATTTGTAGGCTCACATCTCATTGGGAAGCAGATTCTCTCCATCCTTTGCTTTGTTTTCCTCCATAGTGACATTACTCTCCATTAGGCTCTTCCTGGTCAATAACCAATTTGCCCCCTAGCTGTTTCAGGTTTACTTACTAATTATTTTGCAACCATTTGGGAAGGGAGCATCTTTTTCTCACTAATTTCAACACCAGGCAAAGTCCTAATGGTCCACCTTAGGTCACTGGCCCCGGCCCTTTACCAAACATTGTTCCTAACAGGAATGGGGTGATGAAGCAGGTGCACCCAGGGAGAAGCGGATGAGGCCAGCCGCGCCTTAACTACGTGACTTAATAATAGGGTTACCTACAGACATCATACTGTTACCACCAAAATAAGAAGAAAGGATGCGCACATGACAAAAATGCCACCCAATTTATGATTCTTACCTACAAGAATGTCTCTCCTACCCCAAGCTCCAAAATTTAGTGACTGAAAACTCACTCAGAGGCCCTCAGGACTTGTTTGCTGGATGACACAATTTGATGATATGGCCCAAGAGCTTTTCTTTCTTTCTTTTTTTTTTTTTTTAAGAGATGTCAATTTTTTAAAGATTTTATTTATTTATTTGAGAGAGAGAAAGCGTGCGCTAGAGAGAGCATGACCGGGAAAGGGGGGGGGGCAGATGGAGAGAGAGAAGCAGACTCCCAGCTGACCAGGGAGCCCTAGACAAGGACTTGATACCAGGACCCTGAGATCAGGACCTGAGCTGAAGGCAGAGGCTTTAACCCACTGAGCCACCCAGGAGGCCCCAAGAGCTTTTCAAATGTTAAAGTGCTATTCGAACAAAAGCTGAAATTATTTACAAAATAAGAATGAACCTTTTACTGAAGAAAATGTAATAACGTAAAAAAAAAAAAAAAAAAGGAAAATGTAATAACGTCTAGCAATAGCTTTCTGCCTGACAAATTCTAAATGGATAATCCATTTACTGTCAAAAAAATTATTTAAGTGGGTTTTTTTCTTTCCTTCTCTTGCTTAAATAGTAATGATATCTGGTTGCTTGCCCTTTATACTTTACCTGTTATTTGGATCACTGTTCCCAGGTTCTATCAGTAAGTCACCTTTCCATGAACTTGTTTTGTTAGGCCAGTCCTTTACATTTTTTACAGTTTTGGACCTAATTTTTTTATCATCTAATTTTCCTGCACCATTACTTTTTATCTTTGATCAGTCTTCTGTGCATTCAATATACATTTCTTGAGGATTTGAGGGCCTACTCTGTACCAGGCATTATAATGAACCCTGGAGAATGAGTGAAAAACAAGTTACCCTCCATCTTTGCAAGAAACTCAGTGCTCGGTGGGAAAAGAAGATGTGGTAGATGTTAGGTCAGAGACATGCAGAGAGGAGCCCGGGGTTGGGTACCTAGTCCTGTCAGCAGTGGGACAGAAAAACTCCGCAGAAGCAAAGAGCAGCCCATCTATAAAAATGAAAAGTAATCAGCTAATAAAGAAGAGGAAATTTCAACAAGAGAGAACCTCCTGGCCACAGGTAAGAACAGCTGTGGGAAGATGAGCGAGCAGTTCGTGCTCTTGGGATGTAAAGTATAAGACAGAAAAGGACAAGTTTCTGGAGCCTCTAGCTAGCGAAGTTGTAGACTGCCCTGGTTTTCAAGTAGTACAGTCTCTGGAAATCTCTGACTAGCTGGGAAGCTGGTTACTTACCAAAAGAATTCAAGAAACAGTTGTGGACAACTGAGCTCGAGAGAATTTTAAAAATTATTACGCAGCCTGTTGTCCAAGCCAAGTGGAATTGGCTGCAATATATATATTGACATCTCTTACATATATATGACATATCATATGTCGTGTGTGTGTGTGTGTGTGTGTGTGTGTGGGTGTGTATCTGCAGTCCAGATACAGATATGGATATATCCAATTCTGCTTTTACCCTCTAGGAGACTTGGGGAATAATTTTTTTTTAAGATTTTATTTATTTATTTGACAGAGAGGAGAGAGATCACAAGTAGGCAGAGAAGAAGGCAGAGAGAGGGGGGGAAGCAGGCTCCCCACAGAGCAGAGAGCCCGATGCGGGGCTCGATCCCAGGACCCTGAGACCATGACCTGAGCCGAAGGCAGAGGCTTAACCCACTGAGCCACCCAGGTGCCCAAGACTTGGGGAACAATTTATTCATACATTCATAGATTCTCTTTCATCAAACGAGAATACGTGATATTTCTACCTACCTCAAGGAGATGGCGAGACCGCAAATGATGGTATAAGGAGAAGCTCCTGAAGGAAAAGGGTTGTTTTGCCCAGTCAGCTTCTCTGCCATTTCTAGTGGTGAGAGACCACTTCCCTTTCCTTCTTTCTTCGGGACCAACCTCCCTTACCTCAACCCATGTGTGAGTCCGTGACCTTAGTCAAACCGGTCATAACTATTTACTGGTGATCATATTGAACAATACGAGCCTAATCACAAACACCAGTCTGGTTCACAGATAACCAAGCAGATAACCAGAATAAATCTTATAATTCAGAGCAAATTTGGAAAGGACAAGCTTTCTTTCCAGTGGAGGTGTTAAGTCATTTTAGTTTACACCAAAACCCACTAAAAGGCCACAACTAGTAAAGAAATGCCCAACAAAGAAGACCACAGAGGAAAACAGCAGAACAAAGTGACGGGTAACTGATGATCAGATGTGAACGGCTGGCTACAGTTATCCTTAAAATACACTGCAGCTATTAATTAATTTCTATTTTTAAGTGACTTTCATTTCTGTTTCTATATCTTAAAAGTATAAGGAGTCCAAATTTACATATACCCTATGATTTATGGTAATATCTTTTTTTTATAATTTATGGTAATATCTTATCTATAAATCTCCTTTATCTGAATACATTCTTTACTAATAATATTACATTCTGACTCACTTCAAAACAATATCCAAAAGCTATAATTCAAGGAAACTTTCCTGGAAACAAATTAATTAGACATTCTATATAACTGAGCAAACTGACTGGTAATAATTATCACCAAGATATGTGATTTCTTTCTTAACAGCTTTATTGAGCTATAATTCACATATCATCAATTCATCCACTTAAAGTGTATAACTCAATGTGCTTTGGGTATGATAGCCAAGAAATCATTACCAAATCCACTGTCATGAAGACATTTCCCTGTGTTTTCTTCTAAGAGTTTTATGTTTTTAGTACTTAATTTCCTTGATCCATTTAGAGTTCATTTTTGTGTATGGTATGCATACACAAGGGATCCAATTTCATTCTTTTGCTGTGGATATCCATTTTCCCAGCATCGTTTGTTAAAAAACTAACCTTTCCCCCATTGAATTGGCTTGGCATCCTTGCTGAAAACTTGATTATAGTTGTAAGGGTTTATTTCTGCACTCCCAATTCAATTGCACGGAGCTCTATCTATTCTTACTCCAGGACCGTACAGTTTAGACTACCACAGTTTTGTAGCAGGTTTTGAATTTGGAAAATATAAGTCCTCCAACTTGGTTCTCCTTTTTCAAGACAATTTTAGCTGGCTATTCTGGATCCCTAAATTTCCATATAAGTTTTAGGACTGACTTAACAATTTTTGCAAAAAAAAAAAAAAAAAAATACAGCTGCTTCCTGACTGAGATTACATTGAATCTATAGATCAATTTGGCGAGGACTAACATCTTAATAATATTGTATCTTCTGACCCATGAACATAGGATGTCTTTCTATTCATCTAGATTTTTAATTTCTTTCAACATGGATTTCCAGTTTTCAGTGTACAACCCTGGAATCCTTTTGATTAAATTTACATCCTAGTATTTTCTGATGCAATTATAAATGTATTATAAAGGTAAAATATTAATTTGAAATATCCAGTAGAATTCATCAGGAATATTCATTAGTGTATAGAAACACAATCAATCACTTTTTCAAGATTTTATTTTTAAGTAATCTCTACACCCAACATAGGGCTTGAACTCATAGCCCTGAGCTCAACAGTTGCATGCTTTACTGACAGGGCGATCCAGGTATCCCCACAATCAATCTTTACTTATTGATTTTGCAACCTGCAACCTTACTGACCTCCTTTATTACTTAAAATAACTTTTTAGTTGATTCCTTAGAATTTTCAATGTATGAGATCACATCATCTGCAACAGAGATAGTTTTACTTCTTCCTTTCCAACTTAGATATTTTTTTTTAAAGATTTTATTTATTTATTTGACAGAGAGAGATCACAAGTAGGCAGAGAGGCAGGCAGAGAGAGGGGGAAGCAGGCTCCCCGCTGAGCAGAGAGCCCAATGTGGGGCTCGATCCCAGGACCCTGAGATCACGACCTGAGCCAAAGGCAGAGGCTTTAACCCACTGAGCCACTCAGGTGCCCCCAACCTAGATATCTTTATTTCTTTTTCTTGCCTAATTGCTCTGACAAGAATCTCCAATACAATGTTGAATAGAAATTACGAGTACAGTTATTTTTTCTTGTTTCTGATCTTAAGGGGAATGAATTCAGTCTTCTCCCATTAAGTATGATCTTAGCTATGGATTTTTGTAGAGGTCTTTTATCAGAGTGAGGAAGTTCTATTTTATTTCTTATTTGTTGAGCTTTTCTTTTTTTTTTTTTTTTAAGATTTTATTTATTTGACAGAGAGAAACACAGCGAGAGAAGGAACACAAGCAGAGGGAATGGTAGCAGGAAAAGCAGGCTTCCCGCCGGGGAGGGAGCCCGATGCAGGGCTCCATCCCAGGACCCTGGGATCATGACCTGAGCCAAAGGTAGACGCTTAACGACTGAGCCATCTAGGCGCCCCGAGCTTTTTTTTAATCATGGAAAGTTATTAGATTTTGGCAAATGACTTTTTGTGTTTACTGAATGAGATACATTCTTGACAGAATTATTGACTTCAAAGACAAAAAGTTTCTCGAGCATATAAGCAAGACAAAGTCACTATGAAGAAAGGAAGGTCAAATCATCATTGGAAGTCTCAACATCAGTGTTTTATCTCAGAAGAAAATAGAGTAACATATCTACCATACCCAAGGAAAGTAAATGTGAGTCACAGATTTTATATGTAGCCAAACTGACCTTCAAACATAAAGGCAGATGGCTATCAAAATACAAGAACTCAGGGGCGCCTGGGTGGCTCAGTCGTTAAGCGTCTGCCTTTGGCTCAGGTCATGATCCCAGGGTCCTGGGATCGAGCCCCGCATCGGGCTCTCTGCTCAGCAGGAAGCCTGCTTCTCCCGCTACCACTCCCTCTGCTTGTGTTCCCTCTCTCGCTGTGTTTCTCTCTGTCAAATAAATAAAATCTTTAAAAAAAAAAAAAATACGAAAACTCAGAGCATAATATTACTATGAGCCCACATAAGCTATGACTATAATTAAAGAAAAGACTTTAAAAATTAGAACAAATAAATTTTCAATAAATTTTAAAAATGCATCTTAGTAGAATAAAAGTAGCTCACCAAAACTAACTCTAGAAGAATCAGAAATTACAAGGAGACCTTTACCCATTAAGGAAAGTAAACCAGTAATTAATAATTCATTCTGACACACACAGAAAATACCAGCCTTCCAGAGAAGAAAAAGTACTTCCCAACTCATTTCATGAAGCTTGAATAACCTCGAGATGAGGACAGTAAGAACAAGGAAAAGTAACAGCTATATGAGTTTATGAATATAAATGTAAATGCCCTAAGAAAATATTAGCACTATGTAACTCTGGCACTACCAAAAAAAAAAAATTGCCTAAGGGTCCCGGCTGGCTCAGTCAAAAGAGCATGTGACTCTTGATCTTGGTGTCATGGGTTCAAGCCCCACGGTGGTTATAGAAATTACTTAAATAAGTAAAACTTTTTTTTTTTTTTTAAAGATTTTATTTATTTGACAGAGAGAAACACAGCGAGAGAGGGAACACAAGCAGAGGGAATGGTAGGGAGAAGCAGGCTTCCTGCCGAGCAGAGAGCCCGATGCGGGGCTCAATCCCATGACTCTGGGATCTGACCTGGGCCGAAGGCAGACGCTCAACGACTGAGCCACCCAGGCGCCCCATAAGTAAAACTTTTTAAAAGATTACCTAGTTGTGACCAAGTTGCGTTTTTTCCAATAATATAGCAATACTTTAATATTAGAAATTTAATCATTTTATACTATTAAGAGATTAAAAGGGTGTATATTAACTATACTGGAATTTAAATAAAAACTTAAAACAGTTAAAAAGAGAGATTAAAAGGGAACAAAATTATTCATCTCAACACATGAAGCAAAAACAAACATTAAATACAATTTGATTCAATACCCATTCATGATAAAGCAATTAGCACAGAAGGAATAGAGGAAAAGTTTCTTAATCTGCTTAAGGACATCCCTCTAAATATACTTTCTTATTGTTTAGTGTTAAAGGGAAGAAACAAAGCACTCATTATTTAGATATGATATGATTATCTAGATTAAAAAAGAAAAAATAATATACAAACATGTTTTGTTAATTAATAAAAGGATTCAATCGCATTTCTATTATCTATTACTATTTTATCCCTACTATATAACTAGGAATAAAAAATTAGCAAATACAATGTTTTAATAGTATAATATACTATTTTAGATTTAACTAAAGATATACAATATTTCTAAAGAAAAATCATAAAAATTCATTAAAAGATTAAGATTTAAATAAGTGTAGAAATAATTGAGAAGAATCCTCATAGTAAAAATGTCGATTCTTCCTAAATTAATTTATAAATTCAATTCCACTTAAAATACCAATGTTTTTTATGGATTTTTGGCAAGTCAGGTTATTTTTTAGATTCCACTTATGAGTGAAATCATAGAGTATTTGTCTTTCTCCGTCTGACTTATTTCACTTAGCATAATACCCTCTAGCTTTAGCCACATTATCTCAAATAGCACGATCTCATCCCTTTTTGTGGCTACATATTTGTGTGTGTGTGTGTGTGCGTGTGTGTGCGCCACATCTTCCTTATCCATTTATCTATCAATGGATACTTTAGGTTGCTTCCATATCTTGGCTATTGTAAATAATGCTGCAATAAACATAGGGGTGCATGTATCTTTTTTAATTAGTGCCTTCATTTTCTTTTGGTTGATAAGTCAGTTTTAAAATTAATGGGTAATGCAAAGGTCCAGGAATAGCTCAGAGAGTTTTAAGAAAAATCAAGTTTGAAGGCAGGGAGAAACATGAGAAAAAAAAAATTAAGCTTAGAATTTTTTACCAGATATCAAAATTGCAAAGCTGTAGTAATTAAAATAATACGGCATTTGTAGATTTAGATAAACGAACCATTGGAACAAAACAGAAAGCTCAAAAACAAACCCATACATATGTAGAAATTGATCTAAGTCAGAGAGGATTGTTGAAGGTCAGTAGAAAAATGACAAGCTATCTACAAATGATACTAGGACATATATGAGTGAATGGTAACTGGATCTTTATTATTTATTGAACCAAAAATCAATTCTTGATATGATAAGGATCTAAATATGAAGAGCAAAACCCTCAAAATATTGAGAAAAATCAACCAACTTTATGACGTTAGAGTGCTTATTAAGAAAAATATAAAATATATAAAGAAAAAGTAGTAAACTTAACTATGTTAAAATTAAAACCTTCTGTTCATCAAAAGACACCAAAAACATATACAATATAGATCAAAATTTCAAGATTTTGTTAATGACAAAAGATTAGCACATATATGTGTGTGTATGTGTGTGTGTATCCCCAAAGATGTATATTTTCTATATACCTATAAGTAATAACAAATTTGAAATATTGGTAAAGTATATGAAGCCTATATAATAGAGGAAACTCAGATATAAAAAAGCAAATAAAATGTGTTCACACTCAAGAGTAATGATAAATGTGATCATTAAAACCATAATGGAAAACCACTTCACACCTGTACGATAGGCAAAAATATTTAAGGAATTGAGGAAGATTTGAAAAAAATAGGATATTTCACGTACTGATCAGTATAAACTGATACAACTCCTTCCAGAACAATATGACAACATTTAATTAAGTTGAGCATATTCGTACGCTACGATCATTCCGTTCCACTTCTGGGTAAACACATCTACTTTCACTCATAGGAAGATGGAGCGCTACGTAACCATATCCCCCATCTCATGAGTAAACAAATAATCTGTGGCGTATTTATAAAATGATATGTTACACAACAGGAAAAATTACCAAAGCTACAGGTAAGAACATGGATGAATCTGGGAAAATTCATACCGAGGAAAAAAAGGAAAGTTACAGAAAAGTTACCATTTGACACAATTTGCATAATATTATAAAACAAATAAAACAATACTAAAAATACTAAAGCTACATAAATGTGTAATAAAAATATAGAGAGCTGATGGAAAGGATAAATACCAAAGTGAGATCCGTATGACTGTTGTAGGTACAAGAAGAAATTCAATTGGATTGATCATGAAGCTGGTGGTGGATACTTAGCATGGGTTTTACTATTCTTTGTACCTTTTTCTGTGTCCAAAACATTTCAAATAACTAAAAATTTTTAAAGAGAGAAAAGTCTCATGCTATCATGAAAAGATATTAGGTAGTAAAAAGAGCGAAAATATATCAACACCTCCACATATGCACTGCCCATTTAAAAACAAAAACTTGGGGCACCTGAGTGGCTCAGTCAGCTAAGCATCTGCCTTCCACTCGGGTCATGATGGCAGGTCCTGGGATCGAGCCCCACACTGAGCTTCCTGCTCCGTGGCAAGTCTGCCTCTCCCTCTTCACCTCCATCTCCCTCTGTGATCTCTCTCACTCTCACTCTCTCTCAAATAAATAAAGATCTTTAATAGATAAAAATAAAAGCAGAAACTCAAAGGAAACATACATGCAAAGTAAGAGTGGAAAGATATATCCTATAAAGTTAACAGTTGTTAACACCTGGTGTTAGGCTTATGATGGTTTTTAGTTTTATTTGTGTTGTCTGCTTCATTTTCTCTAGTGAGCATAATTAACTCTTAATGAATCTGTTGAATCAATTAATAAACATTTCTCAATGTCACAGTTGTAACAGTGACAATCGATGCACTTGTGCTTAAATGTCTTTAAGAAGGAAACACAATCCGGGACGCCTGGATGGCTCAGTTGTTGAGCATCTGCCTTCAGCTCAGATCATGATCTTGGGACCCCAGGATCGAGCCCCAGCCTGAGATGGAGCCCCGCATCAGGCTCCCTGCTTGGTGGGAAGCCTGTTTCTCCCTCTCCCACTTCCCCTGCTTGTGTTCCCTCTCTCACTGTGTCTCTCTCTGTCAAATAAATAAATAAAATCTTAGGAAAAAAAAAAAAAAAGAAGCAAACACAATCAGAAAAAAGCTTCCGAGCTGCCTTCCAAAGACAACATTTTATGTAACCTAGTTGAGAAAATGGGTTTAGGGGAGGACAATGCCCCGATCCTCCATGAGCTCCAGGATTGGAAACAGATGGTTAAAAAGTAGCCCCAGTCCTCCATGAGGTTCCCAATTGGAAACAGACGGTTAAAACGTGGAAGAGGCCCCTAAGTTCAGCATAAAAGCATTGCACTTGAATTTCAGTGCTCTCTGACGTTTTAGACAAGCGGATTGTCCCCGCTCTGCCTTTCTGGTTCCAGAGAGGAGCTAATGTCTTTCCCGACAGCGTGAAATAGCTGTCAAACGTATCGTTTTGGTCACTGCCTTTTTCTCACCAACTGTTCTACTTTCTTTTTCAAACAAGGAAAACATAGCACTGCAGCCTTCCCCCGACTACAGAAAACGGGTGTAATGGAGGCAAAATTGGTGCTGGGGTTGTGTTTTTAACTCACCTCCTTAGTGAAGATGCCTGCTCTCAGAGTACGCAAGGTTCTCGTACTCACGCTCTGGTCCAGCTTGTGATCAAAATAACAAAAACTGCATTTCCCTGCAGGATTTGACTTTCTCTAAAAAAAAAGTATTGTAAAGAAAAGGGTTCCGGAAATGTAGGAATAGTCATTGGTCTGGTTAGTCATTTCCCAAATACTAGGAGCCACGGACCATCTACACAGCACCCATATTGAGACTACTTGTTAAGTTATCACCAAACTATTATCCCACCTTTGCCTACATAGTTCGGTGCTTTGAAGATAGGCTGACTCCATGTTCAAGTTCAAGGCTGGACCCCAACAAGCCCAAGTCAACCAAAGTAATTCTTGGCTCCGCCAGACAATGTGATTCCTTCAGTTAACTTTGACTAAAGACAAGCAGCACATTCGTTCCCCTCATAGGGAGGTTTGGCTAAATTTGGGTCAGGGAGGTGAGTACCGAAGGTATGCACACCTGGAGCCAGAAACCATGTAGACGTTGTCTACCCTATGGGAGGCTGGTCACTGGATGATACTGACACCACCAAAACGGGTAAGAACTTCCTAAATGTTATTTGTCATTACACTAAAATTTTTGAAAATTTCTGTCGCAACTTCGGTGGTGCTAGCTCTTCCCATGGGTAATTATTTTTAGGATATTCCCGTTCAAGCTTGCACATCTAGCTCCAACTCATCTCTGCTCCCGGTTGCCAACGTCATTTTATTGAACTCATTCGTATGAAAAGGCAATGTTCTCTTTTCTCTGTTATTGTCTCATTTTCTGAGGCGCTAACCTTTTATGCCTATTTCAGGCAGTGAGGAGAAAGGGAGGCATTTCCTGGCACTGGTAATGACCTTTCAGTTCTGTTTCTTTCCCCTTGGAGAAGGTACCCCAACTGTAGGTAAACAACTAGCATGCATTTTGCAAAATAAAATTTGTTAAGCATAATTCCTTGAAATTGTTCTAAGTCTCATCTTTCTTAGTGAATCTGAAACATCTTTCCTTCACTGACTGTTCAAGCCTCTGTTCTTTTTTCCACGTAAAATAAAAAATATCAGAATCAGACAAAAAGCTTGATTTTTAGTATTAGAACACTGTTGTCAAAGACTTGTGCACCAACACCCATGAAAGAAAGACATTTTTGCATCTCCTTCATGGAGGAGCTTTGAGATGGTTACTCGTGCTAATCGGGAACGGTTTACTCCACCCCAGGACTAGTCCTCATAGAGGGACATTGCGTTTCTCCACTTGTATCCTCTCCAATTTTGTGTTTCCAGGTGGCCAAGTTTTTGCAGCCAGGAAAAAGCTAATTTGCATTAACTAGCTCCCAGCAAATTTTTTCTAGAAATGCTCTCAAATCCACCTCTTGTATCCATCCCTGAGCTACTACCTCATTTCAAGGCTCCCACCCAGATTACTCCAACAGACTTCTCCCCATCTCTCCCTTTTTCCTTTCCTACACCTCGTTGCTCCAGAACTTTCTATTAGAAGGCAAATCTGATCATCAGACGGAGGGAGAGGGAGTGAGAATCTCAAGCAGACCCCCTGTTGAGCACAGAGCGTGACTCGGGGCTCGATCCCACGACCCTGAGGTCATGACCTGAGTCGAAATCAAGAGCCAGACACTCAACAAACTGAGACACCCAGATGCCTCTGAAAGGAAACTTTTTTAAAAAATCAGTTATTTCTTCCCTACATTTTCAAAGTTTTTCTTTTCACATACAGTGCTTTAAAGTGCCCAACATAGTTTCCAGTACAATATGAGGTGGGAATCAAACTTTATTGTCTTTCATATAGTTAACTAGTCGAACAAATGGCATTTAACCAACAAATGCCCTTAAGGTGGTCATTGTCAATTTCTGGAATATTATACCTAAAAGAGAGCTTAGAAATAAATGTCTTTTGGGAGTATGCAAAACTCCTTAAAATTTGACCCCACCCAGTTTTTCTGTGTATAAAGGACCTCTTAAGACACAAAGAGTACAATTCAAAAAGAAACAAAATTGATGGGGCGCCTGGGTGGCTCAGTGGGTTAAAGCCTCTCCTTTGGCTCAGGTCATGATCTCAGCGTCCTAGGATCGAGCCCCACATCGGGCTCTCGGCTCAGTGGGGAGCCTGCTTCTTTTCTCTCTCTGCCTGCCTCTCTGCCTACTTGTGATCTCTCTCTGTCAAATAAACAAAATCTTTAAAAAAATGCTGAATGTTCTTATTAATCAGAATATGTATGATAAAATCACATTAAAACCATACCACACACTTTAAAATCTGTTAAAAGGCTCGACTTCATGGTATGTGTGTTGTTGCTGTTGACCAAACTTAATAACAAGAGACCATGAAAAGCAGCATCACACTCACCAGAAGAGCAAATAATAGGTCTGTGGATACCAAACGTTGCTGAGGACAGGACAATGGTAGCCTTTGGTAGCCCTGCTGCTTATGGGAATGCAGACTGGAAGAGTTACTTTGATACAGAGACTTGTGTTGAACTTCATGGACCATTTCTGGGGGCCCTGGGACCGTGAATCTGGCTTAGGATTTTTGAATCTAGAGTAAGAGCTCAGTTTACAGAAGGAGCAATACGCGGGCTGGAATCAGCATATGCAGAGGTAAAGCAGGAGCCCAGTACAAAGACTGTCCCGGAAGAGCATCAGCACAGAGGGCTCTACAGAGGGCCCAGCTCTCATGATAGGTCAACATGACTGATCAGGTGGACTGAGGAACGGAGCTAGAAGCTAGAAGCCAGAGGCTTCTCAGCAAAGCTATCTCATACAGGACTGTTCATGATAGACTCCATGAACGTGTTTGCAGCCTCTCCCAGCTGTGGCAAGTGTTGAGCCCATCCCAAGCAATCAGCAAACTCCTCTACACCAGATTCGGAACTTACCCACCTCCATGTTGGGGAAGGAAGAGTCACTATTTTCCTGGAGCCAGGATCACAGCCCTGCCCAGCTCATGGTTTAAATACTCGTCATTTTGTTTCAGAAACGAATCCTGCCCCTTTCTTTTTCAGACTGAAGGATAAAGATTAAGCCCTCGACATTCACTGAGGGACATCTTCAAGCCGGCACTGTGGAGAATACAATCTAGCCCGAGATACTGTCCCTCCTACTCTCCAGGCTCTGGTCCCCCGACTTGAGACACTATTTATTTCAATATTAACAGGGCGCCTGGGTGGCTCAGTCATTAAGCATCTGCCTCTGGCTCTGGTCATGATCCCAGAGTCCTGGGATCAAGCCTCACATGGGGCTCCCTGCTCAGCAGGGAGCCTGCTTCTCCTTCCCTCTCTCTCTCTGAGGATAGCTCTCCTCTTCTCCTTCCCTCTCTATTATCCTTTGCTCCTTCTTGCTCCTTTCAGTGGAAATCTGAGTCCGTGAAAGCATTTACGCTAGGGCAAGAGGAAGCAGAAGAGTACCTTTGCAGGCAGCCAGAGAAAGTCTTCCATGAGTAACCCATCTTTCCCGCTGGTGGTCCAAGTTCTCCTGACCCTGTGGCCTACCTAGAGAGGTGAGGAGACACTAGGTCCCCAACCTACACAAAGGCCCTCCAAGCAAGAAACACAAGCAGCAGCTGCTTGACTTCAGGAGACCAGTGTGGACAGAAGCCCAAGAGGAGGCACCTCCTTGACCCTTGACTCTCTCTAAATGAGACCCATGGGACTGTTAGGCAATTGGGGGCAGCCAGAGTTGGGGGAATCCCTGATAATGACAGTCTGGTGGGGTGGAGACTCAGTCATACTTAATTCAATTCATAAACAGCAATAACAACCAGTGGGATGTTACTTACACACTCTTGTCTGCGCGGTAACACTCAGATCATCTACAATTAAAATCAGAGAACGTGAGAGCTGGAGTGAGCCTTAAAGCTCGCCCACCTTCATCTCGCCATCACTGTCCAGCAAGCCCAGTGATTGTCAAAGGTGGGCAAATCTCAAATGCAGGATCACAAGTAAAGCACAACCCAGGTATTTTATCCAGCAACTTTTCCACAGACTCACATCACTCAATAGGAAAAGAACAATGCTCTGAAAAGCTGGGACATCCCTGATCATTTTAAAGCAAGGAAACAGTAAGACAAAAAAAAACCAGTATCTCCAGGTAAGGCAGCAGGAGATCTCAGAAGGCACTGTGAACTTTGGAAGCAAACTCTGCCTCATACTGCCCTCTGGTGGATTGGAATAAAAACGCCTCTGCTCAGCACCACCGCACTCAATTCAAAGTGAACTTGAAACTCAAATTTAAAGAATGGGGGTGAGGGGTGCCTTCTGTTCAAATTTAGATCCTCCTTAGAGCTTTATAGATATAAAGCCTCTGATTACTGGGACTACTACCCCAAGGGAAATGGTAGCACACTGGACGTAAGTAACAGGAGCACATAACCAAACAGTGGGTTAGGTCCCAGCTCTGCAACCCTGGAGATATTGTCCAGTCTCTCTAAGACTCATTTTACCCATCTATAAAAGGGACATAATAATAGGACATCCCCTTGGGGAGCCTGGGTGGCTCAGTCAGTTAAGCATCCGGCTCTTGGTATCATGATCTCAGGGTCCTGGGATCCAGTCCCAACCCTCATTTGGGCTCTTGCTCAGTGGGGAGTCGGCTTGAGGATTCTCTCTCCCTCTGTGCACCCACCCCCCTGCTCACACACACACTCTCTCTCTCTAAAATAAATAAATAAATGTAATATATAAATAAATATTTAATAAATAATAAATATTTTAAAATAATATTAAAAATAATAGGCCATCCTTTAAAGGGCATTGTGAGTAATTAAAGAAGAAAATCTATGTAAGAATCCTCAGAAAAGTGCTCTTCATGTAAGAGGTCAATATAAAAAAGGGGCGCCTGGGTGGCTCAGTAGGTTAAAGCCTCTGCCTTCAGCTCAGGTCATGATCTCAGGGTCCTGGGATCGAGCCCCACATCAGGTTCTCTGCTCAGGGGGGAGCCTGTTTCCCCCTCTCTCTCTGCCAGCCTCTCTGCCACCTTGTGATCTCTCTCTCTCTCTAATAAATAAATAAATAATCTTTAAAAAAATTTAAAAGCTATTCTTGTTTTTCCTCTTTCTGTTATGTTTACTATTACCATGTTGATAAATTTGCAAAAAAAGAAACTCTTATGCCCATAAATAAAATCTTCATTAATCAGAAACATTATCAAGGCATTACCTTAGAAAGCTATGATTATGTACATGTTTATTCACATGTTCTATGACGTCTGTAAGCTGAATAACCTTTGCCTTGGTTTTCAGTATAGTTACCTTAATGTTCACACCTCACTTTTAAAAACACCATAAAGGGGCATCTGGGTGGCTCAGTGGGTAGGGCCTCTGACTTCGGCTCAGGTCATGATCTCAGGGTCGTGGGATCGAGCCCCGCATCGGGCTCTCTGCTCAGCAGGGAGCCTGCTTCCCCCTCTCCCTCTGCCTGCCTCTCTGCCTACTTGTGATCTCTCTCTCTCTGTCAAATAAATAAATCAAATCTTTTAAATAAATAAAATAAAGACACCATAAAATGTTCTCACTGTTGATTTTTCACTTCTGTTCTTTCTCATTTGGTGACAACAGAATAATATCTAAAGCAGAGGAGCGATCTGCTGTCGGCCTTGTTTGTGGAGACAGAACGCCCGAGAATCAGTTTCTGCGGCAAGATCTGCCCCGTGGGGGGTGTTCTAATACCTGGCCTCCTTGTTAGTCAGCTGTTGCATAAAGGCCAGCCCATGTTAACACAATGATGATTTCTTACTTCTCCTGATCTGGGGGTTGGCTGACAAGGTCATGTAGTGGCCTTGCTCCCCTGGCCCAGCCCCACCCCGACCTGGCCCTCGTGCGGGTGGGCTTGTTACGTGGCAGCTCAGGGTCTCCGCGGCAAGAGCGGGGGACCCCAGCCTGCAAGCAGGGCTCAAATCGCTGCTCTTGGCACACAGCTGATACCCATTGGCCAGAGCTAGTCACACGGGCACAGCCAGGTTCACGGCGTAGGGAGATGGGTTCCCCCTCCTGCTCAGAGGAGCGGCACAGTCATACTGCAAAGGGATATACATGCAAGCACTGGGGCTTTTTTTTTTTTTTTTTTTGCCACCTGCCGTACTCAAAAACGTGCGGGTCAGCAACAATCAAACCGCCTCAGCAATGGCAGCTGACGTACACTGAGTGCCTTCCAGGGGTCACATTTCAGTGCCTATGGGAACCAGGCTAATGCTGGAGGCGACAGGAGATTCCAGGCAGGGGGCGATGGCAAAGTATAGCTCAATGCTCATTTCACTGCTCAGCTCCACTCAATCACGGTCACTGGAAATACAGGCTCCGTGTTTCTAGATATTCTGATTTTTTTAGGAGATGGCAATGACCCAGACTGTAATACAAAAATCTCCTGATATTGTGCCTGGGTGGCTCATTCAATTAAGTATCCGACTCTTAATTTTAGCTGGGGTCACGATCTCAGGGTCGTGGGATCGAGCCCCGGGCTGGGCTCCACACTTAGTGTGGAGTTTCTCTGGGATTCTTTCTCTTCCTCTCCCTTAGCCCCTCCCCCCACTCACACTCACATTCTCACTCTCTCTCTCTCTCAAAATAAATAAATAAAATCTTTTAAAATCTCCTGATATGTAAATGCTGACAACAGATTCACTTTTTCAAACTTTGTGCAGGAACAAGCAGATTCTTTGGGCCTTGGGGGGGGGTGGGAGGGGGGAAGAAGCAGGGGGAGGGGATACTGCAGTGGAAAACCAGTTTGAGTCCTCTGGCCCACTCCTGCTGGAAATAAGTGACTTCATTCAGTAAGGCCATGGGAGCACTGCCTTCCTTTTTTTTTTTTTTTTTTTTAAGCTACCTTCCTTTTAAAAATGTTTCTCACCTATAGTAGGAGGAATCCCAGAGCAACAGCTGCGTCTAACGGGAAGAAGAGAGAAAAGTGCCCAAGACTGAATGGAGCTTTTGAAGTCTGAGCTTCTGGCATTTGCTAGAGGAGGCAGTAGGTCACAGTGCTCAAGTGTGGTTATTTTAGGGTGAGATGGACCAGCTCTGCTGATGACCAATGTTCCTCTGTCTTTACTTGTTAACTTTAAAGCTCTTGCGAGAACTCAAAAGCACATCCCAGGGAGCCAGACTGCCAGGTTTGAATCCCAGCTTTGTCAATTACCAGCTGTGTGAATTTGCTCTTCTCGCCTCATCTGTGTTCAAAGAGCATTTGGGGTCTCCGGATACAAAGCAGTTTCTCCCTGCATCATATGGGTTGTCTGCATATCTGTTTTCTTCAGTACACCATGATCACCTAGTAACATTAACAGTGCTAGAAAATATTTCTAGAGCCTGTATCTCATCCTTCTCTTTATGACTTGAACAATTTATACGCACTCTATCAGTGAACATTCACAGCAACTCTTGGACAGCATTCTTTTATTATATGGATGGAGAAACAGCACAGAGGATTAAGTAGCTTGTACCCAGCTCACACAGTTGGTAAATCCCCATTTGAGCTCAGAAAGACTGACTGTGGATGGGGTTACTCAAACGGGGATCTGCAGACCCTTGACGGTGCCCAGGGACATATTTTTGAGGCCTTCCAGTTCATCTCTAAATATGTTCTTAATTTTTGCATTTACTTTGATATCTTAACGCACTGTCAGCACTTTTGGACTATCCGGATGACCACTTTCTAAGCCAGTATGAGTGCATGGGTTCGGCGCCCGCATTCCAATCTGGGCTTATGCTCACACTGGCACTTGGTGGCATCCCTCACTTGCCACAGGCCACTGGGACAAGAACAAAGGAAAGCAATGTGTCAATGCCATGCTCAAGCTACATGAAGGCCAAGTGATCATCCCAAATGAAGGTGTCTTGGAATTTTTAATGGAGAAAAGTGGTGGCCGTATTGAGACATCATGGCCCAGCATACCGGAGGCCTGGCCCCATCGAAAAGAATTCCGCCACAGAAACACTGCCAGATCCCTGCTGTGAGTGGCAGCTTAATTTCAGTAAAGCATGATTGATTCCCCCATTAAATTGTGTTCATTTGAATTTTGTTGGTTTTGTTCTTTGTTCAATCTACAAACATTTGACTTTACAGTTTTATAGGAACAGTAAGTATAAGAAACATATGGCTAGATTTATGTTTTGACTTATCATAAGCAACATTATAATAAAAATAAATTAAGCAAACGAGCCGACTGTAAGGTTTTTGTTTGGCTTGTTTTCATTTAAAAAGAGCACATTCATTAATTGTGAGAATGAGGTATTGCACTGCAGTGAGCCTAAGGGCTGGGAGTCTAATGGAATAGTTTAGAGCTTGGGCTCAAGTCACACTGGATGAGGCTGAGGCTCAACCTAACACCTATTACGTCTGTGACCTCGGTCAAGTCACTTCTCTTAGACTCAATCTCATAATTAGCTAAATAGAAAAAAGAGGGTTTCGGGGTGCCTAGGTGGCTCAGTGTGTTAAAGCCTCTGCCTTCGGCTCAGGTCATGATCTCAGGGTCCTGGGATCGAGACCCGCATCGGGCTCTCTGCTCAGCGGGGAGCCTGCTTCCCCCTCTCTCTGCCTGCCTCTCTGCCTCCTTGTGATCTCTCTGTCAAATAAAATAAAATAAAATCTTTAAAAAAAAAAGAAAAATAGGATTCCTATGAGAACAAATAAGATAATGTAAGAAGCAGCTGGCAGCGGACTTGGCACAAGAGAACTGAGTAGAGCTGATAAGATGAACAACAGAACAAAAGAAGATAATTCCTGCCCACTGAATACACAGATCCGTCCATGGGCTTTGATACACAGCTTACCTGGCTGTGATTCAGGGCCAAGAACTTACTAGATGGACGGAGGGATTTCTCCCCTGATACAACAGAGCTTATAGTTCCTGAGATGGGAGGTAAAATCACTGTGGTAGATATGCAGCTATTTAATTTCTGAGAGCATTTTCCTTTTATTTTAAAGAGTGAGTTTCAAAAATCTGGGACAGCTTCCAATCAGGCAATTAGATTGGTTTCCCAGAATTCGTTTCTGATTTCCAACCAAACACATTTTTTTTAGACCTATCTTCCCCACACATGCCTGTGGTCCAGAATATAGGAAATTTACTGCAGATGCTGCTTTATTTCACTAGGGAGTTAGCATCCTGCTGACCATGGTTTGGCAAATCCCTTGAAATTATTTCAGTGGAAGAAAGGTAATATTTATGAGAAAGAATGTGGTTCTTAAACACCATGAATATTCAATTGAGACCTGATGACATTTTAAATAATTATGTAATAACATTAACCACTATGCCATTAGACGCTGCCAAAAGTGAAAGAAAACCTGGCCATTTGTGGCCAATACTATTCAGTAAAGAGACCATCCATTTTAGTATCAGTATCGGAGTTGAATTCTAGCTTGCCTGTTAATAGAGTGAACCTGAAAAATTGTCTTTACTTCTTTTTCTCTTAAGAGCCTCTACTTCCAACTGAGAAAGAATATTATTTTGATAGCATGAGTTTTAGCAATTTCTACTTTTTTTATTTCTATCTTCCCAGCAGGGTCTTCTAACCTAAAGCTTGTTATAATTACTATAATTACTGTCATGGTACATTTCATTCATTCATTGATTCAGTCAGCAAATAATTATTGAGTGACTACTCTTTGCCATGCATTCTAATAGCCACTGGGGATTCGGTGGTAGGAAAAGAAGACAAGTTGTCTGCTCTCAAGGAGTTTATCTTTCATTGGAGAAGTTAGAAAATAAATGCAGAAACAAGTAATTAAGCAAGGTAGTCTCAAATTTGAATGACCATTAAATGTGGAGCGATGACGATAATAAAGCAAGTCCCTAGATGGTGAATGGGGCCTTTGCTGGACGGCTACTTTAATCAGGATGGCCATGGAAGTTCTTCCTAATTAGGGGAGTCAAGAGCTGAAGAATGAGAGGCAGTTGGCCATGTGAGGAGCTGAGGAAAGAGATCCTAGGGAGAGGGAACCACTGGAAAAAAACAAAAACCAAAACCTGTGAATGATAAAGGCGCATGAGAAGACCTGAGGATCAGTCAACAGGGCAGTGTGGCTGAAACACATTAACCAGAGGTGCAGGTAGGAGAAGACATTGATAAGCCAGAGCGTATCAAATCTAGCAAGCCACAGTAGGGTTTGGATTGCATCCCGAGTGACGAAGGAAACCACTGAAGGATTCTAATCCGGGGAGTGGTGGGATTTGGTTGCTGTGTGGCGAACACGGTGTAAGGAATCCAGAGAGAGACCCAGGTAGGACACTATTATTGTGGGCCGGGTGACATATGCTGATGACTTAGACTGAAGTTACACAGAAGGATGTGGACAGAATGGAGCTGCAGGGAAGTAAATGGATTCAGTCCACGTTTTGAAGTAGAACAGAGAGAGCCGTTATGACTTATTGTTTCTTCAGTGTCTTTAGTGTTGTTTTTAAAATGGAAATCAGGATTATAATGCTCTGCTGTTTTCACCTACTTTGTTGCAACCCAAAGGAGTTGTAATAAATTGTCTGACTCTCTTGGGACAGAGTGCGAAAATCCACATCATCCAACAAAAATATACTTCTGTCCAGAGTCCTGAAACTTGTTCTTGCTCTCTAGGAGTTTGCAGGCTAAAATAGAGCACATTCACAGAAAAGAAAAATGGAATGAACATGTTTGCCACACAGTTTTTATTAAAAAAAAAAAAAAAGGTAGGGACCTACAAGAACAGCTGTATTTGTTCAGGTTTTGCTGTGTGGAATTTGTGGACCATGTCTTTTGGGGCCATTTTATTGATAGAAATCACTGTTTACTCAACCACGATAGATTCCAGATTCCTTGCTTTTGTTTGTTTGTTTGTTGGGTGTGTGTGTGTGTGTGTGTGTGTGTGTGTGTGTGTGTTGTGAATCAGTGGGGAAAATACTGGTAAACTACTGAAGCCTGAACTGGCCTGTTGGGAGGGGAAAATACTGGGTTGAAAGTAACATAAGAGGAGATAATACATGATAGCTACACCAAAAGTAGGATTCACAAAAATATGATTCACGTGCTTAGCAGGAAGCCCGATGCAAAGCTCAATCCCAGGACCCTGGCATCATGGCCATGGCAGACACTTACTGGGGCAAGCCACCCAGGGCCCCTCACAAAAGACATTCTTATGAATTTTCTCAAAAGAGCCTCAAATCCCCCCTATTAGTCAGTTGTTCCCAATCTCTTCTCATTATGGAACACAGAAAAATCAAGATATTTATGTAGGATACTGTGTAAACTGAGAGAGATTTGAGAGTATCTATATGGGCCGAGGGAATTTTTATTACACCTTATTTATATCATTATAAAAATAAAATGCAAAGTATCACGGATTTGTCTAAATATTTACTTTGTACAAGCTCCAAAGAATAGCTTGACATAATTCTTGATTAAGGCTTTTTGAGTGATGAGTCTTCAAATTCAGGTTAGCCACTATCCATAAAACACCTATTTGCTCAACTACATGATTTAAAAACAAACATAATTTTCAGCAAATATTTGCAAAAACTGATTTTATGTAAGGGTGCTAAGAGTTCCTCTACCTTTTTTGACAAGCACTGTGATAAGGAAAATAGATTTTCAACTTTATCCCTTTTCTCTTAGCAGATGTTTCAGAAGAGTGATGGAATTTCCATGAGTCGAATTTACATGCTTGGTTACAGAAATTCTGAAGTCAGTTTGTATAACACTAAAGGGACATACTCTACTGTAGAAGGACAGACATATGTCATATATAAAAAGCCAGATTTGGGCATCCAATTACAACTGCATCAACCAGAACCACCAGTCTAGCTTTCCAGTCCCCCATCCCTAGTGGTCACGTTTTGGGCATTGTGGCATGCTCTTTGGACAGCAAGACCATGAAATTCTCTGGCAACTCTGTTCTTTGTCCACAATGGAAAGCTGTGCCAAGAGGAGACAGCTACTAGTGCAAGGCAGCAAATCTTGAGGTTTCATCTACCTCAGGGCTGATTCAGCTGCCCGGAAGAGTGGGAGTGAGAATGAGAATACATTTTGATGTAACTAGAAACAATATGGCCATATTCAAGAGTGTCACAGGGCACTGCTTGGGACACAAGGCTGGGAAGCATGTAAGGAAGGTCTTGATGCAGATGAAGAAGCAGATGTTGTCAGAACAGCGGCATGCCTTGCTGACCATCCCACAGTCAGAATGTAGAAGGTCAGGTACAAAATTACACTTACAACTGTATTCTTTCCACTACATCTCATTCCCTTTTTCAATGCAATAAGCTCCTTGGGAGGAGAATTAGAAAACTCAGCAGCACGGACCCCAAGTGGTCTTTGGGGATTCACATTTATAAGGTCATGTTTTCAGCTTTTACGTGATGAATGAGAACCTATAAGGCTATGTAATGCCAAAAAAAAAAAAAAAAAGATTATGCAAAAACAGTTTACTTCTTCCCTTTTCAAAAGCATTCATTTATCCTGCAGGGATGGAATGGGAATTAATTATATTTTAGCTATTGGTTTTATAAACTGAAGCAATGGACAGAAGCTTCTGCTTATTCAGAAACCAGATGTCGATAAGCTGTCCATGTAGTCGTTGTTTTGGTTCATAAAAATTAACTATTCCTCTTCAGCTGACAGCCTTGCCCAGTCAGACTGTCAAGGCAATAGCATGCCAGCTGCCTCCATACTTGGCTCTTACACACTCAGGAGGTGGAAGTTCCCGTGCTTGCTGATGCCCTATAGAGAGCTGAGACAGCAGAGCTGGTGAGTAGATTCCAGGTGACCCTAGTGTGGCACACGGGCAAAGAGACAGCAACAGCAAAGCACACTAGGGTCCCTGAAACTGAAGGACATTTGCTAAGAGTGGCACGTGAGGGTCCCCCCTCACCACAATAGGTGCTATTATTGCCCAGAAGCAACTATCCCTCACCTGTTACCAATGCCTCAGCAGCCTATGTCCCATGTGATTCTGTCTCCAGACAGTTACGCATAATCCTACACCACCCCAGGAGAGAGGAAACCTGCAGGTGGGGAGTGGGATCATGAGAGTATGAGAGGTGTCCTCCATTGAGGGAAAGTACTAAGGGGGCTGTGTACCTACATTCAGCATGGGCACACCAGTATGGCCATGATGATTGTTAACAACCAGTGACCACTCCGTTGGGTGAATGCCAGTGCCAGACAAATGCTAAATATTTTCAGCATCACCCATAATAATATGTGTTTGGGTGACACCAAGAGCCATGGTGTACACAGAAGATATTTCCCTTGTAAAACGGTTCTTTCATTATAACTATATACTATCAGTGAAATGAATCATTTGGGATTTGTTCTTATTTGTCAAGTATATCACATGGTTTACCACCTAAAATTCCCATTACGGTCCCATAAGGTAGGTATTAGTATTACTGTCATTTTAATGGTGCAGAAATAGAAGAACAGAGAATTAAGTAAATTTTTCAGTGACATAGAGTATTAGTAGAGATATAAAGTCTCAAACCCAGGCAGTCTAACCCCAGAGCAAGATGTATGTGTGTGTGTGTGTGTGTGTGTGTGTGTGTGTGTGTGTGCATGTGTATGTGTGTTTAAGGTAGACACAAAACAATAAAAAACAATAATATATATTCATAAATCAAAAAAGGAAGTGTGGAAGACACAAAGTCCCACCCCACTAGTGGTAGCCCTGGTCAATCGAGTATAAATATATACTTTTTTTGGAGACATAGGTTAACACTATGGTCTGAAGATTGGTATTCCCCCAAAATGTTCTAATTCCAAATTCGAATATCCAGTGTGATGGTTATAGTAGGCTGGGCCTTTAGGAGGTGTTAAATCATGAGGGTGGGACCCGCAAAAATGGGATTAGTGCCTTAATAGGGAGGTTCTGGAAGGATCCCCAGTCTGTTCCACCAGGTGAGGACGTGGCAAGAATCACCGGCTATGAGCTGGGAAGAGGACTCTCACCAGACCACAACCATGCTGGCACCTTAATCTTGGACTTCCTGGACTCAAGAACTGTAAACAATAAATCTCTGTTGTTGATAAGCTACTCAGTCTGTGATACTGTATTATAGCATCCCAAATGAAGTAGGACTGTTGATATTCATAGTTTTTGCTTAAGGGAAAAGCTCAATGTATACTGTGGATTTCAGTAACTCCTTGTTTGCTCAGAATAACGACTGAGCAGAGCACATACATTGACTGTTTCAGTCAATAAATATTCATTTTTAAGTACCTTCTGTGTTCAAAGTGTTGTGGTCAACACTGAGGATATAAAACTTGGACCATGCTCTTAAGAAATAGTCTAGAGGTGAACAGGGATTATAATACCCTGAAGGAGCATACAGCAATAAATACTCCCTTCGCTTGTCCTTTGGTGGACCATTTCTGAGAAATATTCTACAAGCTTCTCAGAGGAACCTTGCAAGGTTCTGACTATCTCCACTGACCACAGTTAAGACCAGCTCTGTAATCCTCTCCTCTTTTACCTTTCCCCTTTTCCCTGTTTCAGTATTCCCAGTCTTCCTTTCCCCTATTCCTGTCCCTAGGATCACTTCCCAATGTAAACTGTCTTGTCTTATATTCTGCTTTAGAGGGGAACCTAGGCTAGGTAGTTGGTATGAGAAATGGCCCTAGAAACCAGACCCTAGACCTGAAGATGGGATTCTAGAGCTAGATGACCCAGCTGCCAGAAAATAGTCAGGACCCCTTTGCTGGTGGTACGTGGATGCAGAGAAGCCCTGTCTGTGGCTGTCTCCCTGTTACTAAGACTTTTACCAATGGTGGACGGGGAGAACCAGGAGGCGAAGCGCTGTCTTCTGTAGCAGCAGTAGTAAAGGTGAATGGTAGAGGGACAATGGTCATCATAAGGATGGAGTTAGCTACTTTTTACTAATGGCTTTACAAGCTTTGAATTAAAAATGGACAGTCTCAGGCTAACCAACTATCAACTCAAGAAACACTGTGGAAGTCATTTAGGGTCCACAAATGGGGAATTTCATTAGGTCCTTATCTCCTGCAGTCACAGGGCAGACGATGCTGAAAATCAGACCTAGGATTTAATAATAAAAGTAGGAGAGCTACAAAGGAGATTGTATATATGACAACCCGTAGGGTATCAGTGCTGTCATCTAAAACACTGTGTGTGCATTGAACTAAAGACCACCATATGTTATTGTGTCCCCCAGGAACTAGAATACATGAGTTGGGAACCAACCATTGGAAATAGGATTATTCTTACCTAGACACCTGCTAGATACCTACTTGAGTAATTTATGTTTTCTCTCCTGAAAAAAAATTAGGATTTTTTGGATCTGAACTTCAAATCTCTGGGTTGGAGACCACTTCCACCACACTGTTCAGAGAAGGTTACACCAAACTTGAGGCTACAACCACCATCCGGTTATTTAGAACTTCTCACACCAAGCAGGCAGGCAAGGGAGTTGCAAGGGTACTGACTCCAATTTACAATAAGTATAAATATATATATACACCCAACATCAGAGCACCCAAATATATGAGGCAAACACCAATGGAACTGAAGGGAGAAACTGATAGCAATACCATAATAGTAGAGAGTTTTAATACCCCCACTTGCAATAATGGATAGGCCAACCAGACAAAAGTCTGATAAGGAAACAGAGGGTTTGAACAACACCACGGACTAAATGGACCTACCAGACATTTATAGAACACTCGACCCAAAAGCAGTAGAATACATATTCTTCTCAAGTGCACACAGAATGTTCCCAAACAGATCACATGTTTGGTCAAAAAACAAGTAATAACTAATTTAAGAAGAGTGAAATCTACCATATATCTTCTCTGACCACAGTAGAATGAAACTAGAAATCAATAGTAGGAGAAAAACTGGAAAATTCAAACTTGTGGAAATGAGAAAACATACACTTGAACAATCAATGGGTCAAATAAGAAATCAAAAGAGAAATGAGAAAATATCTTGAGACAAATAAAATGAGATACAAGATACCAAAACTTATGGGATGGACCAAAAGCAGCACTGAAAAGGAAAATTATACCTACAAATGTTTACATTTAAAAAAGGAGAAAGATCTAATGGGACACCTGAGTGGCTCAGTTGGTTAAGTGTCTGACTCTTCATTTCACTCAGATCATGATCTAAGGGTTGTGAGATCATGCCCCATATCAAGCTCTGTGCTGTGCATGGAGTCTGCCTAAGATTCTCTCTCTTCCTCTCCCTTTCCTCTTCCCCCTCCTCTCTTGCACTCTCTTTAAAAAAAATATGAAGAAAGATCTCAAATAAACAATTTGGCTTTATACCTCAAGAACTAGAAAAAGAACACACTGAGCCCAAAATTAGCAGAAGGAAGGACATAATACAAATTAGAGCAGAGATAAACAAAATAGAGATTAAAGAAATCATAGAAAAATCAGCAAAAATAAGAATATTTTTTAAAAAGAGCAACAAAATTGACAAACTCTTAGATAGACTAAGAAAGAAAGTGAGAAGACTCACAAAAATAAAATTAGAAATGAATGAGGAGACATTGCAACTGATGCTAATGAAATTAAAAGGATTATAGGAGACTACTGTAAACAATTCTATACCAACAAATTAGATAACCTAGAAGAAATGGATACATTCCTAGAAATATACAAGCTGCCAAGATTGAATCATGAAGAAATGGAAAATATGAACAGACCTATAATAAGTAAGGAGATTGAATTAGTAATCTGATTTACTGATCAGGGGGAATTCTATCTAACATTTAAAGAAAAATTAACAATAATCTTTTTCATATACACCCAAGTTTATATTATGAAGCCAATATCATCCTGATAGCAAGTAGAAAAAGACACTACAAAAAATGAAAATGAAAATCACAGGCCCGTATCCCTGATGAGGACAGATGCAAAAATCCTTGGGAAAATATTAGAAAACAGAATCCAATAGCACATTAAAAGGATCATGCACCAGGACTAAGTGGGATTTAGGCTTGGAATGCAAGGATGGTCTAACCCATGCAAATCAATCAGTGCAATATACAACATTAACAGAAGGAGGGATGAAAAATCATGTGATCATCTCAATAGAGAAAAAGCATTTCATAAAATTCAATACTCTTACATAATAAAAATTTTTAAGAAACAAGAAATGGGAGTAAATTATCTCAACACAATAGAGTCTATATATGAAAAACCCAGAGCTAACATCTTTCTCAATAATGAAAAACTGAAATCTTTTCTTCAAGATTAGGAACTGACAAGGATGTCCACTCTCACTACTTCCATTAGTAGTAGTACTGGGAGAACAGTACTGACAGAATAATTAGGCAAGAAAAAGAAATAAAAGCCATCTGAATCGGAAATAAAAATGTGAAATTATCCTTGTTCACAGATGACACGATTTTGTATGTATAGAATCCTAAAGACTTTATACACACACACTCATACAACTGTTCAGACTAATAACTTAATGTGGCAGGGCTGTAGGATACACATCAGTACACAAAAATCAGTTGCATTTCTAACACTGACACTAAACAATCTGAAAAGGAAATTAAGGAAAATAATTCCATTTACTATAGCATCATAAAGAATGAAATATTTAGGGGTGCCTAGGTGACTCAGAGGGCTAAAGCCTCTGCCTTTGGCTCAGGTCATGATCTCAGGGTCGTGGGATCGAGCCCCGCATCAGGCTCTCTGCTCAGCAGGGAGCCTGCTTCCCCCCTCTCTCTCTGCCTGCCTGCCTCTCTGTCTACTTGTGATCTCTCTCTGTCAAATAAATAAATAAAATCTTTTAAAAAAGATATTAAAAAAAGAATGAAATATTTAGGAATAAATTTAACCAAGGTGGCAAAAGATTTACAAACTGAAAATTCTAAAAGATTCCTGAAAGAAATTGAAGAAGACATGTATGTGTTCATGTCTGACAGACTTAATATTGTCAAAATGGCCATATTACCCCAAGTGCTCTACAGATTCAGTGAAATTCCTACCAAATTCTAACATCATTTTTCTTTTAACATTTAATGCCTTTGTTAAAAAATAGAAAAACAATCCTAAAACTTACATGGAACCTCAAAGATCCTGCATACACACAACAATGAGAAATAAAAATGCTGGAGGCTTTACACTTTCCAATTTTATTTTTTTTTAAGATTTTATTTATTTATTTGACAGAGAGAGATCACAAGTAAACAGAGAGGCAGGCAGAGAGAGAGAGGGGGAAGCAGGCTTCCCGCTGAGCAGAGAGCCCAATGTGGGACTCGATCCCAGGATCCTGAGATCATGACCTGAGCCAAAAGCAGAGGCTTTAACCCACTGAGCCACCCACATGCCCTCACTTTTGGATTTTAAATAGTAGGAAGCTACAGTAATCCAAACAACATTGTACTGACAAGAATACAGACATACAAACTAACGGAACAGAAGAGACAGCTCAGAAACAAAACTACTGTGTGCAGTCAAATAATCTTCAACAATGGTGCCAACGTGACATAATGGGGGAAAAACAATCTCTTCAGCAAAAGGTCCTGGAAAAAGTGGGTCTCTTCGCACAAAAGAATAAAACTGGACCATGATCTTACACTAGAGACAACATAGATTAAAAACTGAAATGTAAGACTTGAAAACTATACAACTCCCAGAAGAACACATTGGGGAAAGCTTTATAACATTGGTCTTGGCAATGATTTCTTGCTTAGGGCACCAAAACCTCAGACAATGAAAGAAAAAATACACAAGTGAGACATCAAATTTAAAAGCTTCTGCACAGAAACAGAAACATCAACAAAGTGAAATGGCAGCCTGTGAGATGGGAGAAAATATTGCCAAGACATGTATCTGATAAGACTGACATCGAAAAATATGTAGGGAAATCCTACCACTTAATAGCAAAAAGCAAACAACCTGATTAAATGATGGGCAAGGGACTTGAACAGACATTTCTCCAAAGAGGACATAGAAAAGGCCATCATGTATATGAAAAGATTTTCAACATCCCTAACCACGAGGAAAATGCACATCAAAGCTGCAATAAGGTATCACCTCAGGACCAGGATGGCCATTATCAAAAAAACAGAACAAAACACAAGAAAATAAGAGCAATGTTGGCAAGAATTTGAAAAAAAAAAATGGAATTCTTACAGTCACTATGGAAAACTATATATAGAGTCTCCTCAAAAAATAAAAAATAGAACTACCATACGATTCTACAATTCCAGCTGTGGGCATTTATCCCAAAGAATTGAGATCAGGATATGGCAGGCTCATGTTCATGGAAGCGATATTCACAGTGGGTAAGAATTAAATGCAACCTAACCGTCCATCAACAGATGAATAAAGAAAGAAAATGTGGTATATACACCCCATGGAATATTATTCAGCCATAAGAAGGAAATTCTGTTATAGCCTCGACATGGGTAAACTTTGAGGACATTATATTAAGAGAAATAAGGACAAAGAAGGACAGTTTTGAATGATTCCACTTATATAAGAAGTCTAACATAATCGAAGTCATCGAAGCAGGAAGTGAAATGTTGGTTGCCCTGTGCTGACAAAGGGGGCAATAAGGGGTCAGTGGGTATAGATTCAATTGGTATAGATTTGCAGTCATGCAAAATCAACAAAGTTCTAGGGGTCTGATATACAGCAGTGTGCTTACAGCTATCAATACTGTGTTACACAGTTAAAGATCTAAGAGGATAGATCTTGTGTTATGTGTTTTTACTATAATAAAAAAAAAAACCTAACCTAAAACTAAGATTTTTGAAAAGATATTTACCTAAATCTATAGCGTTAACTTTCCGGAGAACAAAATTAGAAATTACTACATTTTCAGGTTTCTAAAGAACAGCTGTCATGTCTCTTTATCACCAGAAAACTGTAACCTTTCACATGTTCCCAAGCCACCATGGAAAACGATCAGAGCGGCACAATTAGGCTCTGTTGGTGGAAGTCAGGAAAGGGAAAAAAAAAAAAAATTGAACACTGGCAGCACTGTATTCACTTCAGAAAATGGAAAGAATGCTTCTCTTCATCTATAACATCATTTTCTTTGACTTTTTGGTTGCATCTGGGATGAAAGGAAACTATTTTTAACACAAAGATTATTTGTGCCATATCATCAAGTTGACATACAGCAAGGGCAATGGATTTTTTGTTCTTACCCAACCAATAATTTGGAAGAGTGTATTTAGCAGATAGTTACAGGCTATAAGAAGAAAAGGGTATCTTCTGGTAAATTAGAACTAATTGGGGAAAATAAGCCTACTGTCATAAACCATGAATAATCACCATGATTGAGCAATAATTTTATTATCATAATTTTTACATAGTATGGCAATTAATTAAGGAATTATACTGAAGCACAGTATATAATTTATGCTTTCAGTGCCAAGGGACAGATACAATACTCTCTTTGTGCTACAGATAGGAATGCTGAATATAACCAGCATGTAAGGCAAAACCTGAATAAAACTAGGTATTTTTAATCCATAATTAATCCTCCAGTTTTTACTTGGATATTCCACTTCTGTACTTCCCCCAAAGGCTTTAAAAATATTTAAAACTGGGACCAAAGAGGAGAATGATATTCTGAATTTTTATCTGCCTTTGTATGAGTTCCTTGTCTGTTTGGTAACCAATTTCCCTATGATAGAAATAGCGCCGAGCAGAGCAAAATGGCAGATGTAACTTGTGTCTACGTAAATTGTGATCAGTATGGTCATGGGCTACTAGCCAGGCATAGACTAGCACTGACCCTGGGCAAGGGCTTCAGCTTCTGCTGGAGTTCAGGATCATGGGTTGAACTCCTGTTTGTCTGATCTCATCTCTTCCTAGGGTGGCTATAAGGGCAAACACATAGTACAGACATTTTAATGACTAAGTCAAGCTAATGATTTGATAATTCAATAAGTTATCAGAAAGGTAAAGAATACTCTCTGACCCAGCTGACTATTCCTTTACTCCAAACATCAAAGCTTGAGAAGAATAAAGAATGTTAAGACACTATTATAGAAAGTCCTTCTGGAAAGTCAAAGAATAAATTGATTCAGTTTCTCCATGAAGTGACAATGAAGTATCCTTCCTTGACCATCTGACATGTCTTAAATCTTTGTGCTCTCTGGGTGAGGGTACTAAGTAAGGTTGAAGTTGAGTTTTTAAAGCCCAGTGTTACACTGGGCTTGTTAGAGGATGTCAAATTTGTGACCTAAATTAGAGACACACCTTTCAACAGAGAGAGATTTTAAGTATATCACATAGAGTAAAAATGCATCAAGTCAAATTGCCCTTAGGAAAGCTCCATATAGGAGCTAATATATTTCAAAGTATCCAACAAAGCCAAGTTTCTGTCCCTTATTAAAACATACTGATTTGGGGGCATCTGGGTGGCTCAACCAAAACTCTTGGTTTTGGCTCAGGTCACAATCCCAAGGTCATGGGATCAAGCCCTGTGTTGGACTCTGCACTCAGCGTGGAGTCTGCTTGAGATTCTCCCTCTCCCTCCCCAGCCTCTCTCAAATAAATAAATAAACAAAGAAACTAAATAAATAAATAAAATCTTTTTAAAAATACTGCTTTTTTTTTTTATTCTGACTAAACACTACAATTAAGTGGGTGTCTTACACCTGGGATTGGCTGCAATTTTTTTAAAAATGTATTTTAAAACCTGGAATCATTCTCTGTATGGAGCTATGTTCCTGGTTAAGGAAACAAGATATTGCTAACCAGCTTCTCACACAGGAGGAATATACTCATTGAGTGGAAGGGCAGTCAATCAGAAAAGCCGGCAGCATTTCGGTTATTTACTCATTTATTCTCTTTCTCATTCTCAAACCATCATTTATACCATCTTGCTGTCTCTTTGACCTTCCCATTTCCTCCTCCCCCTCCTTTAGCAGAGCACAAATAAATGAATTTACATTCGTTAAATATCCTCTCACTGTAATTCCACTGTAGCGCTCAAGGCAGACAACAGTAATCAATCAATACACAATTTTTCTCCCATGAGGTCTGAATTGGACCTGATGTTCCTTCCCGACACAGTACTCCGGCCAGCCACTACCAGCTGACCAATGCAGGCTCTCTGACATTCCATATAACTTCTTTAAACCACTTGGGGTTCTTTGCTATTTTTGAGCTTCATCTCTGTATACAATTAAAGAAAGAAAGCATTAGATAAGAAGCTCTCCAGGCCTTACTCTGAGATTCTCTAATTTCATAATCCTTCAGATAACAGCATGGGTCAGCAGACCAACCAAATCCACCTCGCCATCTGTTTTGGTATGGGCCCGTGAGCTGAAAATGCATTTCACATTTTTAAATCACTGGGAAAATTCAAAGAATGGTAATATTACGTGACGTGTAAAAAATACAAGATATTTACATTTCACCCCCCCCAAAAAAGAAATTTAAATTTCATTGTCCATAAACAAAGTTTTATTGGAAAATAGTCACTCATTTGTTTACATATTATTTACAGCTATTTTCACACCACATAGTTGAGTAGTTGTGTCAGAGACCATAACTCCACGAATTTTAAAAATATTTACTAGTTGACCTTTTACAGGAAAAGTATGATGAAAAAACTGTAGACTGAATGCCAGGTCCAGAGAACTGCTACCTACCACAGAGGTGTAAAGGGTAAGAGCAAGTAACAGAACATGAATGCAGATACTTGTCAAAATTCATCAAATGACACACTTTAAAAAGGGGAATGGAAAGACATTCCATGCTCATGGATTGGAAGAGCAAATATTATTAAAATATCTATACTACCCAAAGTCATCTACAGAGATTTAATAAAATCCTTATCAAAATACCAACAGCATTTTTCAAAGAACTAGAAGAAAAGAATTCTAAAATTTATATGAAACCATAAAAGACCTCAAATGGCCAAAGCAATTTTGAAAAAGCAAAGCAAAGCTGGAGATATCACAATTCCAGACCTCAAGTTATATTACAAAGCAGTAATAATTAAAACAGTATGGTATAAAATTTTATGCTGGCATCAAAATAGATATAGATCAATGGAACACAATAGAAAACCCAGAAATAAACCCACAATTATATGGTCAATTAATTTTCAACAAAGTGGGAAAGAATATCCAATGGAAAAAAAGACAGACTTTTCAATAAATGGGTTGGGGAACCTGGACAGCTACACGCGAAAGAATGAAACTGGGCCACTTCCTTACACCATACACAAAAATTCAAAATGGGTTAAAAACTTAAATGTGGGAACTGAAACCATAAAAATCCTAGAAGAGAGCATAGGCAGTAAGATCTCCGACACTAGCATAGCAACATCTTTCTGGATCCATCTCCTGAGACAAAGGAAATAAAAGCAAAAATAAACTATTGGGACTACATCAAAATAAAAAGCTTCTGCACAGCAAAGGAAACAATCGATCAAACTAAAAGGCAACCTGTACAGTAAGAGAAGATATGTGCAAATGACGTGTTCAATAAAGGGTTAGTATCCAAAAATACATAAAGAACTTGTACAACTTGTTGTATAAGAATTGTACAAGAACTTGTACAATACCCAAAAATACCCAGATAAGACAATTAAAAATGGGCAGAAGACATGAACAGACCTTTCTTCAAAGAAGACTTTCAGATGGCCAAAAGATACATGAAAAGATGCTCAGCATCACTCATCATCAGGGAAATACAAATTAAAACCACCATGAGATACCACCTCACACCAATCAGAATGGCTAAAGTCAAAAACACAAGAAACAACAAATATTAGCAAGGATGTGGAGAAAAAAGAACCCTCTTACACTGTTGGTGGGAATGTAAACTGGTGCAGCCACCGTGGAAAACACTATGAAGTTTCCTCAACAAGTTAAAAGCAGAACTACCCCATGATTCAGTAATCGAGCTAAAAAATATAAAAACATGAATTCAAAGGAATATACGCACCCCTATGTTTAGAGCAGTATTATTCATCATAGCCAAATTGTGGAGGCAGCCCAAGTGTCCATCCACTGACGAATAAATGAAGAAGAGTACACACACACACACACACACACACAAATATATATATATATAATGGAATATTAATCAGACATAGAAAAGAATAAAATTTTACCATTGACAATGACATGGATGGAAGTAGGATAATGCTAAGCCAGTCAGGGAAAGACAAATAACATAGGATTTCACTCACATGTGGAATTAAAGAAACAAAACAAATGAGCAAAGGAAAAAAACAAACAATTACAAGCCAAGAAACAGACACTTGAGAACAAACTGAAAGTTACCAGAGAGGAGGTTGGGGTGGGAGATAGGTGAAATGGAAGGAGATGGGGTCTAAAGAGTACACATGTCGTGATGAGTACCGGATAATATATGGAAGTGCTGAATGACTACATTATATACCTGAAACTAGTATTACAATGTATGTCAACAACAGTGGAATTAAAATAATAAATATATATTTTTAAGGTGAATTTTATTATAAAATTTATATTATTTTTATTCTTTTATAAAGATTTATTATAAAGAAAGTAGCGCCAGATATAAAAATTAAAAAGAAGCCAAGAATTTATGGGGAGCTATAAAGAAGACCTGGACCTAAAGTAGGGGCTCTGTGATAGAGGCTACTCTGAAATGTAAATTTAATGTGAAATTTGTCAATACATCATAATTGAGCTAAGAAATAAGTTCAATGACTGCTCTGCCTTGGGAGGATGTGTTCTAGTCTATTTTTCAATTTTTTTTTTTTTACTATTTACTAATTATAATTTTTTTACAGTTGTAAAAAGCAAGTAATTTAATTTCTCTTAACTTTTATTTCAGAAGTTGAAATAAGTCCCTCCTTCTCCCATAGGAATGGTGAAAGGAATTATTAGGAAAAACACCCCAAACTCTAAATCATTGAAGTATGATTATTGAGATTTATATTTATGTTAGTATGATGATCCTTTTAAAATGGTGAATGGAGGGGCGCCTGGGTGGCTCGGTCGTTGAGCGTCTGCCTTCGGCCCAGGTCAGATCCCAGGGACCTGGGATCGAGCCCCGCATCGGGCTCTCTGCTCTGCAGGAAGCCTGCTTCTCCCGCTACCATTCCCTCTGCTTGTGTTCCCTCTCTCGCTGTGTTTCTCTCTGTCTAATAAATAAAATCTTTAAAAAAAAAATAAAATAAAATAAAATAAAATGGTGAATGGAGGGGTGCTGGATGCCTGGGTGGCTCAGTGGGTTAAAGCCTCTGCCTTCGGCTCAGGTCATGATCTCAGGGTCCTGGGATCGAGCCCCGCATCGGGCTCTCTGCTCAGCGGGGAGCCTGCTTCCCCCTCTCTCTCTGTGGCTGCCTCTCTGCCTGCTTGTGATCTCTCTCTGTCAAATAAATAAATAAAATCTTTTAAAAAATAAAAATAAAATAAAATAAAATAAAATGGTTAACGGTATGCATACATATGCTTTTACAAGTTTTGAGCCTGCAATAAGTTATGCAAACTTAACTACAATTATATTTCTGATTAAATTTTGATTCATGCAAAGTAAAAATTGTTTAATACTAACTGGAAATATAACTGTCAATAATTTGAACTAGTTTGGAACCTAACTGCTTTCTGTAATCTTTACAAAGCAGGTTTTTCTTGTTTGAAACGATTTGAGAACTGTCAATGTCTCCATATTATCTCATTAGCCGATATGTAATGTGCTTCTTCTTCAACACTTGGGATTTGGGTGACACTCAATTCCTTTTACTGCAAGAGAGCAACAGAGAAGGAGAGAACAACTGAGCAGCAGAGGGAACATACTAAATGTCTAGTTAGAGTAAAATGTTAAAATTACAAAATTACTTAAGAAGAAAAATGTCTTGGGCGCCTGGGTGGCTCAGTCGTTAAGCGTCTGCCTTTGGCCCAGGTCATGATCCCAGGGTCCTGGGATCAAGCCCCGCATCGGGCTCCTTGCTCCGCAGGAAGCCTGCTTCTCCCGCTACCATTCCCTCTGCTTGTGTTTCCTCTCTCGCTGTGTTTCTCTCTGTCAAATAAATAAAAAAATCTTAAAAGAAAAAAAAAAAAAGGAAGAAAAATGTCTTCCACAAGAAAGTTTATCTAACTCTCCATGGTTGGAGGAAAGATGGCTTTCTCACAGACAGAAGTTGGAAACAGAGATCATATTTACCATAATACTCAAATAAAGGTAGGAAAATTGAACTGATAATCTAGACAGTTTTCAACCTCTTAACTACTGTATATCATATTCAAATCGCATCGGATTGACCAAAGTTCCAATACGGTCTCTAAAACTGTCTCCCATGGTTCTTAGTGACATAATTTAATCTGGCTCAACTTTAGATTCTGTATTAGTACAGTGAGAGAAATTATTCACCTGCAGGTTTCTGTAAGGATTAAATTCAGAGTAAGCATACAATAAGTGTTAGCAATATTCCTGTAATTTTCTAGTTTTGTTCAGACATTGCGAAAACAGTGTCAATACTACTGAATCATTACATTTAAAAAAATATTTGCACTTTTTGTTTTAATTAGAGTTAAGGATTTTCTAATATATACTGGGCACTAACAGATGCATTTTGTAGTTTCTATTATTTAAAATTGTCATTTCGGGGCACCTGGGTGGCTCAGTGGGTTAAAGCCTCTGCCTTCAGCTCAGGTCATGATCTCAGGGTCCTGGGATCAAGCCCCACATCAGACTCTCTGCTCAGCAGGGAACCTGCTTCCTCGCACCCCCCTGCCTTCCTCTCTGCCTGCTTGTGATCTCTCTCTCTCTCTGTCAAATAAAAAATAAAATCTTTAAAAAAATAAAATAAAATAAAATTGTCATTTCATATGACATTTTGTTACATGCTGAAATTCATTGAAATGTTCTTTCTTGCTGCCTAAACTACCCAGATTCGTGGAAATAGTTCCGGTTCCTTATCCTTAGAGTACAGATAATGATGGCTACCCAGAAATCCCTGCTGTCAACAGTCAGTTAGTGTACACGAAGTTCCTTTTCACAAGTAGATGTTCAATAAAAAGAAGTTTTCTTTATTACATAACCATCCTCTTCAATCTGTGGAGGTAATTTCGAATGGATTACAACTGCTGTAACCTTGTCAGCATACATTTCACAAGTATCGGTGCAAAGGCAAATTTGACAAAACAAAACTAGCCTGCTATTTTGCAGAGAAAGGAGGGTAGGTGAAACTCTCCCAACATATCGTGTCAAGCAAAACATGCATGGGGAGGGAAAAAGCACACCCAAGTCCCTTCAAATAATCTCCCCTATGCTCTAGTTCTTCAAGTTTATCTAGGAAACAGCTCCCGTCAAAGGAATTCAAAGAACTCTCCAACAAATGCCCAGAATAATGGGGTCAGTGTATTGGGTATTGCAAGATTGACTCAGTCCAGGTTTGCCTTGCATTGTCCCCATGTTAGCACCGAAAGTCCCCATCTCAGGACATTTCAACTCTGGAAACACAGAGACGGTTGGTTATCCTCACCATACATCATACAACAGTTTCCCTGGGCATGGAAGAGCAACCCTGGACACAAGCGTGCAAACATCCCCGTCTAGTCTCTAATACATGGCAAGTCCTATCCCAGGGATGGACTAATGACACCCTCACAGGTGTAGCACTAAACCCAGGGAGTGTGTCAGATGACCAATGAACTCCACTACTCCAATTCCACATTTGTGAATGTCACACAGGGGGAAGAACTGTGTCCCAGCCAAAGGCCCAGACCTTGACGCCACACTACTGGGGCTCTAGCCTATGATTTAGGGCAAGGTATCTGATCTCCGTAAGCCCCACTCACTCTCCTGGACTGAAAACTGGTATTTTTAAGCACTGAAATAGAGGGTGCAAAAAAAGTGTTGGGCTCAGTGCCTGGCACATAGAAAACACTAAATAAGTATCTCTTACTATTATCGTTAGTTTTAATCTATTGTTCTTCTTTTCCAGTGTTATTATTATTATTACTATTGTTTTTAGTTATTGGCTACTTAGAGCAAGAGAAATAGAACCAAGGATTTTCACTAAAATCATGTGGACTTTAAGTGCATCAGGGTACACAGTTTCACACTTGAAATTTTCTTAAGTCATTGTGAACTGTGTCATGCTGATCTGAACAATTTACAGACAGCTTTTGAAGAGAGACCTCTTTGACTATGACAAAGAGACTCAAATTGCTTTAGTAATTCAACTTCAAGATGCGCTATTTGGTCCTTCTAAGAGGCTCCTTTCAAAATGCCCAATCTTTACCACTACCCCCTAAGTCCTGAGCCATTCTCTATAGAAGTCAAACAATTAAGAGCTCTCACCACAGAATGGGCACCTTAAGATAAAGAGGAAGTGTATCTGAAATGACTGCATATGCCAACAATACAACGGCAAAGACTACAGAGAAAAATTTTGATTCAGAAGGTAATGCTTCGTGAATACAACTAATATCCAGAAGGTTTGGCCTACTTTGGATCTAAAAAAAGAAAATGCACTATTTACCTTTCCTCTGTTACTCTTTTATGTTTTGATGTTACAATTTGTTTTAAGTCACTCCCAGGGGACTGTACAAAATGATGAATTAAACAGAACTGTAGAAAACCAAATTAGTCACCTACGGAGGACCATAACCCCTTTCTTGGATGTGCCCTGAATGGAGATGTGCTTTGAGAGACATCAAGGACAGTATTTTACCCTCGATTTCATGGACACTTAAAGATATCTCATGATTTCCTACTATGATGGATACCCCCGGACTGTTTCGTATTTGCCTTTTCTAAACTTCTCAGTGAAATAGCCTCCAAAAATAGAAAAATTCACAAAACCCTAAGAGAAAAAATCTCTAATTACAATGTGGATAGGCTAGACTGAGAAACAATTTGTGTCTAAAAAGGTCAATCCCACTGAAGGAAAAACGATCTCCAAAACTGCAAATTCAGGTACAAGATTCCAGGGCAAAATACGCTAATCCAGTAAAACTTAACATTCATCCTATACATGAAAAAGTATATTTATACAACTATAGATTTTTAAATGTCTCCCTAAGCAATTAAAAAATATAATTTCGTTAGACATATTTTCCATTGTTAGAGCACAACTTCTTATCGTTCTCTTTACTTCCGGATCCTATGTAAAAGCAGCTCATTGCAAAGACACCCCTATTAGAAAAGCATTAACAGGAAGGAGAGGGGAATTGACAGATAAGCACTTGATAGTTTGCTCTGTTCTCTCAGTAAATATCAAGTCTACTGCCTGCTCCACCTACATGCTCTTGGATATGTTGTGTGTGTGCGCATGCACGCATGCATGCAAGCTGGGGTCCAATTAAATTGTTGATAGGTATAGTCCCAGAGTTCATTTTTGCTTTTGTTTCCCTTGCCTTTGGAGATGAGTCTTGAAAAAGAGTTGCTGTGGCCAATGTCGAAGAGGTTATTGCCTGTGTTCCCCTCTAGGATTATGATGGATTCCTGTCTCACATTGAGGTCTTCATTCATTTTGAGTTTATCTGTGTGTATGGTGTAAGACAATGGTCGAGTTTCATTCTTCTGTGTATAGCTGTCCAATTTTCCCAGCACCATTTAGTGAAGACACTGTCTTTTTCCATTGGATACTTTTTCCTGCTTTGTCGAAGATGAATTGACCATAGAGTTGAAGGTCCACATCTGGGCTCTCTATTCTGTTCCATTGGTCTATGTGTCTGTTTTTGTCCCAGTACTAAGCTGTCTTGGTGATCACAGCTTTGTAATAGAGCTTGAAATCAGGCAACATGATGCCCCCAGCTTTGTTTTTCTTTTTCAACATTTTCTTGGCAATTCAGGGTCTTTTAGGATTGTTTGATTCAGCACTTTGAAAAATGCTATTTGTATTTTGATCGGGATAGCATTGAAAGTATAGATTGCTCCAGGCAGCATAGACATTTTGACAATGTTTACTCTTCCAATCCATGAGCATGGAATGCTTTTCCGTCTTTTTGTGTCTTCTTCGATTTCTTTTATGAGCGTTCTGCAGTTTCTAGAGTATAGATCCTTTACATCTTTGGTTAGGTTTATTCCAAGGTATCTTATAGTTTTTGGTGCTATTATAAATGGAATCAATTCCCTAATTTCTCTTTCAACAGTTACATTGTTAGTGTATAGGAAAGCAACTGATTTCTGTGCATTAATTTTGTATCCTGCCACATCACCGAATTGCTGTATGAGTTCTAGTAATTTGGGGATGGAGTCTTTTGGGTTTTCCACATAAAATATTATGTAATCTGTGAAGAGAGAGAGTTTGACTTCTTCTTTGCCAATTTGAATACATTTTATTTCTTTTTGTTGTCTGATTGCTGTAGCTAAGACTTCTAGTACTATGTTGAACAACAGGGGCGAGAGTGGGCATCCTTGTCATGTTCCTGATCTTAAGGAAAAGGCTCTCTCAGCTTTTCCCCATTGAGAATGATAATCACTGTGGGCTTTACATAGATGGTTTTTATGAAATTGAGGAATGTTCCCTCTATCCCTACACTCTGAAGAGTTTTAATCAGGAAAGGTGATGTATTTTGTCAAATACTTTTTCTGCATCAGTTGAGGGGACCATATGGTTCTTGTCTCTTATTAACGTGTTCTATCACATTGATTGATTTGTGAATATTGAACCACACTTGTATCCCAGGGATAAATCCCACCTGGTTGTGATAGATAATCCTTTTAATGTACTGTTGGATCCTATTAGCTGGATCTTGTTGAGAATTTTGACATCCATATTTATCAGAGATATTGGTCTATAATTCTCCTTTTTGATCGGGTCTTTGCCTGGTTTTGGGAACAAGGTATGCTGGCCCAATAGAATGAGTCTGGAAGTTTTCCTTTTGTTTCTATTTTTTGAAACAGCTTCAGCAGAATAGGAATTATTTGTTCTTTGAATGTTTGGTAGAATTCTCCTGGGAATTCATCAGGCCCTGGACTCTTGTTTTTTGGGAGACTTTGGTCAATGCTTCAATCTCATTACTGGTTATTGTTCTATTCAGATTGTCAGTTTCTTCCTGTTTCAGTCTTGGTAGTTTAGGGGTTTCCAGGAATGCATCCATTTCTTTCAGGTTGCTTAATTTATTGGCATATAGTTGTTGATAATAATTTTTTTTAAGATTTTATTTACTTATCTGACAGAGAGAAAGAGATCACAAGTAGGCAGAGAGGCAGGCAGAGGAACAGGGGGAAGCAGGCTCCCTGCTGAGCAGAGAGCCTGATGCGGGGCTCAATCCCAGGACCCCAAGATTGTGACCTGAGCCAAAGGCAGAGGCTTAACCCAATGAGCCACCCAGGCACCCCAAGAAAATAATTTCTAATAACTGTTTCTATTTCCTTGGTGTTAGTCATGATCTCTCCTCTTTCATTCATAATTTTGGGACTTTATCAAGTTAAAAAGCTTCTGCACAGTAAAGGGAACAGTCAACAAAACAAAGAGGCAACCCACAGAATGGGAGAAGATATTTGCAAATGATACTATAGATAAAGGGCTGGTACCCAAAATCTACAAAGAACTTCTCAAATTTAACACCAAAAATCAAAAGATCAGGTCAAAAAATGGGCAGAAGACAAGAACAGACACTTCTCCAAAGAAGACATATGAATGGCTCACAGACACATGACAAGATGTTCAACATCATTAGCCATCAGGGAAATTAAAATCAAAACCACACTGAGATACCACCTTACACCAGTTACAATGGCAAAAATTGACAAGGCAAGAAGCAACAAATGTTGGACAGGCGGTGGAGAAAATGGAAGTCTCCTACACTGTTGGTGGGAATGCAAGTTGGTACAGCCACTTTGAAAAACAGTGCAGATGTTCTTCAAAAAGCTAAAAGTAGAGCTACCCTGTGACCCAACAATTGCACTACTGCAAAGATACAGATATAGTGAAAAGAAGGGCAACATGCACCACAATGTTCATAGCAGCAATGTCCACAATAGCCAAACTGTGGAAGGAACCAAGGAGCCGAGATTCCCTTCGACAGACAAATGGATAAAGAAGACATGGTCCATACATACAATGGAATATTATTCAGCCATCACAAAAGATGAATACCCACTATTTGCATTGCCATCAATAGAACTGGAGATTATGCTAAGTGAAACAAGTCAGGCAGAGAAAGACAATTATCATACGGTTTCACTTATTTGTGGAACGTAAGGAATAACATGGAGGACATTAGGAGAAGGAAGGGAAAAATGGAGGGGGGGAATTGGGGGGGTTGAACCATGAGAGACTGTGGACTCTGGGAAACAAACTGAGGGTTTCAGAGGGGAGGGGGCTAGGATGGTGGGTAATACCAGGAATGGGTACTAAGGAGAGCACATATCGCATGGAGCACTGGGTATCATACTAAAATAATGAATCATGGAACACTACATCAAAAACTAATGATGCACTGTACGGTGACTAACATAACATAATACAATAAAAATAAATAAATAAATAAACTATTTATAGGTGAATAAGGTCACGCCTTCCCCTCCCTACCACAACTTTATCTGATCCCTCATAAGGGTAAGGTGTAGGGGTGCCTGGGTGGCTCAGTGGGTTAAAGTCCCTGCCTTCAGCTCGGGTCGTGATCTCAGGGTCCTGGGATCGAGCCCCACATCGGGCTCTCTGCTCTGGGAGCCGGCTTCTCCCCCCGCTGCCTGCCTCTCTGCCTGCTTGTGATTCTCTCTCTCTCTCTCTGTCACTCTGTCAAATAATAAATAAAATATTTTTAAAAAAAGGGGTAAGGTGTAAACTTACGATGAAGAGGACAAAATCAAGATGCAACTGTCTGATTTTTTTTATAATACGCAGACACTATTCAAGAAATTAAATTATTTGTACATTTTGAGCTGTCATTCACAGATGGTTTGCTCAAATAATCCAAGGAATTGATATCAGATCAGCTAGGTTTGAATCTTTTGGCTTTAAAACAACTTTATGGGACTGTCCTTTCTTTAAAGTTGTATTATTAATCATTATGATATGGAAGGGATTAAAGTTGCATCACACAGGGGATCTGGGTGACTCAGTGAGTTGAGCATCCAATTCCTGGTTTCGGCTCATGCTGTGAGCTCAGGGTCCTAAGACCAAGTCCCACATCACCTAAGTGATTATTAAGTACCCCACCCCCCATGCTCAGCCCGGAGTCTGCTTGTCCCTCTCCCCTTGCTTCTTACCACCCCCACACTCTCTCTCTAAAAAAAATTTATTTTTAAATTGTATCACACATATGCACACGCCATACAGAGAGGAAGCCAATAGTTTAATGGGAAGGATACTGACTTTGTAGTAAACGAGAGCTGGAAGTTTGGGAAATTTACCTAAGTCATTTTCCTGCTTTCTGTCCTGAAAACAGAAGACAAAACCATATAATTTATGGGTTTGTCATATAATATAAAATGGCATTACATCTGTCACATCCAGGATATGGCACTTGCTATTTTCTCTGTGCATAGTGCCTTTGTCTTCCACAACCTTCCACACTAAAGCTCCCGCGTTTCCTTGAGTACGACTAGCTCTCTCTTGCCTTTGCGTATGCTGTTCCCTCAAGCTGGAACACTCTCTTCCCCTTCCCTGCGCACAATTAACTTGTACCCTATCTTCAGGACTGCGCTTGGGTGTTGTTCTTCTGTGACATCTTTGTCGACGGCCCTAGACTAGACTAAGTACTTCATTTATATGCTCATGGAGCATCCTATCTTCTGATGTCCTGCCCCATCACCTTTTATTCAAATTGCCAGCTAACTTGAATCTTGAGTAGGATGAGCCCCTTAAAAAAAAAAAAAAGTATCTCTCTTGTTCACTGTTATAACCATGTCTGGCAGCCGTGATCCTTCAAGGGTCAGTGCTGATCAGGGAGCATTTCACACTTTTTTCCACAAAAGAGAGCTATCTGATGGAATAGTAACAACAATAACGTGATTGTTAGGTAGCCCCCAGCACCTGGCATCGCACTAAGTGCTTTCATGCATTATCTCATTTAATCATTGCAGGATTCCTTGGGAGCAAGTACTGCCAACAAACATGTTGTACTGACCAAGAAACACAACCCCGCAGAGTCTAAATGACTTGCCTAAGGGCATGAAGCTCTACGTAGTGGAAGCAGGAAACAAACTCGGGTCTACCTGACGCTGACAGTATTTTTTCTCAATGACAATGTTCCACTGTGCACGATTCTTGGAGGGGGGATTATAGTAGTCACACCTCAGTGAACATTGTGGAATAAATAAGCACATGGACGTGTATACACAGTAGGAGCCATAAATGTTCGTCTCTTTGGTGATTTAATCCATACCCATTTTTTCCTCTCTTTCTCTTTTTGGGTTAATTATTTTCTAGTGAGCAGGTAAGAGGGAATAATTTGATACTAAGTCTATCCTTTATGTTGAACATCAGAAATTAAATGTTCCCATTACATCCTCGGGCGTTTTCTTCTCAGTTAAACTACGGCGCGCTCACAGGCTGAGGGGTGAAGGCAGAGCTGTGTGTGACCTAGAACACCTGTGCCTCAAGGGCGGGGATGGGTTTATTTATCTTCGTGTCCCCTGCCATGGCGCTATCCCTACAGTAGATAAGTGATGAACACTGCAGGAATGCGTTATGAAAGAAATCATGAGGGGTGCCTGGGTGGCTCAGTGGGTTAAAGCCTCTGCCTTCGGCTCAGGTCATGATCTCGGGGTCCTGGGATCGAGCCCCACATCAGGTTCTCTAATCAGCAGGGAGCCTGCTTCCCCCCCTCTCTCTGCCTGCCTCTCTGCCTACTTGTGATCTCCCTCTCTGTCAAATAAATAAATAAAATCTTTAAAAAAAAAAAAAGAAATCATGAACTTGACTTGAAGAATTTGTAAAGGCGGTTTAGAAACTGTAAATATCAGTCATCACAGGAAACCGAAAAACAAAATAGAGGGACTTTCTAAAGACAGAATCTAGAAGAAAGCTTCAGGCCATTCTGGCAAGCAATAAAGGAGACTGTGTGGGTAGAAGTAGACAAACCACGTAAAACAGGACACTGACTTGGATTCGACAAAGATTTGGTAACTTAATACGAGACATAGTATTCAGATCAGATTTTTACTTTATTACTAAGAAGAATTTTCTTGTCACAAGAAAGAACTGGTCTTTTTAGCAACCGAATGATTCGCAGTATCAGATGGAGAGAAAATAAAGATTTGGCTTACGTGACGAGGACAAAACAGTCTTCAGCTCTAACGAGGTCCATTTCCCTGCCTAACACAGATGATGGCTTCCCATTACCATCATGTTTACACCTCAAGCTATTTTCCATGGCTTAACTCGTTCTTTACATCTCTTTCCCCAGCCTCTCTCACTCCCATTACCTCCTCATGCTCCCGTTCCACTCCACTTGACATTTCTCCCCAAATATTACGTTTTTGCGTGCCTCCAGTCTCCAGATCTGGACTGCCTCGCTGTCTCACTAGTGACCCTCCATCCTTCAAGACACAGATCAAACGTTACCACAGCTTCTGGTGCCTTCGGGCAGAGCTAACTGAGTCAGCCAATGCTGTCCCATGGCTCCCATTTGGGCATCCCTCAGTCTCAGGCTGTAGTCATGCCTCCCCCTAAACCACAAAATCCTCAAGTCCAGCCATTCTTTCTCACCCGTGTTTGTACCCTTTAAATGGCCCAGTAAAAGCCCATTTATATCACAGGAATATTTGTTGCTTTGAGGTATAATACGTCTCCCTCGTACTTCCCTCCTGCACCAAGCAATGCAAAGAATGATAGAAACAGAAACATTAAGTTATTGAATTAAACACTTTCTATGTGCCAAACACTGGTTCAACATTGTATTTTATATATATAACAGTGGATAAAACAGGTGCCACTCCTGCCTTCGTGGAGGCTGCCTTCAATGGGCGAAACATAGCAAAGAAGTTACAAGAGCAAATGAGTTCTAGTTCATGGCAAATGTTGAGATGGAAGAAACGAGTGTGTGTAGGGGAGAAGGGGAGAAGTTGTGGGGAAACAATGTGAGGTGAGGAGTGGAGGGAAGTTCTGCCCGAGCTAAAGAACCGTGAGCTGGCAGCTGAACGCTGTGGAGTTCAGAACCACGTTGGTGCATAAAGAAGGCTCGTTCAGATGTCCTGGCGTTCGGACAGGCTCGGCATGATCTTCAAAGAGCAGGGGGGCCAGACTGGAGTGAGCAAAGGAACAGAGATTCTAGATGAAGCTGGACAAACTGGCAGGGAATAGACGGCAGAAGGCCTTGTCTGCCGGAGTAGAGCACATTGCTGTATTCTAAACGCAGCGGAACCCAGGGGACGACTTCAAGCCAAGAAGGGACGTGGCTGGAATGATGTGGTATTAATATTTACCATCTAAGCCATGATATATACACATACGTATTTAAAGTTCTGGTTATCGGGGCGCCTGGGTGGCTCAGTCATTAAGCGTCTGCCTTTGGCCCAGGTCATGATCCCAGGGTCCTGGGATCGAGCCCCACATCGGGCTCTCTGCTCAGCAGGAAGCCTGCTTCTCCCGCTCGAATTCCCTCTGCTTGTGTTCGCTCTCTCGCTGTGTTTCTCTCTGTCAAATAAATAAAATCTTTAAAAAAAAAATAATAAAGTTCTGGTCATCTACTCGGACAACACTTGCTCACTGGTTTACTCTTCCCTTCACCCTCCTGTCCACTGGGGGGCTCCAGAGATTGTCAGAAGTGTCAGCCTGCTTTGTCTCCTGAGTAACCGTGTGGTCGCCTGCTCAGTGCCTCCCAACAGTTACGCGTTGTGAGATAGGAACCCTGGCAAGGGAGAATAAACAACTGAATAAAGAAAAAGAGCACAATCACCTCTTGGAAGCAGGTCTGCATTTGACAGGCTACACGTGAGACAGTAACGAGAATCGCTATTTTTCTGTAAAACCTATGATACGCCAAGCCTTTATGTGACCAGATACATTAGGACCGGTAAGTTTTAATTTAAGCAAAAGCGACTGTACGGACAGAAGAAAGATTTATAGAACGGATCTGAGAAATCCTGGGGCAGAACCTGCTAGCCTGCTCATTTAAATGACAATCTTAACAGTTACCAGTCTCTAAAGGTTTACTCTGTGCTGTCTAGCACCATGCTAACTGCAGTATGGTAGACATTATCGCATTGAGTCCTCCACCCATCAGAGCCGATATGAATGCCCATCGTCTGCTTTACTGAAATGGAAAAGGCTCGGGGCCCTGAAGTGACTTGTCTAATATCTCAGAAACATTAACTGGTGGAGTTGGCTTTTGGATAAAAGACTGCCTGACTCCACGACCCTTTATACTAACCACGACACTAAAATGAAGAGGCTTCCCGAGACTTCATTTCTAGTCTCAGCCAGCTTTCTTGCAATTTCAGTTTTCCTGGTGATAAAACGGTCATCATTATCTCCTCGGAAGAGGTAATAATACCAGTCCAACAAATCTGTAGGGAATCTCCATGCCACGAAGATAATTCAAGTGTTTTGTAAACTACAAGATACTACACATCAACAATGTATTTGTAGCTTGGGTACCTGGTTTTTGCCTTAAAAGGAATAGCCTCTCCAAAGAATGAATTCCTTAAGAATTAATACTTTTTTTTTTTTTTTGGTCCCGTATTCGGTTGCCCCTTTCAGAACCTGACTCCAATTTCACACTAAATGTTCATTTAAAGCAGCCATTTCTCTCTCGGACAGGTTCTTCCTAAAATGTTGACAACATAAGGGAAGTTTCTACCTGGCTCTGCCACCAACTCACTGTGCGGCTTTGGGCAAATCCCTTCCTCAGGACCCCACATGCAAAGGAGAGAGTAGGTTTGTTGAAGTTCGAGGTTATTCTAAGTTTCAAATGACTACAGTAGAATGTCGGCTGAGATAAGAGCAAGAAGAGAAAAGGGGCTAGCTCATCCTAGGATACCAGACCTACTCGGAAATCTTTGTTTCGTGAGCAAATCATGGGGCTCTTGACCATAAGGTGACCATGGACTTGTTCAAAAATTTTCAGCAGATATTTTAAGATGCAGCAGACACCATTCTAGGAGCTGCTACTAAAAACGGTGAACAAAGCCAATCTGCTTCCGGCGCTGTGCAACGCGCCAACTACATAGACCAAAACAGGAGTCTGGAAGAGACAGTTCAGCCACAGATGCATTTTGTTTGACCAACACGGTTTTTAACATTTTCTAAACTTGCCAATGTTTTTAAAGAATGGGAGATTTCACACAGAAGTTCTCGTTGCTAGCTTCTCTTTTAAAATCTGAATATTTGGCAACACTGGGCTGGCATTTCCGCATGGCAGGGAACGCTGGAGCTGAAGGGAAGCTGTCCCCAGCCCACCCCCAGCCTAGACCGACACCCTCCATCTCCACCCTGCTCCACGAGCGAGCGCCCACGATCCCCCACCCTCACCGCCGGGACAGAAAGCAGCCAAGTGCCAGCTCCCTGGGGTCTTACGCATGTGCAACAGCTGGGTTAGTGGGAAAACAATAAAAAGTTATTTCAACCGTGTTGATGACCACAAAGGGGGAGGTACAGAGAGCAGCAACGGAATAGCACATAGAAAGTTCCAGGGGGATGGCCTTTGTGTCTGTGTCCCTGTGTCCCGCCCCCGCCTCTCCGCACGCAGAGGTGGAGGCTGACCAAGGTGCGTGGAAAACAAACAGGGGGAGGGGGCCACGAGCAGGAGACCTAGGGCTGGGAAAAGTTCTACTGTACATTACACCCGAGAAGAATTTTCCTTGTCCGTTCCTCGGTTTTCCCAGCAGTCAAACGAGGCAATCTGCTAGACCAGAAACAAAAGATCCTTCCTGTCCGGGCCCTGAGAAATTCTCCATCCTCTCTTGGGTTTCCCGCAACACTCGACTTAGTCTTACAGGAAATCGCGCCCTCCTCCAGCCCGGTCTGCGGGCCGGTACCGCCACCCCCAGGTCCCCCATCCTGGGCGGCGCTGCCGGGGCGTCTCGGAGGGAGAGGGGGTCGCTTCAGGCCCTCCGGGCCTCGGTCTGGGAAGTTGGGGCGCGCTCCGCGTGCGGCGGCGCCTCGGGATCCCCGCCACCGGCTCGGAGCCGCGCCCACGGCGCTGTCGCCCGTCTCGCCCTCCCCCGGCGACACACCGACCCCGGGGGACCGTCGCTCTCCCAGGCAACTGCCCGGCGGTTTCTGGGGAGGGCGGCGACGGGGGACGCCCGCGGGCTGGCCGCTCCCCGCTGCCGGCCCCTCCCGGAGGAGCTGCGCGCTCGGGTGGCGCTCGGAGCCCCGGCAGCCGCAGGTGCCGCCCGCCCCGGGCCAGCCCCGCGCAGCCCCGCGGCCACCGCCGCCCGCAGCCGCCCGCGCCCCGGCAGGTAGGCGCCTTTTCCTGGCTCTCTCCTCGGCTTCGGGAGCCCCTCTGCCAGCCCCCGTGCCCCGAGAGTGGAAGCACCAGTCCGAGCTTCTCGAAGGAGAGAAGAGGGAACCAACATCGAGGTGAGTGGTGGTCTAGATTTTTATTTCTTTTAATAAAACCTGCATGGTCAGGGCACTGCTGGGAAGCTAGGAAGTTAAAGGGGAAGAGAAATAAGACAAAGGAGGGCGGTCAGATAGGGCTGGGATCGAGCCCAGCTTCCTAGTTACTGTGTACGCCGACCTGGTCCGCTAGTCTCTCACTGACTCGGGTCCAGACCCACACGGGCTTCAATAAATATTTGCTGGGTGGAGGTAAGCGCTCGAGGTGTTTCTGACTGTTGGTCTACCCAGCTTCTAAACCAGCAGAAACTGCCTTTGACCATTGCCTTCATCTCCACAAGGATGTTTTCCCCAAGCCCGAAGGATTTGAACATTTTTACAAAGAAAAATAAAATGTGATGTATTCACACCGTGGACTGCTATGCGGCCCTTAAAAAGCAGAAATCAGCGCTTGAGGGACCAGCCTGCCTAGATCATGGAAGTGTAATGGGAAGCGATCACAGCAAGATGCCCATGTCATTTAGGTGATTTATTGTAAAACACACGGCATGTTGTAAAATCATAGAAAGGGGACTGTAAACCATATACTAGATATGCGATTATGTCTGTCTTTGGGAAGTGTGCAAGGGAAACTAATTCGGCAGGAGGGTGAGGGTTCAGGTGGAAATAATGTTTACCTGTAATTTTTACTATATAAAAATGAGGAAGTGAGGTGAACAAAATATAACCAGTGTAACAGAGTGGTGTGTTTTTCAGGACGTTTCTTTCTTACCATCTTTCTGGGTGATTCTGAGTTTGAGAAATTCTGTGTTTCCGATGCAAACTAAGTTTGGTGCACTGGCTATTGCAGCGAACTGAACATTTCCATCAAAGTGGCTACTTTCTCACATCACAACATAGGTGCTTCAGTTCCTGAGGAGGACACCTCTTACCTAAGGGGCCTTAGCGGCTTAGAAAAGCCCACCAGTTGACAGCCCCCCAAAATGCAAGCCAAAGCTCGTACCCTGGCATGAGAGAATGAGTCTGCGGCAAAGAATCTGATAACTGGCCAGGTCAGGGGAGAATCTAAAAATTTTCTGTGTCCTTCTAAGACACATTTCTTTCTCTCTTAGATTTTCTGCATTTAGGACGTTGGTTTGCAGGGGTGGTCACTGTCCTCTAGACATCTTCGGGTGATGTTCGGGTGTCATCCTGCAGCCTCAGTGCCAGGAGGTCAGGCCAGTGTGGGTTTGGTAGAGAAGGGGCCTGTAGCTCTACTGGGTCCTATTCAGCAGAAGGGGAAAGACGTGTCTCCATTTTCCTGCTGGAGACTGTTTCTTTCTTTCTGGATTCCGGGGGGAAATTACCTAACTTGGTTACCCCGTGGGGAGAAAGCAGGAAAGACAGTTCTAAACTGGCTTGGATGCATTAGGTCCAATGAAGAAGCCATCACATCCACCTTCCCTTTCCCCAAACAGACACGGAAGTAGTTTCCTGTTGACATACTTCCTTCCCGCTAAAAAAAAATCACTGGATGTTTGGTGAACAAAATTGTCTGCACGTCAGGAGGGAACTCTGAAACGTGGCAAAGAGAGAGAAATTAATGTTTCTCTCTCTTCCTCTGTCTTGACAACTTGCAAGGTCAATGCTGGGTACATCTTCTGCTAC
>CM053607.1:98440416-98455195 GCA_028646535.1 Procyon lotor | reverse complement strand
GCTGTGTTTCTCTCTGTCAAATAAATAAAATCTTTGAAAAAAAAATAATAATAAATAATAAAACACAGAGAGCACCCCATTCCCTTCTCTCTGGCCCAGAATGAAACACTAAGGGCATCCCACTTGCTTCTTCCTCACCCCCTTTTGTACCAAAATTAAAAGCCCTTTGTTTTTTTGTTTGTTTGTTTGTTTTAAAGTGAGAGGATGAGAGGAGCGAAGGTCAGAGAGAGAAGCAGACTCCCCGTGGAGCTGGGAGCCCGATGTGGGACTTGATCCCGGGACTCCAGGATCATGACCTGGGCCGAAGGCAGCTGCTTAACCAACTGAGCCACCCAGGTGCCCCAAAAGCCCTTTGTTTTTTTAGGGAGCATACAGAGTTGAAGTCTTTCTATGCTCCTGATGTCAATAATCAGGTGGCCCTTACTCCGGCCACCTGTTACCACCTGCCCCTCCCCCATACCATTTAATTGGTTGCTTCCTAATTGCTGACTCTTCCTTTGCTCTCCATTTAATGATTCTTTTTAAAGTCCCTGCGGCACTTAGCCAACAGTTGGCTTTTAGTATGAAAAGTAGCATTTCCTTAATGAGTCTGCCTTCCAAATGCAGGCTTTACTTACATTTTCCTAATGGGAAAATGAGCTTTTCTTCTAGACTTGCCTAGGAGCTCCTCAAGTTCTTTTTCAGTAACTCCCATCCTTCCCCCACTTTTGCTTGGGACCCTTTCTTCAATTCTAGCTCTAATCTCTATTTCCGTCATATGTAAAAAGTCCGAGAAGAAATCAGTGAATAGATGCCAAAAATATGTATGTGTAAGGAAATACAGCTACTATTAAAAAGAGTACTCTGTTCTTTGCAAATTATGTGCCAGGCATTGTGCTGATTGCCTTACGGACATTATCTCATTAACTGCATCCCAGGAGCCGTATTTGTCCCATGCATGAGATTTGCTCAGGCCATATACCTAAAATGAATTTTTAAACACTGTTTTGTATAAAATCTGGATCTTTACCCCTTTTGTGTTCAGATCTAAGGATCTGGCCCCAGGGCCCATGTTTCCACGTGGCAACAAACTTTTGGATCTGAGAGCAGTGACTTCCTTTAGATGGAGCCTGGAATCTCCAGGTCACCAATCTCCACATTCAGCAGACACCAGGCGCCGATGTCTCCCACCTGGCCCAGTGCACGCACCTGCATTGGTGCCTGGCTCGAATAAGGCGTGGGAGCTTGTGATTCCTGAGGAAGGCACTGTGGCTTCTGCCATCTTAGAGATGAGGGATCAAGTAACTGGCCCAAAGCCATTGTTAGTGTCAGTTTCAGAACCAGAAGTCTGGATGCTGCCTCTGCTGATCAGTTTCAGGGAAAGTCTTCAAAATGAACAAGGCCATAAATGTACATTTTTTTCAGGGGTTTTAGCTCTTACGTACATCCCTTATTGGAGCTTCAGGGTGAAAATACTTTCAGGTATTGTCCCAATCACATTTGATTTGCCTTTGAGGAGAGGACCATCATCATCGTCAAGTTCAGAGGAAGGGGAAAAAAAAAATTTAGCCAATTTGCTGGTGAGGTATAGCCCAAACCTTGTTCTTTTCACGTTGTAGTACCTTCCACAGTGGGGGGAAAGCGGTGGGAAATATATTTTTATGACCAAAAAATAATAAAGTTTTTGATCAAACATGAAAAAAAATTTTTTTGAAAATTTGAGATTTGAAATATTTTAAGAAATATATTCTTAACAATATGGAGAGTCACAATAAAATGTTTTTCTTACACACTTGTTAAATACATCACGGTTGACCAGATTTTAGACTTGTTTTCTTACTTAGAGAAATAGTTTACTCCCTTCCTTCTTTGTAAGTCTAAGACCTCTCCCCTTGAGGCCATGGGTGGGGGGGTGGGGGGGGGTGTTTCCTCCGAGACACCTGATGTTCTCTGTACTTGTGAAATTATCATTTTCAATCACAAAAAAATTCTGTTCTAGGGATACAGATCAGGTTACTATTGCAGCTACAGTTTTGTGCTCAGGGTTCCTAGAGCCCACCATATTGTAAGGATACCATTTCTTTTTCTCTCCCAGATATTGAGCTAAGGCTTCCAGATCTCTTCTGAGTGAAGATGAATGTTTCTGCCAGGAGAGTTTAACTGGAGAATCTGGGTCTGGGGCAGACTCGACCATGGGAGCCAACACTTCAAGCAAACCACCAGTATTTGATGAAAATGAAGACGGTAAGAAATATGTGATTACTGTATATAAGGTATAGAATTTTGCAGAATTCAAATATAAATACCTTGTCGCACAAGTAAATCATAGTCTGAGACTAAAAAAAAAAAGACAGACAGAAAAAAAAGAACTACAAGAGTAAGCCTGAGGATCTTAGATGCTAATAGCTGGTTTTTACCTTCCACTTTCCATGAGACCTCGGGCAGTTTTCTTAATTATGACTATACCAATACCCTTTGTCCTAAAGGAGCTGTGGATGGGCACCTGGTGGATAAAAGACCTTGAAATGAAACAATTTGGTGTTCTCTGTGCTATTTCCCTGACAGCTGAAGTTACCCCTGCTGCTACTTGTTATAGAAGATTTCTTGTATTACCAAATTGCATCTGAATGATAATCAATACTCATTACATTATAGAGTGGAGTCACGCAAGTAGGAGCCTTCAGAGCCTCTAACTGGCATGCTTCGGGGTCCTAGACAAATTTCACAAGGCTGGGTCATAGGAAAATGAATCAGTATTATTGGAGGAAAGGAAAACTTTCAAGGTCAGGCTCAGCCAGAAAAGAAAGAAAAGCAAGGGTTTTCATATTCGCTTGCCATCCCACAGCGAGGCATGTCAGAAGAGGACATGCGTCACCCCATCGCACTCTTCCTGGGGTGGAAGCCGGATCATCCTTGTCAGTAGACGCATAGGGCTGCTCCTGATGGGTCGGCTGGAAAAAAGGCAGTCCCAGTCCCAGCTAGTAAGCTGTCCAGGCCTCTCAGAGGAAGGGAGCTCTGCTGATGAGACCTGAACTGAAATTCAGGAATTCTGAGCACTGGTCCTACTCCAAGCTACCGACGGGGCTCAAGAGGTTAATTTACTCTAACTTCAGTTTCATCAGCTAAGTGAGAAGATAGGGTAAACTTAAAGGTTCTTTTCTTTTCCTTTTTAAGATTTTCTTTATTTGAGAGAGAGTACACGCACACATGAGGAGAGGGAGAGAAAGGGAGAGAATCCCAAGGCAACTCTGCACCGAACATGGAACCTGACGCAGGGCTCAGTCCCACAGCCCTGAGATCAGGTCCTGAGCCAAAACCAAGACTCGGGGATGCTTAACTGACTGAACCAGCCAGCGCCCCTTTGAAGGTTGTTTTCAACTCAAAAAGTTTAGTTTGGAGATCCTGGCGCCACTTTGAAAAAGTTACGAAGCAGCATCTCAATCAGCCAGGAAAGTCTACTGTGTTAGAAAGTAAATTTGCTGAAACAGAAACTGCAAATGAGGGCAGCTCAGACAAGATGGATACATTCTTCTTTCTCGTGTAACAAAATAGGCAGAGTAACACCCCAGGGAAATGTGTGGCTCCAGAGGGCTGCTTCTTTCCTGATCTTCCTCTCCCGAGCGTCCTGAGCGTCAGGAGCATCCCTCTCTCTCACGCTCCTGCCCCAGGACACTCCCCACCTCGGCATTCCAGCCACAGGAAAGGGGTCAAGTGGGGAGACTGAGCCCACACCTCCCTAGCCTCTGATCTGGCTGCGGCTGATCACTCTGGCGGACACGCCCATACCCAGTTACAAGGGAGACTGGGAAACAGTCTTTTAAATTAATGTGGCGATGGTCCTTCTAAAAATAAGTTCTGATTTGTTACAAAAGACAGGAGGAACTAGCTGTTTAACAACTAGTTATCAGAGGACAACTAGAAGCTTGCTACCATCTCGGTCTTTGGTTCTTTGATGGTCTGTTCTAAACACAAATATCCGACTGCTCAGGATGCCCTGTCCCCAGTCATGCACTATCAAGTCAAATGTGCATCATTGTTACCTGTACAAAGTATTGCATGGGAACTCTCAATTATACATTTAGAAAATGGTCTTAGTCAACCTTTCCCCCTACTCTCGTCGCCTGGCTTTGCCTAACCAGTAGTAAAAGCAAAGATCTAAAGACCAGTGACGTTACTTGATTTTTCCATCTCTAAAATGAACAGACGAGTAGGCTTGGATTTCACTTGTTTGGTTCACGGCACTCCCTGTGGATTCAGAGCCCGTGTTGTGCGTGAGACCACGGAGAAGAGGGCAGGAAAGAGAGGCCAGATTCAGGTTTGTAATTTAGGAGGGATATGTCATTTTAAGGTATGAGGATAGCATTAAAATACAGAAAATACAGAGCTGTCTCAATTTTCCCGAGTTCAGTCAGCCAGCCTTCTTCTCATGGGGTGCCCAAGAAATCTAGAGACCCAAAGTACTGAGGCAAATGGGAATCAAGGTACCACTTGATGAGTACCTTTGGGGGACTCTGGAGTAACTAAATTGGGGTAAAGTTAGGCCTGAGGAGCAAGCAGGTCCTTCTTTTATATATATGATTTATTTACTTAGAGAGAGAGAAAACATGCATGAGGAGGGGGGAGGGGCAGAGGGACAAAATCTCAAGCCGACTCCCTCTTGAGCATAGAGACCAATGCAGGGCTTGATCTCATGACCCAGAGATCATGACCTGAGCCAAACTCAAGAGTCGGACGCCCACCCAACTGAGCCACCCAGACACCCCAGACGTCCTTTGTAACCCCTTGTAGGTCATCACCTTTTAGCTGTCCATCCCCCGGCGTAGTGAGATCAGCCCACCAGAGTGCCCATAAAGAGAAGAGCTGAACACAGCAGTACCCGCCAGGGGTGAGGCTGTGAGTCCGTCTACACACACAGTTGCCAGGCAGAATAAACGAGACAACCTGAGACAGTGTTCAAGTGCCACCAAGGGAATGACTCAGGGACCTTATGGACAGGGACAGGGTGATAGTGGAGAGACCCCTAGAGTTAAAGCGTGGTCAGGGTTGGCCTTTCTGAGGAGGTGACATCTGAGGTGAAGCCTGAAAGATGAGAGACGCTACTCATACAATGACATGAGAACAGTTCAAGTACAGGAAACTCAAGTCCAAAGTCCAAATAATGTCAAAATCAGAAACAAACAGTTAGGTGCCCGTATCTTAACACTCTCCTGCCTCTGAATTTGCATATTACAAAAAGGGAGTGTATTTAATTGCAAAATCACTTGTTTGTTTATAAGATCATTGAATTTTGGGAGGGAAAGTATCACATTCTGAGCATTCATATTTCTGATCAGTAAATCCTATAAAGCTGATTTGACTCCTTTCATAGATCTAGACTGAGCACAGGGTACAATTTTATTTGACTGCTATGAAGCTTCTGACCAAGAAACAAAAACAACAAAAAGCACTGACTAATCAAAGAACATTAATGCCTACATCATTTTCTATCTCATTTTTATATAAATAATCAAACCAGGCCGGAATCTAGGGCACTTAACTGAGCCAATTTAATTATTTTAAAAATCTTACTGAAAAGAATCCCAACACGTGATGAAAAAGCGTTTAATATTACCTTCAAAGTGTTTGCCATTCCCAGTACATAGATCTGAAAAAAAAATGTGAACCAATTTTCCCAAATAATATTTCAAGATTTCTCCTGGAAAAGTGTTTTGATTCACTTTGAAGGTAATTAAGGAATAAGATGTTACTGGATGTCCAGTAAAATAAGCTGTTCTTGCTGGAATTCATCATGACACTTTGTATTTCATGTTGTTCCATCTGATAGTGAACTTAAAAGCATGATTCTATTAGCTATTTATGGTGATTTTTATTTGATGAAAACAAAGTAGAAGATTTACAGTGCTGTTGAGTAGACTAAGATCTGCTTCTCTGATTACTGTTACCTTTTACAAAGCAGATCTCGAATTATACTAGTTTTGTTTTGGTTTGCTTTGTGGCCTATGTTTCATATTTTAGTACAAATCTCAGTCCTAACTTTTTTTGTTTTGATAAAATAACATAATAAAATGTACCATTTTAACCATTTTTAAGCCTACATACAGGTCAGTGGTATTAAGTATATTCACATTTTGGGCAACTATCAGCATCATCTATCTCTAGAATTTTTTCATCTTCTCAAACTGAAATCTGGTACCCATTACACAGGAACTCCCCTTTGCCTCTGCCCTGCCCCCCTGGCACCCAGGCCTTGGCAACCATCTTTCTACTTTAGGACTCTATGAATTTGACTATTCCAGGTACCTTACATAAGTGGGATCATGTAATATTTGTCCTTTTTGGCATAATGTTTCCAAGGCCTATCTGTATTATAGCATTTATCACAATTCCATTTCCTTTTTAAGGCTGAATATATTCCATTATATGTATGTATCACATTTTGTTTATTCTTTATCAGTGGACATTTGGTTATTTCTATCCTTGATTATTACTGCTATAAACATAGGTGTACAAATATCTGTTCAAGTCCCTGTTTTCAGTTCTTTCAGGTGTATTCTTAGACGTGGAATTGCTGGATCATATGGTAATTCTTTAATTTTTTAAGGAAACACTCCACTGTCTTCCACCTAATTAGGTTTTGTGTTTTGTAATCAAAGACCACTTAGCATAGTGGGTGAAGGCATGGGCTCCACTATTAGAAACACATACACAGGGGCGCCTGGGTGGCTCAGTCGTTGGGCGTCTGCCTTCGGCTCAGGTCATGATCCCAGGGTCCTGGGATCGAGCCCCGCATCGGGCTCCCTGCTGGGCAGGAAGCCTGCTTCTTCCGCTACCATTTCCTCTGCTTGTGTTCCCTCTCTCGCTGTCTTTCTCTCTGTCAAATAAATAAAATCTTTAAAAAAAAAAAAAAAGAAAGAAACACATACACAAGGGTATGAATCTCAGCAGCACCATAGACTAGCCATCCAGGTGTTTCTACCAGAAAACTCAGAGGAGATGTGTTCTGATCACCCATTATCAAACACAAGAGTCAATTTGACTAATTATAAAGTGTTCTGAGGGGACTTGAAATACCATGAAAAAAAAAAAGTCCTAAAACCTAAGTAATTACTAGTGAATTAATGTGGGGAGGGGGAGAAAACACCTCTTTATTCTGCTAGTTACTGAACCTTTGTAAAGCCTCAGTTTCTGCCTATAGAAAATGCAAATGATAATCGGACATCCTTCCTTGGGTCATTGTGGGGTTGCAATAAAACAGTGCAAATAAAACAGTGCGATGTCTCAAATAAGGTAAGCACCCGATTAGTGCTGGTTATGCCATTAATCACTAGCGGAGTCTCTTAGCATAAGCTCTTCGCTGTACTTCAAGTTCGAAAGAAACAAAATTGATTAGATGCCGCTTTTGTAGATGCATAGTTAATATGACCCATTCACAATTCTACCAATGAAATTGAACTGACAGAATGGCAGATTTCATGGATACTCTGAAAACCTATATAAAAAGCCCTTTAAAAAGGAGCCAAATTAATGACCTCACAAAAACATAATCTCATCTGGTTTCTCTTTCATCCCTTCCCTGGGGTGATTGTATTTTCATTCGAGGCAAAATCAAAAACTCAGTAGGCTGAAAAATCAATAAACTTTACTTTTTCTAATTTAAGCCCAAAGCTGACTAGTTAAGTAATTGCATTTGATCAACAGACACAGTGACAAATGCCCTCCCCTCTACCCAACTACTATATGGATACTCTAGAGAAATAATTGACTATGAAGACATTGTAAGTTTTCCGAAAGTAAAGAATAGGCTTGTAAGTGATACTTTTTAATGTTTGTAACTTTTTATTTAAATCTGCTTTATTTCCTCTGTCTGAACAGTATTTTTGTTTTCTTTTGCTTGGGGTTTTTTGTTTGTTTGGTTTGGTGTTTTTTTAGCTTGTTTTATTTTAAAAAATCAACATTTGAAAAGACCAATTGAGGTTTTCAAGGTGATTTAGGCAAAGAAACTCTTGAATAGCAGAAGGCAGACTTGTTTACAATTCGTGGTCTAGCAGCAGGAGAAGATCTTGAAATCATTGTGAATAGTGTGTGTTTCTTTTTTCTTTCTTTCTTTTTTAATAGTGTGTGTTTCTAAGCATATACAAAGAATGTAGTGGTGACAAAATTGGTGTAGTTAAGCCAAGAGACAGTTTCCTTCTGGAGTGTCATAGCTAAGAAAAGTTGGCTTTAGGTTAAAAGCTGCTACAAAAAGTTCATCAGCGCCGTGAGTTTGCAGAGAGAACCAAATTATTGCATTATTCTTTGGACTTGCTGAAAACTCAGTGCTCTACTTTGATTTGGCAACACTTGTCTCCTAGGATGTGTGACCAGTGCCAGTTTTCCTCCAACTTCTTTGGTGGCAGAGGCAATGGGTCCTTCAAAATGTTGGGCCAAAAAAATTGACCACAGATTTGCAGCCCGAAAGAAATGCGAGCTTCCTGAATTGATTCCAGCAAAGAAGGACTTTGAAAATCTCCTTTGTTATTTTAAAGTCTATGCATTGCATTTTGTACCCAGTCGAAGAGGCAAATGAATTTCAGACTTTCCCCTCTCAAACGTGGAGTCTTGTGCTCTTATATTATTCACTATTTTATATTAAAATGATTGAGAAAGTAAAGGGAGAATTTCTCTCGTGAGAACTGGCTTCTTAAAAAATTAAAGCATCTTGGACGGTCTAACATTTAGTTAAAGCATTTGTCATAAATAACCTCAGCTCCACTGGTTTATAAGAATGGGCACTTATGAGGGCTTTGTTTCCCCCATTCCATGGAATTGGAAGAGTCAGGGAGAAACTAGACAGCCCAGAAAATAGACCTCCCAGACAAAGATAGTGCTTCTGATTTGCATGTTTCTTGAATGTGTCCTGAGCAGTGAGTTACGAATACATATTTAGAAGAATCCACTCAAACTAATGCAGTAAAGCTACATCCTGCCTTTGGAGATTCACAATGCTTATTAGCATGTTCAAGACTGCAAAGTCTTAGAATATTGAAATCTAGGGATTCTCACATTTTTCTAACTTCAAAATGAAACCCTTTCTGTAGAAAACCTTTTAATACATTGTGACACATCATATTCTGGGGATCTCAGCTTGGGAAATGAAAGGTCATGATTGTGTCTCTTCTCTCTCTGTTGGAAACATGGTTTGTACCCATTGATTTCTTCTCCCTCTGGTTTAATGGAGGCAGACTATGACGGGCGAAATCTCTTCGGCTATGGAGTGATTATGTTCTGTAAGGTTTTCTTACCATGAGTTCTTCATGGAGCACAATTCACATTTCCTCGGGTTCATGAGTTAAATACTATGTAGCTCCATTTAACTGGGAGATATTGGGTGTTGCTGGTCCAAGTAGGAACTGGATTTGGAGACAGTTCATTTCTTCTTCATTTTTTTTTTAAAGAAAGAACATTTTCGTTCAGAGTGTCTCATGAATAAATTGTGGTGAGGAATTGCTTAGTATTAAATAACACTCGAGGCATACTAACTTTTTAGTTTTATCCAAAGCTAGAGACATTTTTCGGTTTTCATCTTGAAACTACCTAGGTTGAACTCACTAGGTCTATAAGCTGGTTTCAGTGTTCAGAACATGTGATTGGTTCTCCAAGCCTACTGTCTTCGGTGAGAAAGGCAGTGAAGGAGGATCCAACATCCACTGAATGGCCCACTGGGCCCCAACTCAGTGACCAGCATGACTCATCGGTTGACCACTTGAGGGTCTATGCATGATATGAGGGCTTCAACAATGCATTGCTATGTGAACAGTCATGGAAATGTCATTTGGAAACAGCCACAAAAAGCCAATATGGAATAACATTCTCATTAAACTGGGACATTGAGCCCTGTTTCTGTGGTGAAAAAACCAAAAAACTGACAGCGAAAGATTTTGAATCGAATAGATTAGGACTTGCCATGTTTTTTCCCCTTAAGATATCTCTTCTTCTCTTTCTGGAGTCATCTTTACAGTAAAATAAGTCATGTTAACCTTGCTTCATACTTGAGTAGCCTGTATTTTTTTTATTTCTGAGAATTACTTCACATAGGGGTTGGCATCCTTTTTGTGTGATGGGCCAAATAGTAAATACCTTACGCTTTGCACCTCAGTCTCTGTCACAGCTACTCAGCTCTGCCCTCGTGGCATGAAAGTAGCCATAGATAATGAGAAAACAAAAGAAGGTGGCTCTCTTCCAGTAACATTTTATTTATGGACCCTATAATTTTTGAATTTCACATCATTTTCACTTGTCACAAAATATTCTTTTTATTTTTCTCCGAGCATTTTAAAAACACAAAATTAAAATTTGTATTTGTAAAAATACAAAAATTAAAAATACAAAAGCCATTTATAAGCTTATGAGCTGTGTCAAAATAGATGGTGGGTTGGATCTGGCCTGCGAGCCATCCTGTGCTCACCCCTGACCCATGGCATCCTGCAGACATTTATTCACGTGTTCTGGGGCCCCCTCTCATATCCATCCATAGCCCTCTAGCCTTAAACTCAGAAGCCAGGCAAGGAGACTGGTGTCTGTTCTCCATAGAAGCTTGAAATCATTCTTTAAGTGCTTGAAGTCCACTGTGAGCCAATGGAAGCATTTGGGCCAGAAAATCCACTGTTACAATGGATTAAAGGTATTATGTTTCTAACATATATTATTTGAAAGTCATACAGACTAGGTTCAAATAAACGGGTCCCAGCTTGTAATTCACCTGATATATATCACATGGAATTGATTTCCTACCAGGGGCATTTCTTCAACTGAGGAGCATCAAACAACCAGAGGTGTTGATCACCCCCCTTCTTTTCCACTGTTCTACTTTCCACTCTGTTCTAAGGAAATAGCCAGTCTAATTTTGACTTCTGAACATAGTCATGAATTGGGGTTCAGTCAGCAGGAAAAGAAGCCGTGGGTGCCCATTGCTTCGTCTTGGCACCAGTAATGGGTGTCAGTAAATCCCGGATGCCCTGGGGCACAGAGTTTCAAAGAAGGAAGTGCTGACTATGCAAACAGATGCCATCAATTGGCCTTGGAGGCTGCTTCTCTGGAGAAGGTCCAAATATATCCTTAAAGGACCTGCCAAGCTCTGCATGTATTGGTGACCATTTGCCGCCAACCATTTGGGATGATTAAGAGTTAGTGAGCCAGCTAAGTCATTCGTCGTCAGGGGATCACAAGTGATACGTTCTACAGCTGACCTTCAACTTTAGCTAGTATCATGGTATCCCTTATAGACTAAACCAGTGGCTCCCAGACATGCTCTGTGGACCCACGCCAACCTATGGCAAGGCTTTTCTTCATCCGTGATGAAAGGAGAAAAATGAGGGCAATGCAATAGCTTCTCTGAAAGCTAATACCACTAAAAATTCCAGTTCTAAGATCACATGCTCTCTCGTGTGTGTGTTTAGTGGTTAAGTGGAAATAGAAATCTTTCTCCATAGTGAGAACTCAGTAAAGTGACCTACCTCTCCAATCCCCAGTTTTCTTGTCTGTAAATGGGAGCTCATAATTTGATCTGCCTCTTTACAGTTTTTTGTAGAAATAGAAATCGATTATCCCAGGGCACCTGGGTGGCTTAGTCAGTTGAGCATCTGACTCCTGGTCTCAGCTCAGGTCATGATATGTGGGTCGTGAGGTATCAGGTCAGGATGTCAGGCTCCATGTCGGGCTCCACATTTAGTAGGGAGTCTGCTTCAGACTTTCTGTCTCTCTCTCTCTCTCAAATAAATAAATTAAAAGAAATTTTTTTAAAAAGTGACTACCCATAAAAAGTATATAGCATAGTGCCTGGCACATAGTAACTTCTCAATAAATGTTAGTAATACCATTATCACATTGTCATAATCACCTGAATTTTTAATGCTTTTGTGTGGCAAGTAAAAAATAAAACCTACCCAGTGTCTGTTTTCCTTTTCTCCTCCAGCCTTTTTTTTAGGATGATGGGATTTTATAATCTGTAAAATTCAGCTGTATAATTGTAACCTTCAGTAAGTTCTATGTAGACCACTTCCTTAAGTGGCTGAGATGAAAAAAGGACCTATTTCCATCAGGACAATATGTAAGTGAAAGACGGTTCCCCAGGCTAGCGGAGTAGGAAGGGAGATGGGAAGCTGAGAATTGAGTCCATATTTATTTTCAGTATAAAATAACTGAGAGTCACTGATGGTCTGAATGTGGGATAAGAGGGAAAGAACAAAATCAAGAATGAATTCTGGGTATTTACTTGAGTAGGCAGGAAGACGGCTGTGACACTTGGCCGACACGAAGGTGGGGCACTGAGGGGTTGGGGACACGTCCAGGCATAGTCACAAGTTCTCGTTAGGGTATGTAAAATGACGGAGAGGCTCTAAATCGTGGCGTCCGTTAGGACCCTGGGACCGAGCAGTCAGAGGTGGGTGGGGAAGTCTAGGCTAGCAATCTGAAGATGTGGTTCTCAATTTGGGCTGGGAGAGTATGTGGAAACAAGAGGAGAGGAACCCCATCATTGAGAAGTCAGGCAGAGGAAAGCCATCAAGCTGAGAAAAGTGAGAAGCAGCAGCCATTGAGGAACCAGAAACAATTTATCCTGAAATTTAAGAGAGAAGAGTATTTTGAGAATGAAGGAGTAGTCACTCCTTTTAAATCCTCCTGTGGGATAGAGGCCAGTGAGAAATACATATGGGATCAGGCAAGCAGGAGGAGACTAGGGACACGGACGAAAGCAGTTCAGTGGGGACATGAAGGCATGAGCCAGACTCTGGGGAGTTGGGGGGGGAGGGAAGGATGTAGACACGGCAAGTATCAACTCTTTCAACAAATTTGTTCACGAGGGGAGCAGAGAAATGAGCCAATAGCGGAAAGTGAATATGATGTGAAGGTAGAAATTGTTTTTTAAGAGGAGATGCTAGACTGGGCCTACAAGTCTAAGCTCTCTACCAAAATAAAGGGAAGAAACTAAGAAATCACATGAGCAAGATCCAAGGCTGGCTTCATCCAGCTGGGACCAGGCAGGTCCACAGGACTTTGCCTTCAGAAGCCTCCCGCACCTGGGCTAGAATGCCCTGCATCTGCCGTCTCTGACCTCTGAGCAATTTCATATTTGAATTTGTATTTGTGAGGTCTGATGAGATGATGGAACATGCCGTGGGGGCTTGAGGGCCAGGCTCACACGCTGCACCCTCCCCAGGAAGGGTTCTAAGTCCCTTGATCCTGGAGCCCCCCTCCCCCCTCCCCCACCACCCTCCATCTATGTCAGAAGTCGGTGCTGATGCAGGGATGGGCGGGGTGAGCACCCCTGGACGCACCCAGATGGGGCACAGTGGTGACTGCCATTGCCCCAGGCTGGCAGTTTCTCTGGGAGGTGGCTAGCTAGACTCTCACTCATCCCCATCTTCCTGTCCAGATACTAAATATGTCACAATGTTCAATTTGGAAGCAAGTGATGTGAAATGCACTCACCACCCAAAAACATTCTTGTTAGGAGTAACAGGAGAGACCAAGAACCTTAATGTACTTCATCATCAACTCAGTGTGCCATTTACACATGGCAGGGCCGAGGCGTAGGAAAATAACAGCACTGACCTGAAATCAAAGAGCCACGCAATTTTTTCAGGGAAGCTCCAGGCCCAACGTGGGGCTTGAACTCACGATCCTGAGATCAACAGTCACGTGCTCTATGGACTGAGACAGCTAGGCGCCCGTAGATCCTGAATCATGATGTCAAGAGAATCACATTTCTTTTAGTTACAGAGATCTACCTAGGAGGGCCAGCCAGAATGAATTCACAAAATCAAATGAACAAACGGAAGGAGATTGCTTTTCAATAAAAAGCAGAAAATGTCCAGGGGCGCCTGGGTGGCTCAGTCAGTTAAGCATCTGCCTTCAGCTCAGGTCATGATCCCGGGGTCTCAGGATTGAGCCCCAAGTCTGGCTCCATAGAGAGACTGCTTCTCCCTCTCTTTGTCCCTCTTCCTGTGCCCCATCTCCCCTTAATGCTTGCTCTCTTTCTCTCTCTCTCAAATAAGTAAATAAAATCTTACCAAAAACCCAGCAAATGGCCATTATGTTTCTACTACTGGATCCTCTCAGAAAGCTGCATCATTGCCCCTCACAGTGACCTCTACCTTCACCTCCACTGGAATTCACATATGTATCCCTTAGACTACATGGTTACTGAAGTGTAAGGGGGTTCTGTATATTAACCCTCTCTTGTCTGGCACGAAATATGCCGTTTGTCTCTACTCTTGAGCTTTGCTCGTCTTCCTCTATTCATCAAAGGCAACGATTACACTGATGTTCATCTCTTTTCCAATTCATTTTACCATCATCATCACTCATTTTTCATCCTATTTATGTCAGCCTAATTTGTTTGACAGCTGGTGGGATCGTTTTGATTTACTTTTACAAAATACTGAAGTCGTTACCACTTTGATAACCTTTTCATTTTCTGTCCAGGGTATGTATAAGTTGCCAGGGAAAATATTCTAAACTCAGGCTCCGTTAAGCATTTACAAGAATTTGTTTAATTCTTATGTTCCTAATTGGTAACTAGAATTGGCTTACTTTCCTCAATGGGTTTCCATCCAAGACTGTGGTCCCAATATTCTCTGTGGCTCACATTTTGGGGGGTCTCTAACATAAAGAGAGATGAACATTATTGCAGCTGTTCTTAGGAAGTATGTGTTTAAATGTGCATTTAAAAGCATGTTTTAGGGGCGCCTGGGTGGCTCAGTGGGTTAAGCCTCTGCCTTCGGCTCAGGTCATGGTCTCAGGGTCCTGGGATCGAGCCCCGCAT
>CM053607.1:98411292-98439916 GCA_028646535.1 Procyon lotor | reverse complement strand
CTTCCCCTTCCCTCTCTGCCTGCCTCTCTGCCTGCTTTGTGATATCTCTCTCTCTCTCTCTGTCAGATAAATAAACAAAATCTTTAATAAAATAAAATAATAAAATAAAATAAGGAGGATTGTTTGGATGGCTGTGTGAAAATTGATCCTGCCCTTCTAACACTTTGTCAAAAGAAAGAAACGGAGGAAAGAAGGAAGGAAGAAAGAAAGAGAGAGAAAGAAAGAAAAGAGAGAAAGAAAGAAAAGAGAGAGAGGGAGAAAGTGAGGAAGGAAGGAAGGAAGGAAGGAAGGAAGGAAGGAAGGAAGGAAGGGAGGGAGGGAGGGAGGGAGGGAGGGAGGGAGGGAGGGAGGGAGAAAGGGAGGAAGGAAGGAAAGGTGAGTCCTCTCCACCCCACCCCGTGGTTCATCCTCCAGAGAGGATCTCCAAACTGTGAAGACCAGGGGCACCTAGCAGAAAATGGAGGGACCGATCAGGTACACGAGCACATACTGGATGCTGAGGTCCTCAGCCCTCTTTCCCTATTTGGCTGTGATAACACTGGCAGCTGGGGTCTCAGTTGCCAGACAAGAGGATAATAGAGGGTGTGTTTTTTTGTTTTTGCTTTTCTAAAGAGCTGACCAACCTAAGAAGGAAGATGTACAGTTACCGACATGGGAGTTTTCTGAACACAACATCCTAACCATAGCTCTCTAGAGTGAAGCTTACTGTTGACAAGATTCCCCCACGGGCTCGGAACTTCCAATGGGACTTTAGGCCTCCACGCTTAAATATGAGCAGACAACCGAGGGTTTTCAGACACATGGGAAAGACTTCGCACAGGACAGATAAAGACTAAGTTTTCAACAGAAAAAAAAATGCAACTTTAGGAAAACTGTCAGAGAGATGGTAAGAAATAACTATTGAGCATCTAGGTGGCTCTATTGGTTGACTCTTGATGTTGGCTCTAGTCAGGATGGGATCCAGCCCTGAGTGGGGCTCCATGCTGAGTGTGGAGCCTGCTTAAGATTCTCTCTCTGCGTCTCTCCTCTCTGCTCCTGCTGTGTGTGCCTGCATTCTCTCCCTCTCTCTCCAGGAAGGAAGGAAGAAAGGAAGGGAGGGAGGAAGACAGGCAAGAAAAAAAGACTGTTCTTTTAATAGAAAAAAAATAGGATATCAAGAAAGCAACCTTTAGAGAGCAAAAGTTAGCTTTAGGAAAAAAAAATGGCAGTATAAGTGTAAGGATTCAAAGGTTTACAAGATAAATTTAAAGAAATTTTTCAGAATGAGTAAACGGACAGAGAAAGGAAAAAAGCAGGACAAATAAAAGAAAATTTAAAGCCCAGTCTAGGAACTCCAGTTTCTAAACAATAGAAGGCTCAAAAAGATGGAAAGAAGAGAGGAAACCATTATCACTCAATTTAAGGGAAAAAAGAAAAGCCCTGAACTTAAGGACACATATTTCCAGAATGAATAAGCCAATTCAATGCCCAGCACAATGAATAAAAATGCTATATCATTATGAATTTTCAAAGCATTCAATACAAATATACAATCCTGTAAGGTTCCAGAAAGAAAGCTGTTGCCTCCAAGGATCTGGCATCAAAATAGCTTTAGACTTCTCAGCAGTGACACAAAAACCTAGAAATTGAGGACAATGCCTTCAAAATTCTGAAGGAAGATAATTTCCAACCTAGAATTCAATAACCTGCCGAGCTCTCAATTGAGTGTGAGTAGAATAAATTGTTTTTCATATATACAAGTTTTAAAAAATTAACCTCCCATGCAATCTTTCTTACAAAGCTATTGGAGGATGTCCTCCACAAAAACAAGGGTGTAAAATAAGAGGGGGGAAGACAGAGCATGCAATGAGCAGGGAATCCATCACTGTAGAGGAGTGAAGGAGATCCCCAAAATGGTGGTCAAGGTGAGTCCAGGATGACAGCTACACAGTGAGATCACCAGTCCAGATTCAGTTAGTTCAGAGGGCTCTGGGAGAGACATTTTCAAGAAGATGGCAATGTGACTGATGCTCTTGAGCACATTCAAGGGGAATTTAAACAACTGGAGAAGAGCTGGAAATTGAATAGGAAAATGAGCACATGTATAAATGACACCATTATTAATGGCAGGGAAAACAAAAACTGTTTAAGAAAGGAAAGCTCATCATAGAGTTTATTCTATGTGCCTGTATCATTTCCATACTCATAAGAATGGAAATACGGAACACTGATCTAATTGAAATTATTCTATCAAATATAACTACATTGGAAAGATGGGCTCATGTTGGGATGAGACCCCAAGAGCTGGAAAGTGAGCTAAATCCTCCCCTGCCATCTTGGAGATTTAATTAGTAACACCTAAAACTGAAAAGAAAAAAAGAAAATAATTCTATTTAAAAGATAAGATAGGAGCTAGCAAATTTATTAGCTCAAAGAAGTATTAAGTGTCAGCTTCTTGGCCAGGAGAGATTGGAGAGAAAGACAAGGGTGTGAGATGACTAAAATCAGTGTTTTATAATAAACCTTTAGAACTCTTTGGCTCCTCAAACTGTATAGAAATGTAGAAATAGAGATACTTAGCTTTGATAAAATTAAAAATTTTAAAAAGAAAGAAAAATTAATCAAAATATTAATTCATGGTTATCTTTAGACTATTTTTTTCCTCTACTTAATTCTGCCTACTTAGTTCTGTGTTTTTAATACCAAAATCATATTAGTTTCATATAAAAATAATCTTTGTGAACAAAGAACTGAAGTTCAGAAATGTCAGGTAAATTTCCTACTTTTTTTCATCTTGTAAGTGGTGGAGCTAGGATTTCAAAGGCAGTTCTGTCTGACTCAGATTGCTTTTTATCACTGATCAAAATATCCATTAAAGGGGCATCAGGGTGGCTATGTCGTTAAGCATCTGCCTTCAGCTCAGGTCATGATCCCAGGGTCCTGGGATCGAGCCCCTCACCAGGCTACCTGTTCAGCAGGAAGCCTGCTTCTCCCTTTCCCACTCTCCTGCTTTTATTCCCTCTCTCGCTGTCTCTCTATGTCAAATAAATAAATAAAATAAAATAAATATCCATTAAAAACGAAGCAGCACAATTATCATACCACAATATTCTCTCCCTTCCCTAAAGGTCCACAAAGCCTCTTTCCATACCAAACATCAACACTGGATAGCTTTCATCTGTCTACATATTTGCCTATATATCTATTTATTTATCCCCATCTAATTCCAGAAAGATGGAAGACTAGATTCCTAAGGTGCTATAGGAAAATAAAATACAAATGAGACAAGAGGTACTGGATCACACAGGTCACACGTTCTCACGAAGGCCGTTGAGTGAGTCATACTCAGTTTCCTGAAGGTATGACTCAGTCCCGAGCTCCTTCTGTTTTCCCAAGGGCCTAGCGGACTCCTGGGCATGTAGATGCTCAATGGATATTTGTTGGTTTGACTTGCCAGCACAACTATAGCATCTGGACAAGAGACCTTAGCTTCTGTCCCACTTTGCTGTGATTGTCTTCAAACGGTGTATGTGAGCCTTTCTTTGGGAGCGCCTCCATGTGGGAACGGCATGATGACTAAACATTCATCTGATGAATGGGGAGCTGCCAAATACACAGGAAGAAGTATATTTCTAACCAGAGGTTCATTTTTTTTTTCTGTCCTTTTACTTCCTTTCTTGGCAAGCCATGCAACGTCCATCCTTAAAAATGGGCAAAGTGACAACAGAGCCTGGAAGAGCGACTGATCCCTTCTGTGTCCTCAGGAGGGCTGTGGCAGTCTGTAGTGTTGTGTGGGCCCCTTTCTGGTGACAGAGTGAGATACTTCCGCTTCTGTTCGAGGGTCACGCAGATATCCTCTGACTCCTGCTGTTAAATATCCTCCAGCCGCTGGGAGGTTACCAACCACGTCCTCTCTTGGGACAGTCGGTGGGTGGAGGGTTGACAAGGTGGAGAATGGCAGCTCCCAAGGCTTCTGAGCTCAAAGACTGAGTACGTCAATCCTTGAGGTTTTAACATGTAAATCCAACGTCTTCAGGGAAATCTCAACTTTCAAGTGGAGACTTACTCTGCCTCGTTAAAAAGAATTTTGATTCTAGGTTGTTGGTAAGACATTTCTTAGGAGTTACCTATCGTAAATGATGACGTCTTAGGAAATCAAAGTGAAGGAAAAGATCTTTAACATTTTTCCTCTAAATCCATCTATATTTCATAAAACTTTGATGATGGTACTTCCTTGCCCCCTTCTTCCACTTAGTCAGTATTCATTATGCACCTGCTACATGCCAACATGTTCTAGACAGTGTGCCTATCATGATAATCAGGTTGAGCCCAATGTCTCCCTCCACAGAGGTTACATTCTTGGCACCGTTTGTCCTTTGTGAATCCTCCACATCACTTTGTCTAACCTTGTGCCAACCAAGCGACGCTCTGGGCTGATACCAAAGTAACTTATCTAGTAACCGTAACAAAACCAGCAAGAGTGATGGTACACCTAAATTGAATTTTTACTCTCCGCTATAAATACTTGATAAGCACCTTTGATATGGTTTATTTCACCTAGTCCTCATAGGAACGTCAGAGGGGTAATATATATGATCAAAATTTGACAGAGAAGTAAAGGCTCGGAGAGATAAACTGATTGACTTACAAGTTCATAGCTAGTAAGTAGTACAGCCAAAACCCAAACCCACAGTTTCATGCTCATAACCATCATATTGAATCATAAACCTTCTAGGACATTAGTAGAAATTTAATGTAACATTAAAATTATGGAACTTAAAGCCACATTTCAAAGACAAGCTCAAGTCTAAGCCCCAACGCTCAGAGCTTTAACTTTCTCGGGTCTCTGTAACTCATCCACAAAGTGAAGTGGTAATATTACCACTTCGCAGTGTTTTGGTGATAAAATATCTGGACAGTGCCTAAACATGTATATAGATAATAGATGATGAATTAAATTATCAGCTTTGACCTAAGATGTGGTACAGTGCAGATAACAGAGGCCTATTAATTATAGAGACACCATTATTAATCTGCTTCAAATTCATGGGGTTGGGGGCAAAAGTGGAAAGGGAAGTTTAAGGCCATTGAAATAAAATTAAATAATCAACACACACCTATAGATAGCCTTCTTACCGTAAGGTCTGGGTCACTTGGGAAGTGTGGTCTCCCTACCCTTCTCTGCTTGGTAAGCTGTTGAACTCCTACCCATTCTGCAAGGCCCAGCTAAAATGCTGGCCCTCCCTGAAGCTCTTTTTCTTCTCCAGAAGGAGCTACTCCTGTGTGGCTTTTACTGTACAGAGCAGGAGTTCCTAAATCAAGACCCACAGTCTGCTCCAGGCAGTTTCCCTCAGAATTCCCCGAAAAGCCGATCAAAATACAAATTCCCCGGTTCCGCCTCCAGAGCCTGATTTGGATGAGGCCCCCAAATCTGCATTTTTAAAAGTGTGTTCTGTGTCATTCTGATGGGAAGACATAGCCGAGAAACGCTGTGGAAGCAAAAATGACTCTTAGTACTTCTATATGACTTTATCATGCTAAATGATAAAGTTAGGCATGTGTGTGTTTCATTTCTTTTCCTGGGAAATTATCTTCCTGATACTCTGATGCAACATGGGTATAAAAATGAAGAAAATCTAGAGGAAAGAATCCTAAGAGCAAGTCCTTTTGCAACACCTTGCTCTTTCTAATCATCTCCCCTAGGATGTTTCGCTACATCGTCTAGACTAAGTTGGCTGTCCCTGCTTTCTATCCTATGACACTGCGCTCTCCCTACAGCAGTAGGACTTGTTTTAGTTGCAACTTGATTCATTTGGCTAAAAAAGTAAAAATGGAAGACAGAATCACTGGCAGAATATTTGGGATGCCTACTTAGTAATCAAAGTAGGACCTGTATGAATATAGAACCCCACAGCTGAACGCCCTCAGGACTCCCCCTTTATCTTATGAGACTGCCGTACTCTGTGTCAGCTTTATTCTTTACTTCCTTGGGCCCACGGACCTGTCTCCCCCACCGACGCACGCTTTTTTTTTTTTTTTTTTTAACATTCGGTCAGTTCTGTTCTCACGCTGGGAAAGCCTGGTAACAACAGCAGGAAGCCCGCATTTCCACACCAGAAAGTCCTACATGAGTATGACTATGTAGATGACAGTTGTGCCGGTCACAGTCCCCACTCGCGGACGGAAGCTTCGGGCTCAGGGTGTGGAATCGGGCGGGGGGGCAGGTAGAATGCACGTGTCTGGGGAGACCAGTGTTGGGAGGGAGCATCTGGGAAAAAGGGAGATCCTTCCTGAAGAGAGAAGTACGGACATCGTGGAGAGCCAGGTCTTCGGCTGACTCGGTGCTCTCCATCCTTCCTTCTTGGGCACCGTTAGCCGGGTTGAATGGGCCTCAGCGGCAAAGAGTGTTTGAGGACAGCTCTGGAGTCGCTTGAGGGGGACTTGCGCTCTGCCGCCCCTCGCCCCCTCCGTGGCCTTGGGAAAACCGCATCATTACTCCGCACGGTAGTTTGCTCATCTCAAAAAATGGCAGTAATAGCACTACTATTTGAAAGCAGTGATGGAAAACTGAGATAGTGCAGGTAACGTGCTTAGCATAGTGCCTGATATTCCTTACATAAGTGTTAGATCTTAGCTATGACTGATGGCTCTATTGTCCCACTAGACCATAAGCCCCATAAAGAAGGCAGCCTCCGCTTTCTCTCTCCCCAGCACTTAGTACCATGCCTGACTCCCACTGAGTCAGCCGTCAGTAAATGTCAGTGAACACAGACTGAGTTCACTGAGCAATTTCTGTTTGCATCTCCACTCTACCTCGGTGTCTCTTCTGCTATTCCGGGGCGGAGGGGGGGGGGTGCGGGATCAAATCTATATGTTCTTCCAGGACTGGAGGAAAGAAGGGGCGCATGTAGCCAGCTAAGCAAAAACTGTTTTCATGGTGAATTACCTTTGCCTTTAGAGAATCACAGCCCGAGGCAGCAACATGTTTAAGCGGCAAATTTGTACACCAAATAAGCATACCAAAAAGGTAGGCCAGACTATGGCTTGACTTTTTTTTTTTTTTTAAGATAAATATGGTTTTACTCTCTGAAGAATTTATCTTGGTACTCCTGAACTTATTGGTTTAATTCGCCATCAGTTGGAGCCAAGCAGTACTGGACTCTGACATTGTGCTACATGAGCAAGGTATTTACTAAATAAACTACCAGCCTAAGCAAAATATGGAGAGCCTGCTTTAGGATGATATTCTCCCAAAGCTCTTCAGAGGCATCCCCTTCCTAATAATCACACTGGCATGGCTGCATACAAGAAACTTAGCAATTGTTTTAAATTTCAATTTAAGCAGAGAAAGGTTGCAAAAAATAAAACAGCAGGACAGCAATGCCTGGTCAAAATATAAGTACATGCCTTTAAGGGTCTGGAAGTAAATAAATGCCTTTCTAGGAAAGATATAAACCCAGAGGGCCCCAAAGGAAAAGAATAATACAATTGACTGTATACAACTTGACAGCATAAGACACAAACTTAACACTGCAGTTTTCTACTCTATTAAAAATGCTTTAAAGTTAAAAGCCAAATGGACAGCCTGGATAAAATATTCCTGAGATTTGCTCAAGAGAGACTTAATTTAGGGAACATTTTAAGCACACTTGCAAAGCAGAAAGACTAATGACTCATTAAAAAGAGGCAAAAATCTATGAATAGGCAGCTCTCGGCAACAATACACATACAGAAATATGAGGCTTTATTCATCATTTAAGAAATACAAACTAAATCAATAATTAAATTTTTTCTTCACCTGTCGGGTCAAGGACTGCTGGCATAAGAGCATGGGCAAGGTGGGGAGCAGAACGTCATTCTTACACACTGTTGGTGAGAGATTTGGTGCAGCCCTTTGAGGGGCTAGTGTACATTGTCTATTAAATTGGAAAATTCATAACTGGCTTCCAAGCCTTTGCACAAAAGTTGACCAAGGATGTTTGCACTAGTCTTCTAGGTAACAGCAGATAATTAAACCATTTTTGAAATGCCATCGAAAAGCTAAAAATTTTATGAGATATTCTACACAACATAATACAAAAAAAGCTGTTTAAAATATTAATTAGCTATAGATTTGTATGTGATGTATAAAGGAACAGAGAGAACATAACTACATAGAAAAAAATAATAAACAAGAAAGAAAGAGAGAGAGAGCTTATAATCTATGTTCTTATAGGAATGATAGTATGTTGCTCCTGCTATCAAAAGGGATACATATACACGGAAAAATTCTCTTGGAGGATACACAGAATTTGTTCAAAGGGGCTGCCTTCTGGGAATGCAACTAAAAATTTAGAATCGGAAGAAGGCTCAATTTTCTTCGAATAATTGTACGTTATCATTTGTAATTTTTAGTTTTCAGTGAGCCGGACATTACACTTCTGGTGTATAGAAGCTCATCTTCAAAACCACCTGTGAGTCAAGTTTAATTAGCAGCATTTTACAGCTGGGCACACACAGCTGTTCTCCTTGTTCCCTCATCCATAGAAAGATTTACATAAACGCCAAGAAGTGCAGTTCTCCACAGTTGTGCATATGGTCATGATTTGGTATTTACTTAGGCGGCAATCATTTCTTTAATAGGAAAAAATAAAATATTTTCTAAATATTTTTACCTCAATCGTAGAAAAAAAGGTGGTGGGGGTGGGGAGAGTCTGCTTTACCTTCTATTCTCCCAAATTCCAAGTGTCAGGGCGGTATTACTAACTCTAAAAAGAGTCTCCCCTCCTTCCTTTCCTTCTGTTTACTGCAAAGAATGTTGAGACTGGAGAGATGGGAAGAGAAACCAAACAAAGGAAAGAAAAAGCCTTAAGCACCGGATGCCACAGTCAGCAGGCTTCTGTTCCGGGCAAGACTTGGGGAAAGTGGACTTGACCCATGTGATTCTAAAAGGAGACGCAACGAAATCCCACCTTGCTTCCCCTGACTCTGCCGGTGGGACGGGTGGATACACAGTAGTAATAACATAAAGATGACGACAGAAATAGGGGCTCGGAGCCTGGGTCCAGAATCAGAAAGGTCTCTATCAAGTTTACGTGACTGCCCCTGAGCAGACGCTGACAGCTGATGACGCCCACCCCAGCACTCAAGTGTGGGATGTGGTTTTGAGACAAGAATCAACCCACTGTCCCCTCAGTTGCTCTTACGTCCCATGTGACGAGTACATCTCGGTCTGCCAGTGAGCTGAGTGTGATGTTACTGTTTCAGTGTTTCCTATGCAAGAGCACCTAAATGCAATTCGTGAGCTTCATTCAGTGCTCACACAGGACAAAACTCGGAGGGACGTTTCTGAAAGACTCCCTTGGTTTTCAAAGCAGTACCTTTCTAGAGGATTTTCATGTGTAGTTTGGACTAACCAAGGTTCTGCCCTAGTTTCTGTCTAACAGAACCTGTCTTCTGTCATTTAACCACTGTACTAGTAACACCCACAGCAAGTAATCTCTCTGAGCCGGAGCACCCCTGGCTACACACACTGTAAGGTTGTTGTGAGGACAAAATGAGACATAAAAATTAAATGCACACCAGGTCTTGAGTGGCTCAGTGCGTTAAGCATCTACCTTTGGCTCAGGTCATGATCTCAGGGTCCTGGGATCGAGCCCCGCATCGGGCTCTCTGCTCAGCGGGGAGCCTGCTTCCCCCTCTCTCTGCCAGCCCCTCTGCCTACTTGTGATCTCTCTCTCTCTCTGTCAAATAAATAAATAAAATCTTTTTTAAAAAATGAAATGTAGGGGCGCCTGGGTGGCTCAGTCGTTAAGCGTCTGCCTTCGGCTCAGGTCATGATCCCAGGGTCCTGGGATCGAGCCCCGCATCGGGCTCCCTGCTCGGCAGGAAGCCTGCTTCTCCCGCTACCATTCCCTCTGCTTGTGTTCCCTCTCTCGCTGTGTTTCTCTCTGTCAAAAAAAATAAAATCTTTAAAAAAAAAAAATGAAATGTATACCAAATCACACATAAACACATCTCTTGTGCATATGGAGTTTCTGCATTGAATTCATTTGTGGAGAACGTGCACCTACCCCAAAGAAAAACTCAAAAATAAGCCTTTTATGGTATTTAGTTTAGATATTTTTAAAAATACTTGAGGTGGTATCATAACATTAGAACCCATTCATCTCTGGCTGTTGACTTGATACACCTCCGGCAACCTTAAGGACCCCAGACCGATAGGATGTTTGCTAAGACTGGGGTGAGCCGCCATGTGTGAAAGCAAGATGGCAAAGCACACAAGAAGGCTAGTGAGGGTTTCAGCCCTTCGGCCTGTCCGTTCTTACAGGCCATATACCTGGGCCAGCTCTGTCAGCCGAAGTGAGAACCAAAGTCTGCTCTCTCCGCACTCACCTGTGCCTTCACGGCCCCACACAGAGCCAGGGTCTAACAGTATCTCTAGGAGACCTTTATGTCATCTTGGCACCTGATCTCCTCCATGAACCAGAAACAAAGTCGTAGAACATGATATGAGGACGATACACAACAAGCAAACACTATAAGTTTAACTGCGCTTTAGAGATGGGAGGAAACACCGCGAAAACACCACACCATCGACTACAAAAACCCCAAATTTGGAGAGATGACACTGACGAGCACCATTTTTTTCCGTGCTGTGATAGCAGCTTACGATGGTATTTGCAGGGAGTCTGAATTAGGCTATTCCCTAGGAAGTGGTGGAAGGAGTCCTAGCAAAAGTAGCTAATTCCCGTTCATATTCTAAACACTTTATGTATGGTGACTCATTTCGTCTTCCTCTAAACCCATGCGATGTATATTATTTCCATACCCATTTCAGAGATGAGGAAACAGAACATAGAATTAACTGCCAAGATCATACAACTATTAATTGTGGCAGCTGGGTTGTGTACTCTGTCTCCAAAGACTGAGCTTTTCATCTCAGGGGCTGACACACTTTTCTGTAAAGAGCCAGCTAGTAAATATTACAGACTTTTATACAGTTGCGTATTTTTGTTTTTTAATAGTCCTTTTAAAATATAAAAACTGATCTTAGCTCATAGACAAGACAAAACCAGGCTGCAGGCCCACTGAGACCATAAATAATCTGCTGGTTAATACTATACTCGTTGGTCAAATCATATGGGTATTTGATACCCAGCTCCTTTGGTAAATCCTATATGCCTGTAATACAAATGGGTTTGCGTTGATAAAACAATCCACAATTCTGACTTCATCTCTTTCTCATTTTGTCTGAGTTATGAGGTCTCACTGCCTATTCCATGAGCCTCCCTCCTAACTACTGTTCCTGTTGCTAGACATTTAATAAGGAACAGTAAGTGAGGACAGGATTATCCTGATTCCAAACCCAGATAAAGACACAACAAAAAAAGAACTACAGACCAATATCTCTGATGACTGTAGATGCAGAAATCCTCAATAAAATATTAGCGAATCAAATCCAACAGTATATTTTAAAAATTAATTCACCACAGTCAGGTAGGACTTATTCCCTGGATACAAGAGCGGCTCAATATTCACAAATCAATGTGATATATCACATCAATAAAAGAAAGGATAAAAGCCATATGATCTGTTTCAACAGCGGCAAAAAAAAAAAAAATTTGACAAAGTACAACATCCTTTCATGATAAAAACACACAACAAAGTAGGTTTACAGGGAACACATCTGAACGTAATCAAGCCCTTATATAAAAAACCCACAGCTTACATTATACTCAATGGGGGAAAAACTGAGAGCTTCTCCTCTAAGGTCAGGAAGAAGACAAATATGTCCACTCTCACCACTTTTAATCAGTGCAGCACTGGAAGTGCTAGCCACAGCAATCAGACAAGAGTAAGAAATAAAAGGCATCCGAGGTAAGCAAGAAGTAAAACTTCCACTATTATTTGCAGGTGGCATGATGCTATATATAGAAAACCCTGATGAGTCTACCAAAAAACTACTAGAACTGATAATTCAATTCAGTAAGGTCACAGGATCAAAATCAATGAACAGAAATCCTTTGCATTTCTATACATTAATACTGAAGCAGCAGAAAGAGAAATTTAAAAAAACAATTTCATTATAATTGCACCCAAAGCAATAAAATAACTAGGAATAAATTTAACCAAAGAGGTGACAAAAACACTAAATCAAAGGAATAACATGCACCCCTAGGATTACCGTAGCATTATGTACAATAGCCAAAATATGAAAGCAGCCAAAGAGTCCAACAACAGATGAATGGATAAAGAAAATGCGGTACATATATACAATGGAATATTACTCAGCCATAAAAAGGAACAAAATGTTGCCATTTGCACCAACATGGATGAATCTAAAGAGCATAATGTTAAGCGAAATAAGTCCATCAGAGAAAGACAAATACCGTATGATTTCACTCATATGCAGAATTTTAGGAACAAAACAAATGAACAAAGAAAAAGAGAGAAAAGCCAAGAAACAGTCTTAACTTTGGAGAAGAAACTGATGGTTCCCAGAAGGGAGGTGGGTGGGGGGCTGGGTGAAATAGGTGAAAGGGATTAAGAGTACACTTACCTTGATGAGCATTGAGGGGAAATTTTGAATCGCTAAGTTGTACACCTGAAAATGAATACAACACTCTATGTTAACTACCCTGGAATGAAAAGAAGAAGAGGGAGAGGGGCTGTAAGGATGGAATAAGAGTTCTTCCAGCCACTTTTAATCTGTCATTGGCTTTCTCCCCGTGCTAATTATTATATATGAAAGTAACACTAGACAGTATGGTATTGGGCTGGAGTCTGTTCTCTTTTTGACGGACTTGAAATAAAATGCATAAACAAAGAATGCATAAACAAGGTGCATTCTTTCTAAAACTTCTGGCCTATCACTTTTCTTGGACCAGACATTAATTAAGGCAGTTACGCTAGTGGAACTAGCCACCTGGCATCTAATCTTCTATCATTTTCATGAAAGCTTAAAATGGCTTATAATGAGTCATGGTTCATGAAGTGGATTAATATCCCAATGGAACTTCATGCTTTCTGGGTACTTGCTGTATGCTTGACGATTCAAACTGTCATCATAGCATTCTAGTCTAGGCTCCCAGTGGAGAAATCACTGTGTTATGTTACTAGGTTTGCTCAAGATTAAATCTTGGACTTGCAAATAAATCCTGGTCCTTTTTCTGACACCTCTGTGGTACATAATATAGAACTGTGCCTCATGTAATAAGTGTGAGGAAATCCTTGCTTTGGGTATAGCAGTTTGAAACTCAAGAGAAAATTTGTGGAAGTGTCTTTCAGGTTATTTTGACCACCGCCTATGAAAAAATATATACCAAATATTTTATCACGATCCAATCCATATCTACCTACACACATATGTAAAACCAAAACAAAGTTCGGAAGCAACATTATTCCTCCTACAGTTGAGACATTTCTTATTGTTTTCTTACCTATTCTACTTTGTTTAAATTTCGGGTGCTCCTCCTACTACCCAATGTATTTCATAACCCATGAAGGGGGGCTTGATCCTATTTGAAAAACACTTCCTCAGATGTTTATGCTCACACTGCTCATAGGCAGAAGGTATGCCTTTCTTATCTAGGAGGGTCAGTCCCATTTCTCTAGGACCAGATCTCGCCATAATCATCGGAGTTCAGTGATGCTCCTCCCGACCTTGCCACTTATATGAAATCCATCATTCCATGCTCTTCGAGCCCCATGAATTCTCTCTTTGACATTTAGTGGGAATTTGACTTGTCCATTAATTTATGACTATTTCATCAATAAGCGTCTCTCTCTCTCTATGGAGCCCTTACTAGACTACAGTCTCCATAAAGATGGAGATTCCATTTTTACTTTGCTATGATTATATCCCCCACCTGTGATTAATGAGTAAGAAGTGTTTAAGAAATATTTATTGAATAAATGAATGGGCATCCTAAGGTCATCTGGAATGTTGCTTTAAAACAAGGTACTCTGGTTTCACCTAATCTTCAATGTGTTTTAGCAACTAAAAAGCAACTCATTATCCTTCACATTGTTCTTTTTGTTTGTTTTACAGTTAACTTTGACCACTTCGAAATTTTGCGAGCCATCGGGAAAGGCAGTTTTGGGAAGGTGAGAACCATATGATCAGCCACCACCAAGGTTATGTAGCTCAGGGGACAGAGTCTGAGAACGTTCAGATTATTCAGTTCCTGGGACCACAGGGAATGATAATTCAGAGGGGTTTTTATAAAATTGTCACTAGAGTTTGAGGTGTGTGGTATAATGGACACCTATCGTTCTCAGAATTATTTCATTGTCGTGCTCATTTACTCTCACTAGATTGTAACACTTTCTCTCCACTCTAAAACGTTGGGCTCAGTTGCCAATTGTACCCATAACTTCGGTAACATTTATCCTGTCAATGTAAGAGGTAACTCTATTTTAAAAAGATTTTATTTATTTATTTATATGGGAGAGAAAGAGAGAGCATGAGCACGGGGAAGGGCAAAGGGTGAGGGAAAAGGTGGCTCCCCACCGAGCAAGAAGCCCAAGAGCAGGGCTCAACCCCGGGACCCCAGGATCATGCCCTGAGCTGAAGGCAGATGCTTAACCAACGGAGCCACCCAGGTGCCGCCTGAAGAGTTAACTCTTTCTATGTGGAAAGGAAGCTGCCCGACATCTGTTTTCCCCCAGTTATACCATGTTTTTGTTTTCAAAAATCTGCCATGAAAGATAGATCCAGCCTATTTTTTTGCAAGAAATTTCTAGATTCAAATCCTGATCATTAGTTTCTCAGTAGAGACATACTTTGAGAATATTTATTTCATACTGAACTCGCATTTTAAAATCATCTGCCCACTTGATCAGACATCTAGACCCTCTAAAGGAATTCCCAAAACATGGACATCATGTTCGGTGCTTTCCCAGTGCTTTTAAGTTCTTATAGGTTCTATCAGCTACGGTGTAAAGGGAAATTCTTGGCGCAATGTTGTTTGGCTCGGCAGTTCAGCCGCGCACCTATCAGTCACTCAAATCAGAATTGAGTGCCATTGGCTGTTGGAAGATTCCTGACAAGGAAGCAGCTATTTTCTCCAACATGCTGTCTAAACAAACCCAAAGAGCAAAAAACAGGCAGGCTTGTTTGGGGAAGCAGAGATTCATGAGCTGACCCGGTGCAGGGGAAGACAATGAAATTTTCTACTCTGAAACCAGAGCTAAGCAGCAACTTGAGCATCTGAGAATTTGCAAGTGGGGAAGCCCCCAGGCCATGCTGTTGAGCATCTCGTGTCCTGTCTCCCACGGCCGTGATCTGTCAACTCCCTGACCACTGTGTCACTCTGGTTCACGCCATTAGGTCTGCATCGTGCAGAAGAATGATACCAAGAAGATGTACGCAATGAAGTACATGAACAAGCAAAAGTGCGTGGAGCGCAACGAAGTGAGAAATGTCTTCAAGGAACTCCAGATCATGCAGGGTCTGGAGCATCCTTTCCTGGTTAATCTGTGGTAAGTGCTTTTACGAGATCTCTGAATGGAGCCATTCCCGCCTTCACCCCCAAACACTGGTCCCTAAACCCATCTGGATTCACGTGTGCACTTGCAAAATCTTCAGTAGGCTCTTCCCCAAAGGCTTTGGTTCTCCTTGGTTTCTTTGACTTTAAATGAAACAAACTGTTTTAGTGTCACGAATATATACTGCTTGTTTTTTGGTTTGGGTTTTTTTTTGTTTGTTTGTTTTGGTCATAGTTCCCCCAATCCTTGAGGACCTTATTATGATTTTTTTTTTGAGGATCTTATATTTTTTAAAACATGGCAGCTAAATAGGCTGACGGAGAATGAGTTCAGATGTCTTGTCATTCATTAGATACTTTTCCCCCATTAGTTGTGGGGCAGCAACACTGGGTGCCGAGTAGGTCATCAGCGGCTGAGGGGAGGCTAATCTTGAGAACGTGCACAGAAGAGCCCCTGCTCTCTACAATGACTGGCCGAGGACATGGATTCCTTGCAGCAGCCTTCTCGAGCAGCCACGGATATACACCTGGGAGTTGGAAAAAGACGGGTGCTGCCTTTCTCACCAAACAGCTTCTAACAGAGCTGGAGCGAACTCAGATCAGTGGCTAGACATTAGGGAACTGTGGTCTCCTCCCAAAGCCAGGAACATAATCCAAGTCTTAGGAAAAGGCTAGAAGCTGGGCTCTGTCTCTTACTCCCTGCTCTTCTCTTACTCGTGGAGGTCTGTATACCGCTCTCTCATTTTCCTCTACATTTTAATGCATCCATTATGTTGAGAGCCTGTTCTTAAAGCTAATTCAGTGTGACTGTTATTAAAATATGCATACCAAGCAGTTTCTACTAGTAAAGGCAAGGGAAAAAAAAGTCTTTATTCAGAGAATACTAATGGAAAAATAATTGGAATGTCACCGTGAGTTTGGGGACATGTCTCTGGAGGCGTTAATGCATAAAACCTGTCTCCCTCCATCTTTAATTAATACAGTTCACTTAATATACAGTTTGCTCCAAGACGCTATACCATAGTTGAAAAGATGGCTCTGTGTGACCTGGAAAGAGGTCCCTTTGGCTCGTGCGCTTCTCAGACACGGAAGAGTCTAATTCTGGCCCCTGCTCGGTGTATTTAATCAGTAGCTCAGAGCGGCCTATTTACAGCACTGCCACTCACCATCACGTCCACGCGGCTTTCTTCCCCACCGTTAGCAATCGCCAGATTGCCTTTCCCCCCTCTCTCTCCCCCCTGACAATGACAAGGCACTTTGAATCCACATCCTCCCTTTGCTCAGAGTCACATTCTCCTTCTTCCAAAGTTCAGCCAACTAACTCTCACCTTTCAAGACCAGGAGCCCTTCAGTAGGACGCACTTAGCATTTCCCCCTTTCACGCTGGGCCCTCATTACTAACTCTGCAAAATGGATTTCAGTCTGTTCCTGTTTTGCTTCGTTTTTTATAAGGTGGGTGTCTACCGGTGTCGCCGTTTGCTAATTCGGTGTCAACGCAGGGAATATTTGGGGCTCCACGAATGCGGAGTTGGTGATAACGTGACACAGAGCCTAGCCTGGCTTCTCACACTGTTCACAGGACAGCGGGTGCCAGTAATAGCAGTAGAGGAGAGGAGAGAGAAGAAATCCGGCCCCCCACCTTAATTCTAGCGCCACATTCAGAACTGAGTGACGGAGGGCATCCTCCAAGGAGAGCAGAAAACTTTCATTCAAATATCGAGATAAAAATCATCAGAAAGCATATCGAGTCTTTCTAATAAAGGCCTTCTGCCTTAGTAAGTACAACATACGAAATATAAGTGACTCTTCAACTATTAAGCACCTTGCAATACTTCTGGAGGTGTGACCTACAAGCAATATTCATAATTTTTTAAAAGATTTTATACATTTATTCATTTATTTGAGAGAGAAAATGAGCAGGGGGAGCAGCAGAGGGAGATGGAGAGGGAGAAGCAGGCTCCCCGCTGAGTAGGGAGCTCAGTGCAGGGCTCGATCCCTGGACCCGAAGATCATGACCTGAGCCGAAGGCAGAGGCTTAATGGGCTGAGACACCCAGGCATCCCAATCTTTATCACCTTTTTAAGTCACATGGTTGTAAGATGGGGTTAATGTGTGTAACTTGGGTTGCTTTTATGAGCAAAATGAGATACAGTGCTATGCCCAGCATGGAGCAAGCATCATATACATGGGACTTCTTTTCCTTGCTCCAGGAAAGTGTAGCATTCCGAACATGTCCGTCCCAGCTGGGCCACTGTGGGCACCCCAGACACAAATTCCAGCGGCGCTCAGCCTCAAAACGTCACAGGAAGTTGTGTGTGTGGTGGGGGAGGACCAAGTCTTCTACTCATTGTCTCTAAGAGCTTAGGTTTTTTTGTTTTCCGCCCTCACTCTGCAAATCAAACAACAAAGACTCAAAGATCCCCCCATTATGTACAATTTAATCAGGATCTTGTGTCCTAGGCTTAACTAGACTTATCTTTACATCCCCAAAGCTTCAGGAGCCAATTTTCTTAAGAAGCATCATATGATTAATAATGTAACAGCAATCCTTTTTAATTCCCGCGTACCCCTCGCATACTCTGTCGTACTGGTAAGTTACGTAGGCCCCTCAGTATTGCATTCAGTAGTCTTCTCGTGGATACTCCAAATGCTGCTGACTCCTAGGGATCTGTTCAGAAAATTCTGGTTTTCAGGCTCAGGGAAAACACAAACTATTTCTTTTTAAGCAAGATTCGCACTAACATTAAGAAGCTGGTGTGTGTGTGTATAGAGGTGGAAATAGATGTGCAATACGTGAAAACTACACACATGGCAGTCAACTTAAAGAACAGAAAAATCACATAGAAACCAAAATTCTCCAATAACGCTACCGCCTTGAAACAACCACTTCCAACACGTCCGTGTGTGCTGGCCAGAGAAATGGCTGCCTTTGGTTTTCCACTTTAAATCATGCATTAGTCCCTTTCGTTCCCTCATTTGTGGCTCTTTACCGAGCAACACAAACAACGTGGAATTACGGCTGCCGGGTAAGACACAGGACGCCCAGAATTTCAGAATTTCAGAAAAATAACCAATCGTTTTTAGTATATGTCCCAAATATTGCACGACATCCATTTGATCTGAAAATTATTCCTTTTCCAAATTTCGAATACGAGCGGGCATCTTGTATTTTTCTTTACTGAATTTGGCCACCGTCACTGTAACACAGCCCCAGAGTGGGGGGATACGGGGGTGAGCAGTAGCGGGCAGAGCCCCTGATGGGCCCCACATTCCCACTAACCGTGGGAGGCTCCTGTTAATCAAAGGATATAATAAACATATCAAGTGTGAGAAGTGCATAAAGGACTAAGCAGAACGGGAGTGTGTGTGTGTGTGTGTGTGTGTGTGTGTGTGTGTGTGTGTCCTCGTCTAGGGCAGCTGAGTCAAGGGTGAAAACACATTTTGAATTAAAATTCAACCTCGCCAGCCTCTGCGGACCTGGCCCCACTCGGGAACACGGCCGTCGGATGTAGGCCACGTTATAAAGCGAAGGCTGCCTGACAGGGCTGGCATCCAGGAAAAGCAAATAAAATCTTCCTGCGAGTCCCTCCCTGAGGGCTGCTCACAAAGCCCTGGCAACCCAGAGCCTGCAAACAAATGGGCCCCAGTGCTGCCCAGCAGAGCCCGGTTCCCCAGGTGGCTTTTGTTAATGGAGATTAAGCCCGCAGCTGCACACAGAGCTCCTCGGGGCGCCCCACAGCCCCCTCCCGTGTCTCTTGTTCCGGGAACAGAAGGGGCCCACGTGTGGTTTCAGGAAATGAGAAGACAGGATCGTCTGTTTTAAGTGGAAAGGACCACCTGTATCGGGACTGGGAAAAAGGGGGTCCTTGTCGGACCGCTGAATGCAGCCGAATAAATAGGTTCCCTGGAATCAGCCTCCATTATCGAGGACTCCGCACCAGTGTTTCTCCACAGAATCATGAACTGTGAGAACTCGAGGGCGACAGAAACAAGAAGGGCTTCCCTTTCACTGGAATTCCGTTACTTCAGAGTTTCGCCTATATGATCTCATTTCCTCATCCTAACAATTTAGGTGGATGGGGATTATTAGTCCGATTTTACACCGGAGAAACGGAGGCTCAGAGAGGCTGAGTCATTTTCCCAGAGCCACACAGCCAGGAACCTGCAGAGCCAGGACTCAAACCCCAGGAATTCTGGCTTCAAAAACCCTGCATATCCTGCTACACTATCCCATCCCCTATGGACATCTTGTAGGACTCTTGGAAATTAGGAGGGAAACAGAATTTGTTTTCTTTATTGCATTTTACATCCCACAAGAATACAAACTCCATGAGGCAGGTATGTTTGTATATTTTGTTCACTGCTCCCACAATAATGCCTCGCACGCGCAGTAAGCATTCAACAGATCTCTGCTGAATGAATGAATGAATGAATGAATGAATGAATGAATGAATGAAAAGAATGAATGGAGATGGCACCAGGCTCCAGGCTTGGCTCTTGCCCCATTCTACCAATGCCACTCCCTGCACACTCACAAACATCCCCTTGTTTAATCAGGCCCATTCTAGGTTTTCGGCGAGCCCTGCAGTCAGAGGGACGTGAGTTTGAATCCTTACTTCACCACTTGATAACTGTGTGAATTGACCGAGTTACTTGTGAATTGACCAAGTTTGCTTGTTTCCTCCTCCATAATTGGGGATAACAGCAAAACCCAGGGCAGAAAGTACGGCTATGAATACGGATATGTTTCTAAAACGCCTCACACATAGTAGATGCCTTATAACGAAAACTTATAGAACACCTGAGTGGCTCGGTCGGTTAAATGGCTGCCTTCAGCTCAGGTCACGATCCCAGGATCCTGGGATCAAGTCCTACATCAGTCTCCCTGCTTAGCAGCGAGCCTGCTTCTTCCTCACCCTCTGCCTGCCACTCTCCCTGATTGTGCTCTCTCTCTTCCTCTCTGTCAAATAAACATATAAAATCTAAAGAAAAAAAAAAAAGGAAAAAAAAGAATTCTTTTCTTGCAAACAACACAGGAAGCTATTAGGCTAAAAAGATGTTCTTTGGGAGGACACAGAGTGGCTTGCAGCCTCAGAAGTCAAGTTGAAGAAGCAGGTCTCGAGAAAGCAAAGGACAAAGGTAGTTCTGGGAATCTAGGTAGCGAAAATGAACAGACAGGCCCTTACGGCTCTCTCAGCTGGGATAAATCAGCTCCCATCAATTTTCCAACCTTGTGTCACCCACTCAAGGTTCAAAGTCCTGGGACAGAGTCCAACTGGCTGTGCTGAGAAAACATGCCTGGCCCTTGGCTAGAAGAAAGAATAAAATAATTCATGACTCCCAGACTGTTGACCTGAGCCTCTCGGTGAATGACTGTGTCATTCACTGAGATGGGGAGATCTGAAGAGGATCAGATTCACTGTGAAAATGAAGAAATCTCTTTTAGCTATGTTCATTCTGAGCTGCTTCTTAGTCATCCAAATAGAGCTGCTGCATAGGTAGTAAGTCTGAGGCTCAGAAGAGAAATCCGGGGTCCCGGGAGAAGGCCAACAAAACACAAACATGGGAAAAATCAACTTGTAGATGCAATTTAGACCAGGGGCTTGAATGGAGCGTCACTGGAAAGAAGTTAAAGAGCAAGAAGAACAGGGCCAAGAGCTAAAGACCTAGAGCACCCTGATAGTTCTGACAGAGGAAGACTCAGGCAACCCGACCAAAAAACCAACGGCCTGGAAGCTAGCCAACGCGGTAGGGGTAAACCAGGCAACAGGAGCATCCTAGAATCTAGAGGCTGTTTCACAGAGGACGGTGTGCAAACCCCTGCAGGTGCTGCGGAGAGGTCAGGAGTAAGGAGACAGCTGCCAGCAAACTTGGGCTTGGGGAGATACAGATATTGTGACCTTGATAAGAGACAAGTCCAGAAGATAGGACAAAGGATCAAAGGGACTGACTTCAGGAGAATATAGGAAGTGAGCGATGGTATTTTTGGAAGGCGGGGTGCAAAATGGTTTTTCTGTTTGGTGAGATTCATCCATATCGTCATGGGTAACAATAACGTATTACCATTTCCCTCCCATATTCCATTGTATGAATATCCCATGACTTGTTTATATACATCTTTCTGCTGATGGGTATTTGGGGTGTTTCCAGTGTGAGACTTTTACAGGTAGCAGAATTCAGTGACATAATTCTCTTTCTGAATTATCTTGACTGTAGTTGGCCCTTTGTAATAGTCCTGCAAATAACATTTCTGTTTGTATTTTCTGGTAAGCAAAAGTCCATACATCTGGGGATGGAAATGTAGGCATTAAGTCATTGGATCCTAAGAGTTCTGTAGGTTTAGCTGGTCTACAATTTTCCAAAGAAGTTGTACCACTTTATATTCACATCAGCAATGTCTGAGAATTCAGGTTGCTGTAAAAACCTCACCAACATTGAGTATTATCAGTTTCTTTACATAGGCCTGCCAGTAAAGGTATAATGGCTTCTCATTGTGGTTTTAGTCAGATTTCCCTGAAGACTTACGAGTCTGGGCACATTTTTATATAATTGTTGGTCACTTTAAATCCTCTTTTATGAAGAGGTGAAGTCTTCTACATCTTTCTAGTGGTTGCCTTTTTCTTCTCATTTGTCCATTTTTGAATATAAATTATTTGTCCCATCTGTGACTTACTTTACACACCCCAAGGGTGTTAGTTTTGTTTTTTTGTTTTGTTTTGTTTTTTGGGGTTTTTTGTTGTTTTTTGGGCACTCAAAAAGCTTGAATTTAAGTGTGGCATAGTTTACCCATTTTTTCCCTTATGGGTAGTGCTTTCTGTGTCCTATTTAAGAATCTTTGCCCGTTCCAAAATGAAAATATTCCACCCTGTTTCCTAGGAGCATTGCTCTTTTAGCTTTGACTTGTAGATCTGTAATCCAGGATCAAGACTCACTTTTTCCCCATATGGAAATCAAATTAACCCAACATCATTCACTGGAAAGTTTCTCATTTTCTTATTGTGCTGTAGTAACACATTTGCTGAGAGTTCTACCACCAAATATGTGTGGATTTGCAGACTTTGTTCTACTGATCTCCTTGTGTGCATTTACACATGTATCACACTACCTTAATTTCTATAGCTTTTACAGGTAGCAGAATTCAGTAACATAATTCTCTTTTTGAATTATCTTGACTGTAGTTGGCCCTTTGTAATTCTATATAAATTTCATGATCTGCTTATTAGCTTGTATTTTCTTTTTTTTTTCTTTTAAAGATTTTATTTATTTGACAGAGAGAAACACAGCGAGAGAGGGAACACAAGCAGAGGGAATGGTAGTGGGAGAAGCAGGCTCCCTGCTGAGCAGAGAGCCCGATGCGGGGCTCCCAGGACCCTGGGATCATGACCTGGGCTGAAGGCAGACGCTTAACGACTGAGCCACCCAGGTGCCCCTGTTAGCTTGTATTTTAAAAGCTACTGGTATTTGTAGTGGTTTATGCTGAAACTAATTCAGAGAGAATTAAGGTCTTTTTAAAATAATTAACCTTCCAATTCATGAATTTTATATATCTCTTCCTGTATATTTCTCTCTTTGGTTTCACTTTTTAGTGTAGAGATCTAGCATATATATTTTTAGATTTATTCCTAGGTATTTATTATTTTTGATGTGATGATAAATGGTAATTACTTATCCAGATTTTATTCTCTAGTAATTTATTGCTTGTTGAGCAAACTACGGTTGATTTTTAATATTGACTTTGTGTCCAGTGAACTTGTTAAATTCTCTCATTATTTCTACTGGTTGGCTGGCAGATTATTTTGGATTTTCAATATTTGCCATCATGTTACTAACTACTAATAATAGTTCCTTTTAAATTCATGCTTACTGCATTTGCATTGAGAACAGAGTTGAATACAGTAGACATCCTTGTCTGTCCTGATTTCATGGCAAGTTTTTTCAAGATCTCAAGATTTTCACATGATCTTTGCTTTTGGCTCTTTGTAGATATCCTTCACCACAGTAAGGAAGTTTTCCTTCAGTCCTAGTCTGCTGGAAGTTTTTGTCACGAATATTATATTTTATCAAATGTGTTTTCTTTTTTCTTGAGATCATTTCTATTATGTGGTGAAGTACATTAGTAGATTTGCAAATCTTATAATGAGCTTCCTAAAATAAACCCTACTTGGTCCTGTTCCATTAAAATAAATGCCAGTTGGTCATGTTCTTATATCTTTTAAAAATTATGTACAACTGAAAAATCAATAAAAAATTTTAAAGAGCCATTTTACCTGATAAATGGTAACATTGTAGTGGAACAAAATCACATTATAACTGAGCATCCTCCAGTTTGAGATAAAACATAAGGCCCCTCCCTGCTTCCCTGGAAGAGATCCCACCACTGGATATCAGAAATAAAGAGGGACAGAAAAGCCCCAGGAGATGAGGGTCAGGAGCAGAAATATCAAAACATGTCTGAAGATGCAGTTGGTCTGCTTAGACAATAAACACTAGTCAGGTGAAGGAAGTGGGGAACATGACAAATGGAGAAGCCAGAGGAGGTCATGAAGGGCACAAGTAAGAATCTCTTTGTTCGGGGTGCCTGGGTGATTCAGAGGGTTAAAGCCTCTGCCTTTGGCTCAGGTCATGATCTCAGGGTCCTGGGATCGAGCCCCGCATCGGGCTCTCTGCTCAGCAGGGAGCCTGCTTCCTCCCCTCTCTCTCTGCCTGCCTCTCGCCTGCTTGTGATCTCTCTTTCCATCAAATAAATAAATAAAATCTTAAAAAAAAAAAAAAAAAGAATCTCTTTGTTGGGTAGCAGTGCTGGGAAGCCCTTCCTTGACCCCAGAATTCTGAGACTTCAGGAGCCCAGTCAGTAAGGAAACATTGCTTTTCTGGCTACACGGGCAGAGGGTAGATCAGACCCTGTGCCTGGATGAACTTTTTATCTCTCCCCTTCCTCCCCCCTGGAGAAAGAGGCAATCAAGATGTGTGACTCAGCACTTCTTGGACCCCTTAGCATCCTCGGGGCCTCCCCAGCCACTCTCAGGATCACAAGTGGCCATGTGCAATCCCATCAAGGACTCAAAATCATCCCACTTGATTGTCTCTCTGCAGTTGGTCTCCAATTCCCATGAAACACAAAAAGTTTTAACTTCTACCACTTTTTCCCTCTGGACCCCTGATAAATTCTATGGGTGAGAATCCGATTTAATTGTTCTTCATTATCTGAGCTTGTGTCTTGGCTTTTGCTTTCATATAAGTAGCAAGACTGTGTTATTCCCCTTTGTCTGCTTACTGGCTGTGTAATTCCCTGAAGTAACTGTCTCAGGAGGTTCTGTAGAAAATAATAATAGCCAAAATTTCCCCAGAGAACTTCATAAAGAACATCTCCAGAGCCGGTACAGATGAGCTGGCAGATCACAGAATTGCATTCAGATCTCTATCCAGAGAAAGGTCAGGGCTTGGGGAAAATCAACTACTCCATCAGAACATCAGGAAAATAGTCTGCAAGCTGTTATGTGTGATTTTTAAAAATCACCCACAATCTTTTTCATTGTGTAAATTGTAGATTTTTTGCTCATTTCATTGGAGGCCATTGTCCATGGTTTGAAGCAGGCAGGTACCCATATTACATTGTCTGAGGCTTTCCCGACTTCTCCCCTCTCCAGTCTCCCACGATCCCCCCACCCCCCCACCCCCACTCCACCCCCAGCAGTGAAAAGTAGGTCCTCTGTCAGCCTCTATTATAGTATCCTGTACTTTCCTTTCATGGCCTCTAGCACATTTTATAACTACGTATTTGTTGTACGAATATTTATGTCTATTTCTTCCTGGGTTCCCGGGTTTCCTCCTTTAGCTTCAGCACCTTGTAGAAGTAAATACATAATAAGTATGTGTAAAATGGCCACTGACTAAACAAGTGTTCATTAGGTATCGAGCTATATGCCAGGGTCCCTGATGGAAACAGAGATGAGCAAAACACAAATTCCTCAAACTGTCCAGACAAATGAGGAATTCAGGCAAAAAGTAAAAAAAATTCTAATGGTTATAATACAATGCAACCATTTATAGCTAGGTTTCTGGACTGTTCTATAAAGAAATAGCAGGCTGCTGGGGAAACGCGGAGAGGGAAACACAGAGGGGTGACATTTAATTTACTCCTGGCAAGAAGAGGTCAGGAAATCTAAGGTGGAAGGGAAATGAACCAAGACCCAGAGTCTTTATGTCTCCTGGCCTATACACAGAAGTTTCTTGTGGTTAAAAAGGAAGTTTTCTGGAGCATTTATTATAACTATTTTAAGGTAGTTCCCTCAAATTCATTCCAACTATTGCTAAAAAGATCTACATAAATTCTCAATTATCCATGTTGATGAATTTAGGTATGTGTGTGTTTAACCTAAAAACACTGTACACACAAGATAGACAAGAGTGGATGAGGTCATTTCTGCATGTTTTTATGAGAGCATGGGAGGTGTGTTTTTTCCTTATAAGACTACTCATGAGACAGGGAAAGATCACTTCGTAAGTGTCAAATCTTCTTTCTCTACTGCTTAGTTTTTCTGAAGTTGAAAACTTCTGGAAATTTGGTAACATACTCTAGAGAGAGAATATGAAGAAACAGGCACTCTTATAGAAGGCTGGTGGGAATTCAAAATGATACACAACCTCTGCAGAGATAAATCTGGCAACATAGAGCAAACATTACATATGCCTTACTCTTTTTAAAAAAAAAAAATTATCTTAGCAAACCCACTTCTAGGAATCCCAAAATCATTCTGTTCAGAATACAAAAAGACACTTACAAATTTTTTTCAGTTAAATTATCAGTAAGAGCTAGAAACTGGAAACAACCTGTATGTCCTCCAATAGGCAACAAATTGATGAAACGTGTACCATCCACAAATGCAGCTCTGTGCAGCTGAGAGAGAGAATGAGAAATAGGTCTATCTACTAATAAGGTCTGTGCTCCAGAATATACTATTAAGTGAGAAAAGCAATGTGGCCTCAAATTCATCTATAGATTCTACACAATCCCTATCAAAATCCCAGTTGGCTTGGTTGCAAACATTGACAAGCTGACCTGACAATTTACATAGAAATTTAAAGTATTTGAAATCTAAGAGATGCAAGGAATTGCTTAAACAGTCTTAAAAAACAAGAATGAAATTGGAGGGTTTATACTTCACAATTTCAAAACTTACTCCAAATCTACAGTAATCAAGACAGTGTGGTACTGGCATAAAGTTAGTCATGGGACAGAACTGAAAATCTAAAAATAAACTCACATTTACAGTCAATTTGCTTTTGACCAGGGTGCTAAGACAAGCACAAGCATCCCCTGGATGGGAAAATGTCTTTCTAACAAATGGTGCTGGGACAACTAGATACCCAAATGCCAAAGAATGAAGTTGGACTCCTACCTCACATTCTACACAAAAATGAACTCACAATGGATGGTAGACCTCACTGTAAAGAGCTAAGACTATAAAACTCTTTTAACAAAAATTGGTGTTGATCTTTGTGATCTTAGGTTAGGCAATGGTTTCTTGGACAGGACCCCAGAAGCACAATTAACAAAAGAAAACAACAGATAAATTAGACCCCATCAAAATGAAAAATATTTGTCCTTCAAAGATACCACCAAGAAAGTGAAAAGACTATCCACAGGATGGGAGAGAATATCTGCCAATCATGTACCTTGCATAAGGAACTTGCATCTAGAATTGTTAATTCAATAACAAAAAAGAGAAATAACTCTATTTAAAAGTAGACAAAGGATCTGGGGCGCCTGGGTGGCTCAGTGGGTTAAAGCCTCTGCCTTCGGCTCAGGTCATGATCTCAGAGTCCTGGGATCAAGCCCCGCATCGGGCTCTCTGCTCAAGGGGGAGCCTGCTTCCCCCCCTCTCTCTGCTTGCCTCTCTGCCTACTTGGGATTTCTCTCTGCCAAATAAATAAATAAAATCTTTAAAAAAAATAGACAAAAGATCTAAAGATATATTTTTCCAAAAAAGATAAACAAGTGGCCAATAAGCCCATCAAAATGTGTTCAACGTTGCTAGACACCAAGGAATGCAAATCAAAACCAAAGTGATATACCACTACACACTAACTGGAAAGGCTACTATTTTTTTTTTTAAATGGAAAATAAAAGGTGTTGGTAAGGTTGTGAAGAAAATAGAACCACTATGCATTGTCGCTAAGAGTGTAAAATGGTGAAGCCACTGTGGGAAACATTTTGGTGGTTCCTCAAAAAGTTCAATGTAGAATTAGCATGCAATCCAGGAATTCCACTTCGAAGTATGCACTAAAATAATTGAAAGCAGGGACTCAAACGGATATTTGTATAACAATGTTCACAGCAACATTATCACAACAATCAAAAGGTAGAAACCAGCCATATATCCATCAACAGATAAATGGATCAACCAAACGTGGCGTATGCATCCACAGGAATCTTATTCGGCCTAGAACAGAATTGAAATTCTGGCACATGCTACACCATGAATGAACCTGAAACACATTATGCTAAGTGAGATAAGCCAGATACCAGAGGACAAACATGGTGTGATTCCACTTAGATGAGGTGCCTAGAATACACAAATTCATAGAGACAGAAAATAGGGGTGGAAAAAGAAGGAAGAATGAGTTATTTAATGGATACAATGTCTGTTGGGGAGGAAGAAAAAGTTCTGGAAAACATCTCGTGGTCACGCTTGCAGTCACCATCAACGCATTTAATGCCACTGAATTGTACACATCAAGTGGTTAAAATAATAAATTTTATACCATATATATTTACCACAATAAAAAATATTTTTTTAAAGGTTTTATTTATTTATTTGACAGAGATCACAAGTAGGAAGAGAGGCAGGCAGACAGAGGAGGAAGCAGGCTCCCTGCTGAGCAGAAAGTCTGATGTGGGGCTCGATCCTAGGACCCTGAGATCATGACCTGAGCCGAAGGCAGAGGCTTTAACCCACTGAGCCACCCAGGCACCCCCACAATAAAAAATATTTTTAAAGAAGTTACCAATGAAGAGATGGAGGCATTACACAAACAGAAAGAGATAGAATCTCAACTTATCTCAATATACCTTGTTTTGCAGATTTCACTTTGAAAACCTAAGTATTTTACATAACTCTAAAATAGAATTAAATTTTAAAAAGATTTCCCAGAAAATGCAACATAAAATGACA
>CM053607.1:98383130-98410792 GCA_028646535.1 Procyon lotor | reverse complement strand
ATTCTTTTTGAAACTTTAGTGGATGCAACCATATTTTTATTTCATTTTCATATCATTCATTGCTTATTTAGAAAAATGCAATTGATTTTTGTATACTGATCTACTATCCTGCAACCTTGCTATTTTATTTATTCTATTAGTTTTTTTGTGGTTTTCTTATGATTTTCTATATGCAGAATCATATGTGATTAAAGATAGTTTTGTTTCTTTCCAATATGGATGTCTTTTAGTGATGATGATGATGATGATGATGATGATGATGATTTTCTTTTGGCTAATTACACTGGATTGCATTCAGTTTCTCTCCCATTAAGTATGATGGTCATCGTAGGTTTTATCACAGATGCCCTTTATCAGGTTGAAGAAGCTCTCTTTTATTCTAAGTTTGTTAAGTTGTTACGAGTTTTATCATGAATGAGTGTTTTGTGGAATGCTTTTCCTGTATCTAATGGGATGATCATATGTTTTGGCCTTTCTTTTACTAATATGATGTATTACATTACTTGGTTTCCAGGTGTTAATCTTATTTGGTCATGGTGTAGAATTCTTTAAATGCGTTGATGGGTTTGGATTGTGAAATATTTTTGAGGGTTAAACCGGAATTCTTATGATCAGTAAAAATGGAGATACTGCAGTAACAATTAAATACAATACATAATCATATATACAATAATACACATAAAGGACCTAGCATGGTATCTGACCCATAGTAACAAGTTCAATTAGTGAGCATCATCATGTTGCTTATACCATTGGCAGTAAATGTCATCATATGACATTTCATCTTATGAAATAATGGGAAATAACTACATAAAATTAATCTGCTCAATACCAGAGCTATATTACATTCATGGGTGGAAGAAGAAAGGTAATTAAGATAAGAGCTAATATTTACCCGTTGCAAGCTATCTTCCAAGCTCTGTTTTAAGTACTTACTATGTATTAACTCACTTTCCAATAGCCCTATGAGGTTTGTACCATTATTTGGGGGGGGGTATTGAGGGCTAATATAACTGTTTGCAGTTATAAAGACATTAAAGGGAAGAGCTGGGATTTGGACACAGCAGTCTGGCCCCAAGACCACATTCTTTAGCATTATGTTATGTGCCATGCTTCATGCTAATTACTTTACAAACATCATATCTAATATACTCTCCCCCACATGGTGCATAAAAGTACTACCAGTGTGCAGATAACCTCTCTGAGTTTAAGAGATTTGTTCTAAATTCACATGTGATATTTAAACCCAGACCTATCTGACACTTATTTATTTATTTAAGTAGGCTCCATGCCCAGTGTGAGGCCCATTCATCAGGGCTCAAACTCACAATCATGAGACCAAGACCTGAGCGAGAGCAAGAGTTGGATACCAAATCTACTGAACCAACCAGGCACCTCCATATTTATTTTCTAATTGTATTTTTCCTAAGTGTGTGTTTAATTGATTCTTTGATGAATCAATCAATATACTTTTTTCTCCAAAACCTGAGTGCTTTTAGAAGCAGTAACTAACATCAGTAATTCATTTCCTTTGCTTTTCTAGATAATGATATTAGAACTGACCTTTGCTCAGGCAGAGTCTGAATGAAGATTTGGCACAACGGTTCTGGAAAGGCAGCAGGTTCTCCTGGTGTCATGTTTTTCAGGGTTTTCTGACTCCAACCCATAGGAAGAAATGTATTTTTCATCACAATCTAGTAGATATCTAGTAGTATCACAGAAACACACATATTCACGAATGATGTTTTTTTCTGTGCTATTCAGTCTATTTTCTTTTTTTAAAAAAGTGCTTGTTAGAGCCAACCAAACTTATTTCATAACCCATTAATAGGTTATAAGCCACAATTTGAAAAACTGCTGCATTAGAAATATTTTAGATCTCTTCCAATGCTCAGATTCAGATTTATCTCAAGATGGCGCCCGTGAGACAGCTTCAAGCATGAGTGACTTCTTCAAACTTAGTTGGTAATCATGATAATTTATAAGAAGAGACTCAAAATAGATGAAAGACCTAAATGTGAGAGAGGAATCCATCAAAATCTAGAGGAGGCAGCAACAGGCAGCAACCTCTATGACCTCAGCCTCAACAACTTCTTCCTAGACACGTCTTCAAAGGCCAGGGAAACAAAGACAAAAAAGAACTACTGGGACTTCATCAAGATTAAAAGCTTTTGCACAGCAAAGGAAATAGTAGACAAAACCAAAAGACAACCAACAGAATGTAAGAAGACGTTTGCAAATGTCTTATCAGATAAAGGGCTAGTATTCAAAATCTATAAAGAACTTATCAGACTCAACACCCAAAGAACAAATAGCCCAATCAAGAAGTGGGCAGAAGACATTTCTCCAAAGAGACACACAGATGGCCAACAGACACATGAAAAAATACTCCAAATCACTTGCTATCAGGAAAATACAAATCAAAGCCCCAGTGAGATACCACCTCACACCAGCCAGAATGACCAACATTAACAAGTCAGGAAATGACAGATGTTGGCAAAGATGTGGAGAAAGGGGAACCTTCTCACACTGTTGGTGGGAATGCAAGTTGGAACAGCCACTCTAGAAAACAGCATGTAGGTTCCTCAAGAAGTTAAAAATAGAGCTACCCTATGATTCAACAATTGCAGTATGGCTATTTACCCCAAAGATACAAATGTACGGATCTGAAGGGGCACGTGCACCCCAATGTTGATAGTAGCAGTGTCCACAATAGACAAGCTATGGAAAGAGCCCAGATGTCCATCAACAGATGAATGGATAAAAGAAGATGTGGTATCTATGTACAACGGAATACTATTCGGCCATCAAAAAATGAAATCTTGCCATTTGTCATGACATGGATGGAACTAGAAGGTATTATGCTAAGTGAAATAAGTCGATTATCATATGATCTCACTTATATGTGGAATTTAAAAGACACAACAGAGGACCATAGGGAAAGAGGGGAAAAAATAAAACAAGATGAAATCAGAGAGGGAAACAAACCAGGAGAGACTCTTAAGTATGGGAAACAAATAGGGTTGCTGGAGGTGGGGGAGGTTGAGGCAGGGGGTAACTGGGTAATGAGCATTAAGGAGGGCATGTGATGGAATGAGCATTGGGTATTATATAAGACTGATGAATCACTCACTTCTACTTTTGAAACCCATAAAACGTTATAGGTCAATTAATTGAATTTAAATTAAAAAAATAGATCTGGTTTTTCTTAAAAAAAAGGCAGGGGGGATAAAACCTAAGGGATGTATGTATATCACACACACCCAAAGGCTGTGTTTTAACCTTTTCCTTTCTTTAGTTCATTTATTAATTTGTTATTATTTTTTTTTCTGCAGTTATTTGTAGAGGCTACATTTCAGGCAGTGTACTCAGGAGTCAGAGATGTGTAAAAGCAGGCAGGCATCCTGGTGGCATAGCGGGAATGAAGATAGTTAAGCCAAAAACACACAAGAAAATATTTTCAAATTACGCTAAGTTCTGTGAACATAAATATGGCATTGTATGTAACAGGGTGACCTGATTTAATACGGAGTGTTAGAATTTCTCTGTGACAAGCGTCACTGGGGCCGAGGGTGAAAGATGAAAAGAACCTGACAGTGGACAGCACTGTGAGCGTAGGCATGGGCCACACCACATCGCAGTCTTCTAAGGCTGGAGAGAGCATGAATTACTAGATGAGGGATGGAAGGAAGAGATCTAAAGTTAAGTGTGTAAAAGTAAACAGAGACAGACCATAAAGGATCCTATAGACCATGGAAGGAGATGAAAGGGTTTTTATGTGACTGGATGATATAAGGTTCACAGTGTAGAAATATAACTAGGGTGTGTAGAAAGGACTGGAGAGGCCCTGAGATTGTCCAGAGGAAGCTATGAGTAGCTACTGCCATGGTCCGGGTAGAACAGGGTAGAGTGGGTGGTAGTCTTGCGTTGATTATCTCTTATCCTACTGAGCACACTGCAATGCATTTCATATGCACTGGGACAAGACTGGTATTTTTGGAACTACCAACTAAGAAAGAAAAGTCATGGAAATGCAACAGTGAGTCTCTGTGATAAATGGACAAGGTATAAGGAAGCTCTTACTCTTTTATCAATAAATATCAAACTATGGTATGAACTTGCATATTCAGCTGTCACCGAACTATACTCTGCCCACATATTTTACTGGATATGGTTCTGTATAATCAAATACTTATCTTCCCTTTCTCTGAGAGTTTTTAAGATCTGTATAAGGGGCTTCAGATCCGATGTGCTGAAGGAGAAAGATTCTTAACAGCCAAAACTGACTCCATGATTAAATAAATTTATGTTCATGCTGGACAAGGGAAGCACGTTGTCTCTTGCCTGGGCTGCTTCTTTCTTTGATTAATAATCCCTTGCATGGTAGAACAACGTTGTTAACTTGCCTGTGATTGACACCTTTATCTGTCTGCTCTTGGAATAAAAATAGCTTCACTCGAGTCTCAGTAAAAATGGTGGTTCAACATGTACCCTGGGGCAAATAATACATTATATGTTAATAAAAATTAAAAAAAAAAAAAAAGAAAAAAAAAATGGTGGTTCATCAGGGCGAATTTAATAACACCAGTGCCCCTCCTTAGAGTTCGGTGGAGACGGGAGAGGAATCTTCTGGTATGTTGCTAGGCTTCTGACCTCCAACTGCCTCCCGTGGGAGCTGAGCACAGTCAACAGCTGCCCCGTGTGCTAGCTTGGTCTGCAGAGGCTGTTTCCCTGGGCATCTCTTCTTTTTTTCTGGATACCCCAGCCTCACCCATATCACCACGCCTACCCCACTTGCCAGCAGTCCCAACAGACCTCGCTCACATCCCATGAGGGATCATCTCTGTTTCATTAGCTGAAAGCAGCTGAAGGTGCAGCAGGTCCTGGGGATGATTACATGTTTCTTATTAGCACATGGTTGCTTGCTGAAAGCCCTAGAAAACACAACAAATATAACACGCAGTAGTGCAGTGGGAAAGACTGGGAACCAAATAGCCTGGGTCCAGGCCCTTTTTCTGGTGCCCTATGAAACTATGGCACAGATGACCAGCCAGTCATCACACTGAGGTTAAGAATATCATTTCCAGAAGACAAGACTAAAAATGTATTCGTTGTTAGGTTGTTAAAAAAGCGCTTCCTGTGTTTCTGTCGAAGCTCCCTCGAGGGCTTTAATTTCTGTCATCGTCTATGTGAATCAGTCCTCAGTGGTAAACAAAATTTTATTCATTGGACAAGTAAGCATCGGGGAATGTTAGTCTTCAGCAGAATGTTACTGCCTCAGATTAATGCTTCATTGAATTTCTCTTGTTTCTTTCCCTTGCAAATCCCCACCTTCTCCTTTAGCACAAGATCATTATAAAGAAGGAAAAATACTAAATGTGGTTCTTCAGTCATTGATATTCTCCATTTCTTTCCTGAGCAAAGAATGTGTCACCAAGAATTAGTTGGCATCCCTGGGCACTGCTCGCAGACACTTAATTCTTTGATTCAGATAAAAGTTTAAAATGTGATCTCCGTGACATTATGTCAAAAGAAACATGTCAAAGCAGAGCTGATTCCAAGAGCATTACTGTGCCTAGAAATCGTGTCTTTGCTTTGAAGGAAACAAAATAAATCATAGCAGCAGGAATGCATTTTTTACAAGAGGCTCTTTGCAAACAGCAGAGTCCAGTTCTGCTCTCCCGTGTCTCATTTCCTCTTCCTATCTCTCCCCCCTGTGCTCCCTCAAGCGTGAAGTCCATGCTCGATCGTGCATCCTGCTTAAGACTCTTCAATGTCACCCCGACGCCCACAGACTTGTGAACGGGCATCTATCAGAGGATCTGCCCTGTGTTTCTCTCCGACCCAAGCTTCCCCATCCCACCTGTTGTTAGAGCAAACCCAGACTAGTTTCCTTTCTCCACTCACACTGTGTTCTTTCCCATTTCTGTGCTCAGTGCTGGCTATTTTTCTCTATCAAATCTTTCTTTTGGACCTGGAGAACTCTTCAGCTCTGCCAAGTGTTAGGTGTTTGACTTTGCGCGTATTACTTCACCAGGCCTTGACTTCCTCGTTTCTAAAGTGAGAGCTTAAGAGCAGCATTTTGGGGGTCTCTGGGGGTACCATTTGTAGAGGGCTTCAGCACCTGCCCCAGAGAAGTGGCTCAATGGAGACACCGGTGACACTAGCTTTATTTTGTGGTTATTACTGTCACCATCCTTCAAAATGTAACACGAGTCTCACTTCTGCTAGGGAGCTTTCCCTCACTCCCTATCCCAAAGTGAATTACTTCCTTGTACTATGCACTTTTTTATTGCCCTTTTATATCTTTTTCTTATCATTAACGTGGTACATAATTTGTTATAAGGTTGCTAGGCAATGAAGTTGATCATGTGGAAAAATGGGAATGAGAATGGTTCAGGGACGCCTCATAATTCCTATTTTATGGACCTCCAGCAATAATGTGGTTAGGATAGGATTGTTAATGGTAAGGGATAAGTGGGGTTTTCTTTAGTAACTGAGTTTTATAGCTTTGTAAGCTAATAGTTATTGAGTGCTTACTATATGACAGGCAAGACACTAAATGTACTATCTGTTCTTTACTGTGATCAAATGTAGTAAATATTCTTACTTTTCTCCTTCACACATGTGGAAACTGAAGGTCTAGGTCATAGAGCTAGGGATAGACCCTCTGCTCCCAAAGCTTGAACTCTTCACTCAAGAAAACTCTGCTGTGATCTATGAGGTGTCATTTGCCTCTGGGACTCTCTAGTGTGCAAATGTTTTGAATACACTTTCATTTCTAATTCTACTCCAGGTACTCCTTCCAAGATGAGGAGGATATGTTCATGGTAGTGGACCTCCTGCTGGGCGGGGACCTGCGTTACCACCTGCAGCAGAATGTCCGTTTCCAGGAAGACACCGTGAAACTCTTCATCTGTGAGCTGGCCATGGCCTTGGACTACCTGCAGAGCCAGCGCGTCGTCCACAGGTCAGTTAGGTCCAAGGGGACAGCCTTGCACTGAATGTACAGGAAGGAGCTCACAACCCGGTACGTTCAACAAGTTCTTGTTGAACATGAGAGGTAATCCTCACTGAACTCTTGCAACAGTCCCTTAAGGTAGTCTTATTGTCCCTCTTTAGAAGATTAAAAAAAAAAAAAAATGAGCACATTGAGTCTAATTTGCTCAAAGTCACGGTTAGTAAACAATAATACCAGAATCAACGAGTATTGGCACTAGCCAAAGAAAAGGTGACATACAAGAATGTGTCCCCCTGCCTTGTGGAATCTTTGTTAAATGAAGACAGAGAAATAACACAAATAACTATAAACCCTAACAGACAATAAACAAAAAAGGATAATACTTTTATTTGTAAAGATCATGATAGGTGGGATGCCTGGTTGGCCCAGTCGGTTGGGTGTCTGACTTGTGATTTCAGCTCAGGTTGTGATCTTGGGGTTGTGGGATCGAGCCCTGTGTAAGGTTCTGCACGCCGCGTGGAGTCTGCTTCACATTTTCTTTCCCTCCCCCTGCCGCTCATTCTCTCTCTCTCAAATAAAACTTTTCTAAAAAAAGATATTGGTAGGCTTTTTTTGTTTAGGTTTTTATTTAAATTCTAGTCAGTTAACATGTAATGTAATATTGGTTTCAGGAGTAGAATTTGTGTGATGTAAAGATATTGGTAATTTTAATGATGATTTCCTACATAGTATTTCAATCTCTATAATAACATGAATAACGTGTGATAAGTGATCAGAGCAGATGGAATTGGGCCATATTAAGTATGAGAAAACCATGATTTGGAGATATTAAATTATCATCCAGGGTATTTATGAGAATTTTTGTTAAGTTTCTAATTTTTATTTCAGTCTAGTTAACATACAGTCTTATATTAGTTTTAGGTGTATGATATAGTGATTCAACAACTCTATACACTACCCAGTGCTCATCAGATAAGCACCTTCCTTAATCCCCTTCACCTATTTCAGCCATTCCCCTCCACCAAACTCCATAAATGGTAACCATCCATTTATTGTCTTCAGTTTTGAGTCGGTGTCTTGGTTTGTCTCCTTTGTCTTTTTTTTTCCCTTTGCTTGTTGTTTTGTTTCTTAAATTCCATCTATGAGAGCAATCATATGGTATTTGTCTTTCTCTGATGGACTTATTTCACTTAGCATTGTACTCTCTACCTCCATCTATATCAAAATACTGGAAGTCCTAGGCACACCAAGCAGACAACAAAAAGAAATAAAACACATCCAGACTGGTAAGAAAGAAGTAAAACTTTCAATATTTCTGGATGACATGATACTATATATAGAAAACCACGAGGACTCCACTAAAAAGTCCTAGAACCAATTCAGTAAAGTCAGTAAACCTAGGTCTCTCTGAACCCAAAGTCATAGATAGCTCTGTCTACTACACCAACTCGAATTCATTACACATATAAAATATAGGCATTATGTACACATCACTAAGTGAAAAAATCAACACATGTGAGTCTGCCACTGTCTTATTTCTAATCTTTGAAGAATTTGCTAGGTTTTTAAGTATGTTTATGTCTTTACAGTGTAGTAAAAATTTGGTCAAATAAAATTATTTGCCAACCACTAAGTTGACATTTACCTGAAATTTATCTAGAGTAGTACAGAGCCTGTGAGTGAGGATGTAGCACTGTAATTTATAGATTCTTTGTGCAGACACTATGGAACAATCTGTGTGTGTGTGTGTGTGTGTGTGTGTGTGTGTGTGTCCTTAACCCTCCCTGTATACTGATATGCTCATCGTTTAATTTCCTGTCTTTCGGAGGACCTATCTGTGTTGGAAATAAGCTCTTCAGGCAACAGATGAAGAGAAGGCAGACCAGTTAATCATGCAGGATTTTGGAAGTAAATGAACACACCTGATGTTTTGTCAGGAACGGGGAACCCTGTTCCCAAGCAGTCTTTCTCCCATACTGACTTTCTGGTCTCCCACAGCTCTTTCAAAGAAGAAACTTTCCTCTTTGTAGTCTATGATGTCCCTCTCGGGGTATTCTTGCTCACTCATCCGACCCAAGATTGCCCACCCACAGTCTGCTTGGGTTGATGACACTATGGATCTCAGAAAGGAGGCAAGAACCATGAGAAGTCCGCATGGCAACAAGTACTTTTCAACTTTCTTCTTCCCCTGTTTGAATCTGGGCCCCTGCCTTCTTTCTCTGGGCTTCATTTTCTCTGTCCTATGCTTAGAAATGTGTTCCAAAAGGAATTCAGGAGGGAAAAAAAAACCCAGAGAAGTCAACATAATTTGTACCCTAAGGAGTGTGCTAACACCAGACATCACTGCCCATTACGCCTTCCATTGCTCTGTTGCTCTCATCATCATTCTGCCAGTTAAATAAGAAACCAAGGATTAACTTTCTGCCCCTTGGCCTTTACACACTCAGTTATTACCTCATGCCCATTCTCAGAAGAGCCTCTTTGTACTGAAGTGTCTCCTCACCATGACAGATGAATGCGAAGCAAACCCCGTGACATTCTGAGCATGGTGTTAAAATGAGAGGACATATTCTTGGGGTCAGAAAATAATGCAGGTGTATTTCTGTTGCCTGTAAGGCTCTACTGCACTTCCATGTGTTGTGTGTGTGTGTGTGTGTGTGTGTGTGAGAGAGAGAGAGAGAGTGTGTGTGTGTGTGTGTGTGTGTGTGTGTGTGTGTGTGTGTTTTAAAGAATTTACTTATTTATTTGAGATAGAGAGAGCACAAGCAGGGGGAGTAGCAGGGAAGGAGAGGGAGAAGCAGTCTCCCTGCTGAGCAGGGAGCCCATTGTGGGGCTCAATCCCAGGACCTAGTATTGTGACCTGAGCTGAAGGCAGATGCTTAACCGACTGAGCCACCCCGGCGCCCACAGGTGTTCTATCCAATAGGCAGCAGCAGCCCTCTGTACTTATCCTTAGGAGCTGTGACATGTTTATGTGCGATTACATAGTATCTGCTACTCTACTGCAGTGTCAACCGCATGAGTTAGGGCCTTGTGTGTTTTGCTTTTCGCTGTATAACCAGCATGTAGTAAAAATATGAGGGAAGGAACATGGCCAGAACCACACGAATGACTAACTAAAAGCCAGATTTACAAATAACAAAGACAACATTAAAATACAAGGCATGAAAGCCAAGAATTTCAGACCTACCTTAGTCTTCACAGAGACTAACCATATGATTCATCATCCAAACCAGGCTACTCCTGAGAATGAAAGGAGTCGCTATTAATAATTATGCTCGGGCGACGAGCAAACCCACAAATGTTCTGGAAAAAAATCAGGACATGTGTCAACATCATTAAGGCTCTTCAAGACAGTAGTGGCCAAATAAGCATGTTCATTGGGAGAGGGATCTGATAATCACGGCGTTCTGCGTCCAGAGTACCAAATACCAAATTGAGAAGGTGTCAAGTGGCTTAAAACACAGGGACACAATAAAACGAGCCGTGTTCCTTTGTCTGAGGAGTTAAAAGGATAATAATGATGGCACTCTGAGGCTCAGGCTCACAGGGGCAGAGTGAAAAGTGTGAAGAGCAACAGGGAAGAAGGAAGGCTTTCGAGTACTTTCGTTCTCTTTTTAAAGGCACCTGGGTGGCTTAATCAGATAAGCGCCTGACTCTTGGTTTCTGCTCAGATCATGATCTCAGGGTCATGAGATCAAGCCCCATATCCACGCTTAGCATGTAGCCTGTTTAAGATTCTCTCTCTTCCTCTCTCTCTCTTTCTGCCCCTCCATTCACTGCTCTAAGAAAAAAAAATTTTTTTCTTCAAAAAAATCTTAGGGATAATGGCTCTACCATAAACATTCATTCAAAGACTGGTTCGTGAGCACCTAGTTGCTAGACAGTATTCTCGGTGCTGACCTCCAGTGGTGACAAGGACAGACGAGTGCCCTTCATCCAGAGTTAATGATATCACAGCATGAAAGGGAGCACAGGAAACATTTCAGTATCCATATCCTGTGGCACGTAGTAGAAATAAAATAGGTAGTTTTGAGTGTATCCCAGCACACACACACAAACACACATGTGCTCATTTGCATCTTCACAATGATTATATTTATGCTTCTAATGTGTAGCCCCTGGATCATAAGATTCTTTATCAAGTGCTGTCTCTCCCTCCCATACTTCAGCCCCTATGGGTGGAGACTGCACCTCACTCGTGTTCTTAATCCCAGCGTATAATTTAATCCAGCATGGCTGCTGAATAAATCAATGACTGATCAAATGAACAAGGACAGTCCAGACTTGTGATCCTTGGGTGAACGTAGCAGGTAAAGAGTACTGTGGGTGATGCTGTCTTGAGCAACTCTTTAAATTTATTCCAACAAGTTCCTATTGTATGCCTACAGCATGTGGAGCTCAGCGCTGTCTTTCCTCCATGGTGTAGTAGTTGTTTATGCCATGTAAGAAATGATCACAAAGTGACTTAACACGTATTGATTATCTCATAGTTTCTTCAGATTAGGAGTCTAGGCACATCTTAATTGGCTTCTCTGCAAGGCTGCATTCAAGGTGCTGGCCAGAACTGGGTTCTCTTCTGCAGGCTGGCCTGGGCAAGGGTCAACTTCAAGTTGAGTCAGGATGTTGGCAGAATTAATTTCCTTGTGGCTGCAGGACTCATGTTAGCTTGTTTTCTCAAATTCAGTGAAGAGAGCAAAACTCTAGAGTGAGCATGCTCGAAAGGCAGAGTATATATCCCTGAATAACCATTACATAATAGAACACAATCACAGGAGTGACATCTCATCACCTTTGTTACATATTATTGGTTAGAATCAAGCCATACAACCAGCCCATGCTCAGGGGCCAGGGATGATACAAGACATGAACACCAGGAAGTGGGGGTCATGGGGGTCACCATATATCTGTCCCCCATACTTCCTCTAAGGAAGTTGTACTACACCAGATTCTGACATCCAATTTCCTCTACGACCTTAAACATAGCTGCAAACTTCCCTGTCAAGGAGGCTTGACTAAATCATCAGGAATGGTTCTTTCACACCTAAGAGTCTAGGATGGTTTCCTCTTAGTTCTGATAGGATGCTCTTCAAGTATGATCCCATCTTTTCTTTGCTCTCCCACATACCCATTTCTCCCCATGAAGGCTATGTGACCAAAATGTATTATGGGACTCCTGGGTGGCTCAGTTGGTTGAGTGTCTGCCTTTGGCTCAGGTCATGATCTCAGGGTCCTGAGATTGAGTCACACTTCAGGCTCCTTGCTCAGCAGGGAGCCTGCTTCTTCCTCTCCCTGCCACTCCTCCTATTTGCACTCTCTCTCTCTCTCTGAATAAATAAAATCGTAAGAACAAAACAAAACAAAGTGTACTGTCTAAAGAACATGTGATGGTGAGATGTGATAAACAGCTGTTAGCATATACCAATTAAGGTCTTATTAACTGTCGAGTTGTGGACCAAAAGTATCTGCTTCAACCAAGGTCTTTAGTTTGTTACGGGCAGAGCTCTCCTGGCTGACATTTCCCCTTTTTGTCTGACTCACACTCACCATACTGTCTTGAGAGTCACACTTCATTTTCCTGAGACGATAATGCATAGGGAAAAATGAGATCTTTCTGTAGCTAATCATTTTAGTCAGCAATTATTGAGTGACAGATGAATGAACTTGCCAACTCAGTGACACCCTCAGCTTTCTGAAGCCAGTGGGAGTGAGTCATCTGGAGAGATGTTTTTCGAATTCCTAAAGGAGCCTACTCCTTTCTGCTCACCAACATTTTTAAACCATTTACCTTATACTATGAAGTACATACATCACCTTCTTAATGACTTAAGAAGAGCTGTCATTTGTTAGGCAAATGTCAGCGGCCACCATGAAAATAAGCATTTTGTATGTGCTGCCTAATTTGAGAGTCAACAGTACTATGACGGGGTTGAATAATTTTACTAATATCATAGTGTACTAAGGCCAGATTCAAAACTAGGATTTTCTGACTCAAAGATATCATATATCTGCTCTTAATATAGGCTCCTTTATTTTCACACATACAAAAATTATAGACACCCTCAAGATGAGATGAGCTATTTACTGCTACTTACCCAACAGCAACAAACATCGGTTTAGATACATATTTTTAGTTGGTATGGGCTATGAGCTAAATTGCTTCTCTCCCAAAAACATATGTTGAAATCCTAAATCCAAGTATCTCAGGATGTGACCTCATTAGGAAATAGAGTCTTCACAAAGGTGATCAAGTAAAAGTGGTTCATTACGGTGGCCCTAGTCTAATGTAACTGGTGTTCTTATCAAAAGAAGATATTTGGGCATCGAGGGAGGATGACGTGAAGGACAAAGGGAGAATGCCATGTCAAGATGGAGGCCTGGAGTGGTGCGCCTAGAAGCCAAGGAAGGCCCAAGGTTACCAGCAAACCCACAGAAGCTGGGGAGAAGCAGGAAAGACTCTCACATAGAGGTTTCAGAGGGAGCACAGCCCTGCTGAAACTTTGACTTTGGACTTGTGCTCTCCAGAACTGGGAGCTAGCATGTTTCTGGGGTTTTCTAAGCCCCTCAGTTGGTAGTACTTTATTACAGCAGCCCAGGCAAACTAGCAAACTAATGCTTGTAGATTGCTTAGCTCCTAAGACTTCAACCTTCACCTGTAGCAGGTGCTACTCAGAACAGCTTCTGTCCTCACTCTTGACAGGCTGCTTCGAATATATTATGGGATAGGGGACCAAATTAAAAAAAAATTTGTTAAAATTGCCTGTAAAATTAGGGTAACCCATAAGAATATTCAAGAAGTCAAACCCATTGGCTTTAGTATAATGGTAAACTATGCTGTCCAGAGACTATCTTCTGTGTATCAGATCTGGCAAGATATTTCAAATATCTCTGGCTTTTTGGTAACATCTCTCTGGTCCAAGGTGTTTTGTTTTGTTTTGAAGCATCTAGAAGGAAAGTTTCATCTTTTTCAATATCCCAAAGCAGCAGGGCCGATATGAGAAAACTACAGGTCCAAAAAATGGTAGATTAACTGATTACTCATGCTGCATACGTTCCACTTGATGTCGGCTTGCTTCTTTTCAGTGTATTGATAATTTCTCTTGCTGCAGTGGGATCCAGGGTGTGGTTTCAGGCCGCCCTTTTCTGTGGAGTGGTTGAGAAAATGCCCTTTCTTTTTGTTTTCGTCACTCTTCTCTTCAGTAGATCACAAGCCTGGCAAATGTTCTCTTTTTCTACCTCCCACAGCAGAAGGGCCACTTGAGCCTCAAAAACAAAACGGCGGAGCAGTAATGAGGGTATTAGGTTGATATGTTCCACCCAGCACCTGCTCCCAAGCTACCGAATAATGAATGAGCATGAATAACACATCGCGAACACAGGAGAATCTGCCTTCTTCGTATTAGGCATCGGGCAGTTTCCAAAGGAGCTTTGTGACTGCGCTTCTCACCCGAGACCACCCATTTGTGAAAACCCACATGAAAGAGACTGAGACGGCTCTTTTACAGTTTGACATTTAACTAGCCTGCGCTGTGCTTCCAATAATTTCTGTAAGGTTCAGAGTTTCATTAATATGCAACCTGAGTCTTAGTCCAAATTAAATTTTACTTTGTCTACACACACACACATTTCAGTACAAAGCTTAAGCTTCGTTCTTTCAGGTTGAGTCCCTTGTTTGTGGGCCAGGCACATAGTTCTTGAATAGAGCTTTGAAGAATAAAAACCCATTTTTTTTGTCCTCGTAGAGCTCAACGTTTAGTGGAAGAGACAATGAACAAGGAACCAGTATGTAAACAACTATGTTTGTTACAGATTCCCCTCAGTGCTCCGTGGGCCATAAGCAGCGACCTCAGAGAGCACGCATTTGGTGGGAAGGCTACCTCATGCATTAGCATGGGGTTCAGAGAAGCCCCAGGTGGTAGGCGGCATGGGAAGCCAGACTTGCTGGACAAGGCGGAAGTCTGTTCTCTGGTGCCGCAGAACAGTGGTCTCTGAGGTCGGAATGTGTGTGAGAAAGGGGGACAGTGGTTCAAGCAGCAGTAAGAGAGGGGAGCCGAGGCCAGGTCAGGTCACCACGTTCAAGCAAATTCTTGAGCTCAACCTTACTTCCCACTCGTACTTGACTGAAAATGCCAAGCCTGTCCAGGAAAGGGGACATATTTGAATCTGTTGTCACTTCAGAGGTAAGAGTCAAGCATTCATAGTGGGTGATACCAAAATAAGGCGGGAAATGGTAGGGAATGAGGTACACTAGCTCGTCTAGATATCTGGGTAAGACCGAGCTGCAGATGAGGAGTCTAAGGGGCTCATTCTTCAGATAATGGATTGGCATACTTTTTCTGAGATTTATTTTTCTCACCTGTAAAATGGATTTAATGATGTCATAGGTAATACAGCCAGAAAAAAAACAGGGATATCTCCTGTTACAGTGCTTGGGAAAACAGGGATGGCTCCTGAAGAGAAGCCATATTGCTATTTTCTAGAGAAATGTTAAACAACTAAAGCTGTTAGCAAACCGTGGGATAAGAGAGGTGAAGCTTAGCTTAGAAATGAAGTCCTACCTCCATCCAAAGACAGAATTCCTTCTGCAACCTCCCCAAGAAGAAACTATCTTCCTAGCCTTTCAATACGTCAAAGATGGGCTACTCGCTGCCACATAAAGTAGTTCATTTCACGTTCAGACACAGCTGATTCACAGAAGTTCTTCCTCCTGTTGACTCACAAGCAGCCTCATGGTTGGTTCTGCCACTGCCCGTGGGAGGCTTACGTCCGACACGGCTTCTGCTTAGTCGTCCCCCACAGGCACTGGTTATTTACCAGTGGCCTCCAGGATTGTTACTGGTCAGTGCCGTGTTCTGATTAGCCAGTGTTTTTTCCCTGTGAAGTATTCTGAATATCACTTCTGGTGACAGGAGTGGAGTCCTGACTTCTCATAATAGCGGGTGACAATAGGATAGCTCCATCAACTCTCAGGGCCTCTGGGGGCCCCGTCTATGAAATAGGGAGAATCACTGTACTGACTTGATGAGGCAGTTTGAAGATAATATAGAATACAGCACCTAAAGGCTTATCCTGGTCTCTCACATGTCGCGTTACGTGAAATCTACTATCATTAGTACATCACAATGGCTCAGTGATAGTTGAAAATGACTATTCATCCTTTAATACCCTCAGTTTTACATCAGTTTCTCACCATCTAGCCCTTCCTACCAAGGGACACTTCCTAATCATTTGTTCCGTGTTTCCGGACAGTTAAACAACCACTGCGTGCAGACTGCGAGACACAGGGTTTTATCTGCCTCGCCTCACTAAACCTTCACGGCGACCCTATAGACACAGTCACTGTCCTCCATATACAGAATCAGGGGGTCTCAGTCCCAGAAGGGTACCTCTCATCTTTTACTGGGGAAGTAAAAGTTTTCCTGAAGGCCCTCACGGTAGAATCCCCCTTAGGTCTCACTGATCATGCTGAAATGGAACAAACTGCGTTTTGCCTCAAATTGAGTACGTCTCTCCCCGATTTGGTAATAAAAAAACAAAAAACAAAAACAAAATCCTCTCATGCCAGTTAATCTGTTACATCAACAGATGACCACTTTTTGGTCTCTCATCCTTTGTAGAACTCTGTTCCTTCCTTGAACTGGTACATTTCGATCCTTAAAAATCTCCTCAGATTGAGGGAAAGATCCAGGAGATCCGAGCTGAGGCCAGTGTCCGTGACTGGGGGATTTAGTTCAGGTCCCTGGTGCTGTGTCCTTGCTTCCCTGGTTACAGAACAGGGAAATGGGACCCAGGTTGCTATCTGTGTGATTCCAAATTAAAGGAAATAATGGCAGCGAATGAGCATCGATCGACTAATGCTAAACAGCAAGAGAGGGAACCCTGTCATTAAACATTCTGCCTCCGAAGATTGCAAGTTGGCTGAAAATCTCAAGTGAGTGGGATGGTTGTATAGAACCGTGCTTCTCAACAGGGGCGTCTGTACTATTACTCTCGGGTCTGTACCGTCAGGATAAGCATGAGTCACCTTCCTAGAACAACAGATTGACGCCACGGTAAGACACGTGGAACTTTGACGTTGACAGAGACATGGCTGGAAAATACACACGATTTTCAACTAGACAAAAAAAAGTAAACCTGCTGCAGCCTAGTGTGAACCACAGGCCAGACCCCCAGGTACATGAAGACATTCTTCTCTCTCCTGAGGAAAACCAAAACATCAACACGTCACAATCTCCAGTCATGCCCCAGCTCTCGAGGTTACTTATCTTGGACAAGTAATTTCAACTCTCTGAGTTACCCTTTCTTCACCTGCTGGGTGTGATATCTAAGTCAGGGAGCTTTGGTGAGCAGTAAAAGAACTGTCTTCGATCAAGCTGCTGCCGAAACGTGGACAATTAATGGCAGCTGGAACCATCCCATGTTACCCAGGGATAACACAGCAGTTGGACCGTTTTTCTGTCAGCTCTCCTCAAACCCCTCTTCCCGTGTCTCCGTCAGGAATTGCTGATCAATGTTCGCCCTCTTTTCTCTTGAACACGAATGCCCCCCCTTTCAACATGGCAGACACTACTAACTAAAGAGCTGGCCCCATGCTTGGAACCTACTTGCCAAAAATAACCAAATGAGTAATAGTGGAAAGACCGTGACATTTAAAGATCATCTATGCCACTTATGAGCTATGAGACAAGTAGCTCATAGGCAAGTCAGCGCCCTTAAGTCTCCTTTTTAAAAACTAATTCATTAACTAATGAACTAATTAGCTAATTAATTAATAACTAATTAATCTATTTATAATTATTAATTATGGTTATTAATTTGGCATTAATTTATATATTAATATAATATATTAATTGTATTAATATATTAATATATGTTCTATATTAATATATTAATAATATACTATGTGAATATATTATTTATATATAATCTAACATAATATTATAATAATTAATTAGTTATCAATTAATGACTAATTAATAACTAATTAATTAGTTAGCTAATTAATTCATTAATGAATTATTTAGGCAAACGTGGATGGTACTGTTTTCCTTTGGTATCTAGGTGATAAATGAAGGGAGGTGACTTTTCAGGGAGCCTCTGTGAGAAGCTGGGGGTGGCTCACAGAGGGTCAGGGCTCAAAGGGTTTTGAAAGGTCAGCTGAGCAGGTTAGTTCCCTCTGCTGCACCCCCCCTTACTGTACTGCTGTCAAATGCTTATCTAGCCTCAGTGACAACATCCACAGCACATCTGAAGATTTCGTGATAGTTCACGCCAACCTTGGAAGTATCTGACTCTTAAGTTCTTTCTCAGATCCTGACTTAAGAGCTTATTTCTGACTCCCTCACGTGCTCTCTGTTGAAGAATTATCCTCTTTTTTCACCAAAGGGTCATTAACATGTGGTCCCTACCACCCTTCCCCGTTACCAAAGAAACCTATCTTGGGTGGGTGAATCTCTTCTTGGTTGTGGGTTGCTTGGGTTGTGGGGACTAGAGGAGAGTGAGATGCTGAGATGGGGGTCTAATGCTCTAGCTTGTGTTTGCTGAGGGGACATACAGGCTAAACGATCACGGACAATGGAGGGGAAATTCAGAAGCCATGGGAGAAGACATCTGAGAGAAGGAAGGCATGGGGAGTGGGCTAGTGTCTTCAGTGATACTTTGGGAAAAGAAAAACAAACCTGAAAAGGGATACTGGGTAACGTTTTCATGGATGGGAGGATGGTAAAATCACTGTCCTCGTCACCTGATTAATATATAATGGTACTGGATCTGTGTCGTGGGATGACAAATAAAAGGCATGGCAATCCCTGAAAAGCCATTACACCCAAAAGGAATATGCAAACATTATGTATTTACATAATGTTTTATAAACACTGGTATTTATAAATACTAATATGGAATATGTATTATATATTATATTATTACAGAATATATTTGTAACTCATATCCCCTTGAACGAACCTGTGGGAAATGCTGGAGTTGAACAAAAATAAGCAGGCAGAAAGCTGCTAGAAGAGTAAATCTTAAACATTCTCACCACAGCAAAACACGAAAGACAGAAAGAACCCACCGTAACTCTGTGTGGTGATGGCTACTAACCAGACTTACGGGAGTGGCCAGTTCACAATATATATATATTTAAGTATCAAAGCACTATGTCCTATACCTGAAACTAATATAATATTGTATGTCGATTATATCTCAGTTTTTTAAAATTAAGTTTAAATTAAAAAAAAAAAAAAGAATCAGCCAGTTTGTAAAAAAGGATGGAGATTATACCAGGCCCGTAATGTCAACCCGGCAGTCTTCACAGCTGCCTCCTGTTCCAAATCATGCATTTCTGCTTACCCCTTCCCCCCTGCCATCCCTACTTCACTTTTTTTCTTAACATGCATCTGTTATGTGACCAACAGCCTTTGTGTGACATCTTAAATAACATATTGTAGAATCGTATGTATATTTTTTTTCCTTCTCAAGAACTTGGGGGGAGAAAACATTAAAACTTTTCTGTATTTAAAGGAAAAAAAAAAAAAAACGTGGAGAGGGTCCGGCATAAGAGTACATTACGTAACAAAGAATGAAACTCCAACTGTAGACCTGTCGGAAAGCCACAGACAACGAAGGGCTTGACTGTGGTTTGGATACACTGATTTTCTTGTTCCCCGATCTCACAATACCCCGTATCGGATTGCAGGGTGAACAACTTGATTCCAGCGTAGGTGCAGTGAAGGGATGTAATTCGCCTATTAAGTGCTGCTAATGTCTTGTAAAGTCATTCAAGTGAGAACGGCAGATAGATCAGTTCCGCCTTGGACCCCGCAGCAGGGAGCACTGTATTTCTACGGTGCTATTTATAGTTGCCACCGTGGGCATCCGCTGATTCTGCCTTTTCTGTTTTATCGAAGTAAGATGGAATGAAGAATTTCTACAGAAAGTGTGTCCCCAGAACTGCACCTTACCACCCCCCAAATCCCAAAGTCTGTAGCCCCTCTCTGAAATCACAGACTCTAACTGTACAGAAATCACTTCTTCCTTACCCTTACTCTAATACACACTCAAACTTAATAAAAATGATCAATGTTTTAGTTGACCAACAGTAAATACAGTGCATCGGGAACAGAGAGAGGACTTTTGGTTCTGTTTTTTCCTCTCTCTGCTTAAGGAGAAAAGAAATATATAGCTTCTTCTTCCAGAAGTTTAAGAAGACAAGGGACCAGATGTGCGCATTTTTATGAAAAATATTTACCCAGCCCTTTCTTTGTTCTGGGCACTTCACGAGCCTAGGAGCTATAGCATTGAACAATACAGAAAAGATATCCTTTCTGTGAGAACTTGCATTCCAGTGAGAGTAAAATAAAAATCATAAATAAATGAAAAAACAGTGTTAAGTGCTGCACGGAACATAAGATGGAGGTCAAGGGGTAAGGACAGTGGGGGAAGCTACTCTAGGTCGAGTGGTCAGGAAAGAACCTGGAGGAGGAGGTGATGTTTTAGCAGAGACCTGAAATGACAGGCAGCGGTGAGCCAAGTGAAGGTCTCGGAGAGCAGGACTGAAGGCAGAGGGGGCCATCTGTGCAGAGGGGGTAAGGCCGACCGGGGCAGCTGGGGCACGGGGCGTGGCAGGGACAGGAGGCTACTGCTTGGCGCTCAGGGCTGTGCGGGGCTGGCGTCCACAGAGACCGTATGATGCCAGCGATGAATGGCTTGGATTTTCTTCCATGTGGGCTGGGAACCAGACGATGTTACGCAGGGAAGCTGTGTGTAATGAACACCACCACTCTGGGTAATTGTGGTCAGTGGGTCGTCAAGGGGCAATTGAAGAAGCAAGAAGGTACTACTGCAATACTTCAACTGAGAAACAGAATGGTGGCAGTGGAAATGGTGATTGTATTTATGTTTATTGTAGCAAAGTACATATAAACCATTTGCAAGTGACAAAGTACACCAAGTCCACTGATGCCCCTGTGCAGGCATCTCCATCCATCTCCAGAATTTTTTCATCAACCCAAGCTGAAACTCCATACCCCTTAAACATCGATTACCATTCCCTCTTCACACCAGCCCTTGGTGACCACCATTCTGTTTGCTGTCTCTGTAAATCTATTTAAGTATCTCATGTAAGTGGGATCTTACTATCCATGTTCGTCCCTGTGTCTGGCATATTTCACTTTATATAATGTCTTTATGGTTCAGTCACGTTGGAGCCTGCCTCAGAATCCCATTCCTTTTTAAAGCTGGATTCCCATGTCTGTATAGACCATATTTTGTTCATCCATCCCCCAATCGATGGATATTTGGTTTGTTACTACTTCTTGACCTCTGTGAGCAGTCCTGCTACAAATACGGATATGCAATTATCTGTTCAAGGGCCTGCCTTTCAGTTCTTTTGGGTCTAGACCCATAGAAAGAGAATTGTGGGACCATATGTTAATTTCGATGTTTAATTTTTTGAGGAACTGCCACGCTATTTTCAATAATTCTACTTCAGAGGTAAAGTTGTCAAGAGTTGTTAAAGGACTGCTGTTATGAGTTAAAGAAAGAAGAGAATTAAGGATGATCTCAGGATAGGGCGCCCGGGTGGCTCGTCGGTTAAGCATCTGACCCTTGATTTTTTGTTTCAGGTCATGATCTCAGGGTCATGAGATCGACCCCTGTGTCCAGCTCCACACTGAGCATGGAGCCTGCTTAAGATTCTTTATCTCCCTCTCCCTCTTCCCCTGCTCATGTGCACACTCCCTCTCTCTCCGAAAGAAAGAAAGAAAGAAAGAAAGAAAGAAAGAAAGAAAGAAAGAAAGAAAGAAAAGAAAAAAAGAATGATCTCAAGATTTTTTCATTTTTACAATGGGAGAATTATGGGGCCATGTACTAGGGTAAGGAATTCTGGAATAAGAGGGCTTGGGTGTTTGTGTGGGACGTGGATAAATATCAAAGGTTCTCTTTAAAACATACTATATTTATCATGGCTGTTAGACATATAGATGGAAACATCAAGCAGGAAGTTTGATATATTATTAATCTAGAATCCCAGGGTCAGGGATAGAGATTACACACACACACACACACATATCATATCTCATATATATATATATTTAAAATCATAGAACTAAATAACTTTTTTTAAAGATTTTATTTATTCATTTGACAGAGAGGGAGAGAGATCACAAGAGTAGGCAGAGAGGCAGGCAGAGAGAGAGGGAAGCAGGCTCCCCGCTGAGCAGAGAGCCCGATGCGGGGCTCGATCCCAGGACCCTGAGATCACGACCTGAGCCGAAGGCAGAGGCTTTAACCCACTGAGCCACCCAGGCGCCCCTGAAAGAAATAACGTAAGTGGAGAGTAGTTGTATATACGACTGAGCTCTGAAGAATCCCAGCACTTGGAGGTTGAACCAAGATACCCGCAGACAAGACTGAGGAGGAACCTCTGTGGCAGGAGGAAAACCAGGAGAAAGGGGCTTTTTGCAAGCCACAAGAATAAAGTGTATCGGAAGGGAAGGAATGTTCCACCACAGAGAAGTTAAGCATGATAAGTAACAGTGCAGCCAGTGGGTTTGGGAAGCTGGAGGTCATCAATGTACTTGACAGGCAATTTCAGGAAGCAGAGGGGATGGAAGCCTGGGTAGAACAGCTGAGGAGGAGAATGGAGATGCTGTTTTTAATTTCTCACCTATTAACCACTCAACCCGGAGTCGTTATTACAAAGGAAAAGAGTAAAATGGAAGTCACTAGGCATCAAGGAAGTTATTCGCTAGAGACTCAATCACAACCTACTTCATACAAGAGAGAGAGAAAGGGAAGGTGGAGGAGAAGGAAGGAATACCTAGCTGAGAGAAATCTGGGAGGAGGGGAGGGAAGATGAGAACTGGAGCCGGTGGAGAGAAGGTGACTGGGGTAGGTACAGGGACTCTTCATCTAGAGTAACTGGGGGAAAGGCCATGAGTATGCATATAGAAGTAAGGAGGTCGGTAGACTTAGTGGTAGACAGTTCTCTTGTCTTTGTGAAGGAGGCTTGGTCGTCAGCTGAGAGGAAGCGGGAGGGAATGTGGAAGAGACCTGAAGGCAATGGGAAAGTATGCAGTGCTCTTCTTGGAGAAGGGATCTCGCTATGGCTTGGGACACTGGGGCTGGCTTGAGATGTGTGGCCATGGGTTTGAATGAGAAGTCACTGTTACTGTGACTCTTTCTAGGAAAATTCAAGAGTGTGGCTGTTAGTGAGAAGAATGGGGAGCTGGGTTTAACCAATACTGGAGAGTCAGTAGGGGAGTACAGTTGAAGGGGGTTAGAGGATTAAAGATTTGTACGAGGAATTTTTTTTTTTTAGACTTTATTTATTTATTTGACAGAGAGAGAGATCACAAGCAGGCAGAGAGGCAGGCAGAGAGAGAGAGAAGCAGGCTCCCTGCTGAGCAGAGAGCCCGATGCGGGGCTCGATCCCAGGACCCTGAGATCATGACCTGAGCCGAAGGCAGAGGCTTCAACCCACTGAGCCACCCAGGCGCCCCTGTACAAGGAATGTTAACAATGGCTGTGGAAGGGGACTGAGGATATGAGTGAGAGTTGTGATGCATGAATGCAAAGTGACACAGTCAATAACTGGTGGCCTCAGAGTGCTTCATGTGCCAGGCTGGAAGGTGGATTGGATAGAAGGTGAGGTTGGTCAGGGGCCACCTGTTGTAACAGCAAAGGAACAGTTACAGGACATAGGAGTAAGGAAACAACCAGGGTCCAGATAACTGTAGGTAAGTGGGGGGAATGAGTGCTAGGGGATTCAATGGAACATCTACAGAGACATTATCATCATCGAGGATGATGAATAACAAGAGAGGGGGGAACTCACTCGTGACCTGCTGATTTTATGGAAGATGTAGGAGTCCTCCATATATATCTTAACCAAAGAATTTTGTCAAAAATGCTAAGTGTCGTGCTTTTCCAACGCCTTTTGGTTCATAGATAAGCTTCCAGGAGTTCATAGATTAAATTCGGATTGATATCCTTGGCTGTGGACAAGGCCTGGATGGTATTTCTGAAGATGACTGTTCATCAGAAGGTCCTAGAAGTTTCTCCTTGTTTTTGGACAGACACCTAGGCCTGGCCACAGAGAGTCCCATTGCCCCAGGGCTGAACTGGGTCAGAGAACCCAGGTTATTTACAGCCCTGCCGAGCGATTCTGAACCTAACCACGGAGTTAAACCATAGTATAGGTGACTTTAAGTGAAAGAAACATCTTAGTAGAAGTTCTCTCATATTCAGTATTATTTAACCAGGCTAAACAGATAAGGAAGTGGTGCTACTTGTTCTATCAGTAATTTTAATGCAGTACAAGGGGTTTATTTTCCTGCTTTTCTGGTACGTGAATAAACAATGTTAGCATACTGCAGTTTACCCTGTAGTGACTTAGAAGTTACCTCGTCACATTCTGGGGAAGCTGTGTACTCAGAATCTATGTTTATACACTTCATTTTTATGTTAAAAGCCCACCTTTTAAATATTTGTCTTTTATTTTCCTCTTATTCCTTCTCCGAATTTAGTAGTAAGCATACTCCTTTACCACCACAAACCTTTTGGCATGGTTCCTTATTAACCTTTCTTACCCTCTCCGTCTCAGAAAAAATGAGATCTCATTTATATTTCCTTTACTCTAGCACAGTGGCATATCAAAATAGTGAGTATTCAATGAATAAACGAATCTAAGATCGAAGTAAGAAGTACCACGCGAGCTCTCTGATCTCTGTATTATTCTTTAAGCCTCCAGGTGGTTTCTGGGAAAGGTAGTGGATATAACGAGATGTGGCTTTAATACTTAAGAAAAATGATACTCGACCATTTCACAGAAAGTTCCCGAAGTGTCAGACCCGAAACAAGTCATTTTTCTCACCAAGCCCTCATAAACTCAGGCAAAGAAATCATTATGCTAATCCTGCCATACCCAAGTGTCTTCCCTCCTGGCAGAGCTCCACGGGACCTCCTTTTTGCGGATGCCCACTGGGGCTGGTTTCAAAGAAGGAACCCAATACCCAGTTTGCATGGTATCTGATGGCACACCATTAGTGCTCTGGTTTATTCTGTTAGAGTTAACTTCTTTGAATGCATTAGAAATTCTCCGGGTATCATTTAGTCATTCATTTCCTGCCTACCAGCCACGGTGAGCCTATGTAACCGAACAGGACATTAACCTAGAAACCATCCCTGACATCAGGAGTTTACGATCCAGTTGGAGAAAAATAAATATAAGCATGATGAATGTTATGATGGATGAAGTATACCACGCAGGGGTACATAGGAGGGGGCAGTGACTCAGAACTGGAAATTCAGAGAAGACTTCCTGCAGGAAGTGGCATCGGAGCTTTGAGTTGAGGGATGAATCTGCTTCTTCTGAGCCCGTGGTGAGAGAGCTGTGATTCAGGCAGAACAAGAGCAGAAGGTGAGGGGACACAGAGAGCATGGCAGGGACCCCACGTGCTTCTGCGTAGTGGGGGCCCAGGAGCCAGACGATGAAAGGGATTTTATTTCATGAGTCCATTTGGACTTCCTAACTCTGGAAACAGTGGAATCCATCAAAGGGTTTGGGGCGGAGGTTGCAATACTGAGAGAGAGTTTAGCCATAGAAACAGGCAGTCTGAAACCCTCCGACGCCCTATCGTTTTAGCCAGCTGTACCCTGCACCAGACAAAAATGAGCCACACATACAGAGGTTCACTGATGAAGCCAGAATTCATGGTAGGAACCTCAGGAGCAATATCAGAAACTTGTCCAAGTTCATGAGTTTGTCCGTGCACCTGCACATCGGTGTGACATATACATCATTCTGCTTGTAGGTCAGAGGCTTGTTATTTGTTAATATTTTCAAGAAAAGAGGGCCCTGACATGCTCAGTCTGTCCAAGACTAAGGTCACCCTATTCTGGTGGCATAAAAGCCACTTGACTGGGCTGAAAATGCATCCCCAAAACCTACTGCAGAATTTTATCTTTAATGGCTTTTGTGAATTTCGGTTGAAGGGCTTTAATGGCACATTAGGGAAGGGCAGTAAAACCCCGGGAATGCAGAAGCAAGGGCCCTTACAAACCACAGAACTGTTCTGTGCTGGAGGAAGGCTGCTCATGCTGATACTCAGTCGTGAAGACTCTGAAAACACTGCGGGCCACTCCTCTCCTTATTTACTATCAAACCACTCCCTTCTTTGGAAGAAGGTGAGTTTTCTTCTCTCCTCTGGATTTAAGGATCTCACTAGTGTCTGCAAGATGAGTCCCACTCCTTTACCCCAGCAATAATATTTACTAAATAACTACAGGCATTAGAACATCATCCTGGAAAAGATTCCAAGTTCTGCAACTTTAAAATACAACCATATTATGTATCATTTTTTCTCTTTTGTGGAGTCTTAAGGTTCAGTCCAGTGACACAGATGAAAATGATCATGAGTGCAACTACCTCATGGCAATTTAATTGCCCCTGTGACCCCAGGAGCTATGCTTACATGTTTATGGGTCATATGCTACTTAAGAATTTAAGAAAGTGAGCTTTCGAAGAGGAAAAAATGAAACAAGACAAAACCAGAGAGGGAGACAAACTATAAGAGACTCTCAATCTTAGGAAACAAACTGAGGGGTGCTGGGGGAGGGAGGGATGGGGTGGCTGGTGATGGACACTGGGGAGGGTATGCGTTGTGGTGTGTGCTGTGAATTATGTAAGACTGATGAATCATAGACCGGTACCCTTGAAACAAATAATACACTATATGTTAATTTTTTTTAAAAAGTGAGCTTTTGAATGAGAGATACTCAAGCTCAAAGCCCAGTTCTTCCTTTTACTAACCCTGTGTCCTTGAGTTGAGGTGCTTAACCTTTTTAAGCCCTCGTTTTCTGACCTAGAACTTGGGGAGTCCTCATGGTAACAGTGTCAGAGATTCACCGTGGGAACTGGATGAGATTTTGAATGATGACCGGCTAGCTCATTATTTCAATCCTACTTAGAACTCTTGTGTGTTTTCACTTTTATCCTTTAGTTCTGGTTTGATTTTGAGAAACTTTTTCTTTTCCTTTTACTCCCCTAGGGATATGAAGCCTGACAATATTTTGCTTGATGAACATGGTAAGTAAATGATTTGTTTGCAATCAACATGACTTGCACATAGAAAAAGCACATGGGACAAAGGTGATTACCCAGCAAAGGAGGATTACACATGGAAAAGGCCCTGCTTGATTCAGTCGAGTTCTATGCACAAACCTGATTTGATGGGTGGGAGGGAAAAGATGGGTGAATTTCATTATTGTAGCAGGGGCGCGGTACCCTAGGATACCCTCAAATAACATTATGTTTATATAATGAAAAAGTCACTCCCTTTTCAACTTGGTTATACTTCTACTGATTTTTTTCAAGAAAACCGTCACAATTTTTTCAGTGCTAATTTGCCTTACTATCTTTCTAAAAATCATCTCCCTTTTTTAATAAAGCAGAGGCCTCAAGCTCAGAGTATGAGGCAGGCAAGAGTATCTATGGAATGATTAGCGACACTGTTTTGTTCTCATTGCATCTACTTTCACGCTTTTTGGGAAAATTGGCTTCCCATTTGCAGAAGAGATACCAAGTTTTCTGCCCAAATATTTTTCTGTTTAAGAAAGCTCACTGGAAGGAAGGAAGGAAGGAAGGAAGGAAGGAAGGAAGGAAGGAAGGAAGGAAGGAAGGAAGGGAGGGAGGGAGGGAGGG
>CM053607.1:98354127-98383030 GCA_028646535.1 Procyon lotor | reverse complement strand
TGGCAGCAACCATGAAGATGATCAGTGAATGCTGGAAACCCAAGAAACACAGATTAAAGACATCCCGAGAGCAAGCTTTCGCCAACAATGACTCATGTGTGCCGTCTCTTCCCACTGTTTCTTTTAATGTATGTTTGGATATACTGGCCCATCAGGGCGGACCCCTAGGACACACAGCCTGCAGGTTATAAATGTTACAGCGGCACTAAGATCCTTCTGATGTGTTCCGGAAACTGTTGGATGAGGGAGTCCCACGTGTGCAGGGCTCCTTATTCACTGGACTTTTACAAAAGGGATTTGCAGTGGGACTGCCACTCCAAGTACCACCCATTGCTCATTACTTATTTACCTCGCCGCATTTGCAACCTGATTTGCCAGACCCCACCTGTGCTCAGAAGGCTAAGAAACGCTTTTGTGTATGACCTCTAACTTCGAAGCTCAGGGTCATCATTTATTTATGGGCTGTCTAAAAAGATTTTTTCCACTTTCTTCCAGTGCCTACTTTCTTCCTTCCCTTTACTACTTCTGGCACTTGGGAGCAGATGCTCAGAATCTCCAAAATGTGAGCAATAGTGAGACTTGGCGTGAAGGTGACTTTCCGGAGACACCGGCGGTCCATGCCTCAGAGAAGAGGCAGGAGCCTCGCTCCCCTGGGGTCCAGATAAACTCTGTGGAGCTTCACACCCCTACACAGGGCCTCCCCCCACCTACAGGCCACCTCTGCACAATTTAGAAAAAGGTTCTCGGTCTCCCCATCCCCGCCTCATGAAGGTACATGGTTGGTCAGACACAACACAATCTGGGGTTCTGTCCCCACCTGCTCCCTTTTCCGGTTGCCTTTGTGTATAATATATTGCTCTACCACTTGTTGAGGCCCCAAATGGAGACAGACAGGTCCCGTTGACCACAACCTATTCAAGATGTACCTTCCGTTCAGAGAACAATGTTTTCGTCTTGGGCTTCAAACATGGCTTCATCTTATTTCTACCATAAAGTCATCGGATCCTCTCTCATTCGATTTCTTTCTCCTCCTCATTTTCTTGTCAAGTTGGTGATTATGGATTAGGAGAACGGTCCAGAAATAAATTAATCTTCAAGTTTACCTGCCTTAGAAACTACCCTCGTGAAAGAAGAATCACGTGATGTTACAGTTAAGAGCATGGATTCTGTTGCCCGAGCGCCGGAGTTCAAGACCCAGTTCACCCTCTCACGAATCACTAGCTCTGAGAGTTGCCACAGACTGTCTAAGCTTTCTCTGAATCTCAGTTTCTGGAGGAACCAAAAGAATAATTAATTCTTAGTCACTGTAAAAATGAACAAGCATACTTTATAAAGTGCTGATTGCAGCATCTGCCACAAGGAAATCACTCAGAAGATAAATATTCGGATAATTCCATGAGGTAGCAGTGACTTTCTCCCTAAAAGAAGGAAGCTAAGGCTTCTTCATCGGGTTTTATGTGGCTCTGTCTATAGGAGGGAGTCAGTGAAAGCTGGGCCCTTACTTGTCTTTCTAAAGAATTATTTTAGGGTGTCTGGGTGGCTCAGTCAGTTGAGTGGCTGGCTTCGGCCCAGGTCATGATCCCAGGGTCCCGGGATCGAGCCCCGCATCAGGCTCCCTGCTTAGTGGGGAGCCTGCTTCTCCTTCTGCTCTCCTCCACCCTACCGCTTATGCCCTCTCGTGCTCTCTCAAATAAAACCTAAAAATTAAAAAAAATTGTAAAGAATTGTTTTGGTTCCAGAAGGGATATGCCAGAGCTTCTGTGTGCCTACTCGTTAGCTCTCATGTTTATGCAGCTTTGTTCAGCACTAATTCTCAGGCAGCTACACCTTCAGTGGCCTTTCTGCTTTTCCCTCCTGGGCGCAGGGGCCTAAGCCCACTTTTGGGGGCGCATTTTACTCTTGCTACTGCTGGGGCTCTGCTGTTCGGGGAGCAGGAGCGGCCATCCCCGTCGGCCAGAGGGACCGTCCCAATCTACCCCTGAAGGTTTTGGGTTCCAACAATGAATTAAGAGAACTTTTTTGTATTATTTTTCACCCTGAACTCAACTCGGAAATCACTAAGTTAGTAGGAGAAACACTGTTTTGGAAGGGATCGGACCTGTGAATGGGACAGAAGCGCCCAAACAAAAAGCGTAGAGAGCTCTTCTCCAAACATTGTCCTGGGGATCCCTGTCCGAGAAACGGAATTTTTAAAGGTTATTGACTCTCTGTCTATGCAGGTTCTAAGAAACCAAGGCTTTCGGGCACTGCTCAGGGACCGTGACTAACCACTCTTTAACCAATACATCCTCGATAACCCCCAGCCCTGAGCACATTCTGTAGAGATGCTCGTGTCCGAATTAGCCGCCCCGCAAATCAACGGGTGCCTTTTTGAGTGGCCACTGGCATGATTTTCCACGTCTCTTATTAGAAACCCTTATTTGTCTTCTCCATCCACATTCATAATGTTTCCCCCCCGATGGGCCATCACGTGCACCTTTCGCACAGGGATTTTAGCAGCCGTGAAGGCTAGTTGCCTATCCCTGACATGCCTCCGAGGCCGCGTCCTCCGAGGAGATCCGTATCACACCACACCGCTCACAGCACCATTTGGCAAGAGGCAGAAACTTTTATTCTTACTGGTTCGTATGGGTTCATATTCATCAGCAAAGACCGATATTTAAAGGAGCTGAAGCCCTTGGTAAAAATGGAGACTCTTTCCACTGTGTCAAGGAAGAGTGGGACGTTTCCTTGAAAAAAAAAATGTTTTTGATTGAGAGCATACCTGTTACTGTTCTCCCCAAACGTCTCATTCGCTAGTTCAGAGCCCAGGCTGGCATTAGATCTCGGATGGCTCATCATCAGTCGTCCTGATAGATATTTTCATATCCTACCAACTTAAGTACTCCATCTAGTTCTACCAGTTCCATGGTGTCTGAATTTTTGTGTTCGTCTTAAATTATTCAGGAAATAAATGCTGCATCCAGAGGAACAATAATGTCTGCCTGGCATCTCGCAGGGAACGACAATTACGGCATCATCTATAATTTCGTTTCCTTAATATCATCCCCAGTCCCAGGGAATGGAGAAAGGCAAAAACTCGGTCTGGGGGTAGGAGGAAGCACTAAGCATATGCTACCTGAACAGCTTCTTCCTTGCCGAGTCCCAAAACAGGCCTAAAAATCTAGTGGAAAGCATCTCTCTTAAGAAAAAATTATCGGGGCACCCGGGTGTCTCGGTGGGTTAAAGCCTCTGCCTTCGGCTCAGGTCATGATCTCAGGGTCCTGGGATCGAGCCCCACATCGGGCTCTCTGCCCAGCGGGGAGCCTGCCTCCCCCTCTCTCTCTGCCTGCCTCTCTGCCTACTTGTGATCTCACTCTCTGTCAAATAAATAAATAAATAAAATATTTTTTAAAAAATAATCTAGGGGCGCCTAGGTGGCGCAGTCGGTTAAGAGTCCCAACTCTTGGTTTTGGCTTAGGTCGTGATCTCAGGGTCATGGGATTGAGCCCCCAGTCGGGCTCTGCGCTCAGTACAGAGTCTACTTAAGACTCTCCCTCTGCCCTCCCCTCTGTACTCTTTCTCTCTCTCTAAAAATAAACAAACAAATCTTATAAAAGATTATCTATCTCTAAATACCTTTATCTACATATCTACCTATAAGCATAGGTGGATACGTAAATAGATAATAAATATACGAAGAGAAAGCGAGAGAGAATAGCAGCACCCTATCCCCAATGACCAAGTTCACTAAGTCTCAGCAAGTGCCTAAGGAGCTGCATTTTTAACAAGAATCCCAAATGAGGCACCCACACTCTCAACATTTTGGAGTAGCGGAAATGTTGGAAAGCTGGGGGCAACCCCCGCTGACTGGTAACAGTGACCCAGGAGTGCTGTGGTGATCAAGGTTCTCAGGCAGAACAGACAAAGAAAGAAAAAGTCGAAGTAATGACAATAATGATAGTTGAATTAAGGGACTCCGTGCTATCGATTCGGAGTTTCAAGATGCTTCTGCGTCTCAGGGTACAGAGATGAAAAGAAAAGGCAAAAATGCCTTCCTAGGGAACTAAATCAGGAACTTCTAAGCCTTGTACTTGAAAAAAACCCCACACTAAGGCAGTGGTTCTAGCTGGGGACGGTTTTGCTCTACTTCTTACCCCCATGGGGGCTATCTGGCAGTGTCTAGAGACTTTTTTTTCACAGTCTGGATTCCAGCCAGGAGTCAGAAGGGCTATTGGCCTCAAGTGGGTAGAGGCTAAGGCTGTTACTGAACTTACTACAAGGCACAGGGCAGCTCCACGGTAAAGAATGACCTGGTCTAAGAGGTTGAGAAATTCTGTGTTAGGGCCTGAGCTGATGGTCCCCCATTCCCAAGGCAATTCGCCTGTCCCTCAACCAGCCAGTGACTGACCCTTCCCCTGTGAGCCGAAAGGTTCATTTTCACAGCACAGGGGGGACCCCTGGCAGAGGCAGGACCAGGTGCCGGGTGTGGAAGCACCCTGGGCCCAGAAATGTAGTTTGGGGCCGGTATCAAAGAGCTCCGTGGGGTTCTGCTTATGCTGTTTAGCTAATAGCCTCAAACTCCAGGTTCCTGTAGATCCTGGCCTTCACACAATTTTCCCCCACCCATACTGTGACCCCTGGCAGAGAGACAGACTCTGGGCCAACTGAGAAGAGACTATTTCAACGTATCCAGCTCTTCTGTCTTGTGATAAAGCACAAAACTTTGGAGGGACGTTCATTAACTCAGTAAAAGGGATCCTGGACCAAATTCTCAATTCTAATCCCAGCTCGGCTACTTCTGAGCCCGGTGAAATTAACCACAAACACCTTTTTTGTTAAAGAGGGACTATTTCACCAAGCTGACCTGTTGCAAAATGGCAATTCATCAAGTACATGTAAATATGACTGAAAGATAAGTCAGTATCCTATCAGCAAACTCGAAAGATAATATGAGTACTCACTGGGGCAGGATCTTCCGCCACGCCAGGTCTTATTTTAAAGGAGTGGTCTCAAGCTCTATTGAGTGTCAGAATCACCTGGGAGGCTTGTTTAAACACTGGGATCCCACCCTCAGTTTCTAATTGAGAAGGCTGGGGGTGGGGCTTAGGAATTTGAGTATTTCTAACAGGTTCCCAGGTGATGCTGGTGCTGCTGGTCAGCAGGCCAATCTCTCAGCACCCCGGGGCTCGAAAACACCCTCTTCTACCTTTTATTTCTCCGAAAACATGGATAATCTCGGGACTGAGGTGGCTCCAGACATCCACTCAGACTAAAGTAGAGGGTCCCCTGCCCTGCTGCACGTCTGAATCACCTGTGCAGTTCCTGCTTGTTTCTAACACACACGCCTGGCTCTCCTACCGCCCCGCAGCCAGCCGAGTCTCCGCAGGGTCAAGTCCGGGCCCGTGTGTTCGGCAAAATGGCGCTGGGGTTTCTGATGATGAGAAAGACCAACAGCTGAACACTTTCTTCCTTCCAAATGCTAAGTTCTTCTACGGTATTGTTTGATTTGATCTTCCCCAGTAACTCATAAGAAAATTCCTGTTGCCATCCCAACTGTACAGAGAAGGTGTCACCTTTTAAGGTAACACAGCGCGTTAGTGGTCGAACTTGGACTTGAAGCCAGGCAGTCTGACTCCAGAGAACAAGCTCTGCTAAACTGCAGTGTCTCCAGGCTGACCTAATTTGCATCAGAGAACCACTTGAGCAAGACTCAGGGAGGGAGGGAGAGAGAGAGAGAGAGAGAGAAAGAGAGAGAAAGAGAGAGGAAGGAAGGAAGGAAGGAAGGAAGGAAGGAAGGAAGGAAGGAAGGAAGGAAGGAAGGGAGGGAGGGAGGAAGGAAGGGAGGGAGGGAGGGGAAAGAGAAAAAAAGAAAGAGAGAGAGAGAGAAAGAAAAAAGGAAAAATAGAAAAAGAAAAAAGAAAGAAAAGATGGAGACAACCTAGACTATGGTAGAAGAGTTATCAAAATTATCTGCAGGTACCATTCGGGCAAAGATACCCTCAACTTTCAGCCGGACGAGTGCTACTCTTTATTAAAATGTCATCACATCAGCGACACAAAACACTTCTTTGCACAAAGCAAAACCCCAGCAACAAAGGCAGTGAGGTTTGTCTTCAGCAGTTCGCTGGATGCCATCAGGGGGCAGACTGAGAGGTTTGGCAGTGGGGAGTGTGGACTGTGAGACATGGAAGAGGGGTCCGATGACATCTCCTCCGATTGCATCAAAGCCGCAGAGCACGGGAATGGAAATGCCGACACTTCAAGGGCCGCTGAAAGCGTCATGAATTTTGTGCCAACAGCTAATGTAACGGGCGCTCTGCCTGAGCTGCTGCTACAACCCTCTTCCTCCTTGCAGCCCGGAACGCAAGGACCCTAACATACTTTGTAGGGGCTGTTCCTTGCGGAACTGAGGTGTTAGACCCACGCTCTGTGTCATGAGTGTCAGAGCGGAGAGAGACCCTAGAGATGAGCTAGTCCACCCGTTTCTTTTCCTTTTTTTTTTTTTTTTACGAAAAGAAACTTGGGTTCAACATAGAAAAGGGACTGAAAGTCTATGATATATTAGGGGCAGAAATCGGGGTGGAACTCAGGTCTCTTGGCTCGCTGCCCAGGGCTCATTACATAGCCTCTTTATATATTAAACTTGACTTCTTTGCCCCTACCTTCCCTTAATACATTATTTTGTTGGGGGTAGAGGATAACCTAAACTATTGGACAAAAAATAGTCGTGATATTTCAGAGAGACAAGGAGGAGAAAGGATTCTTGCTTGGCAAAAAAATAAATACATGTATCCGCATTTGTGTCTCTCTATAGTAGCAATATTTATCTCTGAAAAAAAAAAATCCCCTAAGAAACACTTGGGGAAAAAATGCTTGGAAATTTGATAGGCGGCTACCTGCCTCTTGATGCTCACAGGTGTCCTCAAGTTAAAATGTTGCCAACAAAAAATGGTAAGCGGAATTACCAGAGCGTGAGCTCTTAACCAGGCAGGTTAAAACTTTCTGAGCTGGAACTGCAGGTTTACCAGCAGATACTCAGCTGGTTAGTGACCATGCTGGTCTCGAGGGCAGAATAATTGGGCTGCTGCTGCCTGGACCCCACCCGCAACTGGGACGTAAGAGCCGACAGACGAAGCTTCCAGAGGCTCTCAGAAGCATGGCTGTGCCACAGAGCTGAATGGGGCTTAACCTTCCGTTTGGTGCTTTTGTCTCTCCAGGGCACGTGCACATCACGGACTTCAACATCGCCGCGATGCTGCCCCGGGAGATGCGGCTCACCACCGTGGCAGGCACCAAGCCTTACATGGGTATGGGCTCTGCGGGCGGCGGTGCTAAGAGCGAGGCTTGGCTTTTGCGTCCTGGCAGACATTTATTCTGGGGTCGGTCATTCGCAGGCACTTGCAGCTAGATATGCCCGTTCCCCTGCGACTTGACCCGGGGAGCTTCTGAGTTCACGGGTCGGGGGTGAGCCTCGCTCGGGAGGCTCCCTTTAGCAAGCGCCCAGTCCTAACTTGATTCAGGAGAGCCCACGATGATGCTTCTCGACACTGTTTTATGAGTGTTTAGAACAGCTTCTACCCGCTTCCTGACAAATAATAGTAGCCGATTGAATAAATATGTACTAATCGCTTCTGTGGGCGTGGCACGGTATCAGGCACTGGTGACCTTGTAAGAGAGCAAGACACACAAGGTCACCAGCTCATGGAGCTTGCCTTCTAGTGAGGGGAGTTTTTAAAAATAGAATCAGGGGCACCTGGGTGGCGTAATGGGCTGGTTTGGGCTCAGGTCACGATCTCAGAGTCATGAGGTTAAGCCCTGCATTGGACACGGGGAGTCCGCTTGTCCCTCTCCCTCCCTCTTTGCCCCTCCTCCCACTCACGAGCTCTCTCTCTCTCTCTTTCTTAAATAAATGAATAAAATCTTAAAAAATAAAAAATAGAATCAAATAGAAGGTGCAGTAATAAATCGGATGGTGATATGTGACATGAGTACTACCACACCCATCATTTACAGAACCCCGCATTACACGCATAGGGCTGGAACGTTCTCGAAGCGCCTCCCAGATGTCATTTTCCTTCTAGTTCCAGCACCACGACAAACCCATGAGATCTCCTTAAAAATGGGGAACTGAATCTTGTCTGAAGACTCAAAATACACCCAGAGGGTGACTAAAAGGATAAGGCTAGGTGCCAAAACTGTCAACAAGGTCTCACATTTAATTATGTTAACACTCACAAATTACTACAAATTCTAAGTTCTTGCAGAACTAGCCTTGCCTCCCACCCTCCCCGAGAAACATAAAGGGAGAACTGCTCTCCTTTCCCCAAAGGGATTCAGGAAGAGGGGCTTTTCTGCTCTCCCCACTGAAGACAGGTGAGTCAGATCTCAAGAGAATTATCTGAAGGTCTGTGGGTGACTGTGAGGCCAGAGACCTGACTCCATGGTTGGTGAATGTCTGGTTCATCGCCCTCCCTGCTGACCGGTCCTGGTACCCGCAGAGCCCGCGTTGTCCAGGGGGGTTGGCTGAGTTTGGAGGTAAGCCTACCTGGGGACCATAACATTAGGAGACAGACAGACAGCTGTGTGAGAGTGCACATCGGGAGTGTGTGTCGGGGTGAGGGGCGTGCATTAGCAAGAGGGTGGAATCCAGGTGGTCAGGGACCCCGCCAGTAGCCTGGAAGGAGGGCGGCTCCTATCTGCGTGGCTTACTGGAAACACCACCAATTCCAACAGGGAGCAACTGTATCAGAATCTTGGGGGTGCCCCCCAGCACAGGGTGCCTTAAAAGCTCTTTAGGTGATTCAGCCACGCAGCCAGGGTTGAGAAGCTCTGTCATATAGGAGGAATGACGTCAGCTAGTAGAAGCAACATACGAGAGCTCACCCTGGGGCACTTGTGTTAGGATCCCTCTGCCTCCCCTATCCCTCTTCCATGTCCTGAAACAAACAGTACTCTCTAGGAAAAGGGACAAGGGATGTGACAGCCAGATTGGCTATCTTCACATCAGGGTGGCTGAATCTAGCCCCATGGTATGAGAGAGCTCTGGATCAGATTTGAGATTAGTCCTTAAATTCCAAGGACTGGATTTTAACTGCAGTAGATGTTTTAATAGGGCAAAAAGGATTGAGCTGTATTAAGCAAGAGACTACGAACTATCGTTAAGGGAGCCCCCTTCCCAACACAAATGGGAAGCTAGACACGGCATGGCTGTTGGCAGATGAGGAGGGGGGACAGAAACCCTATTGCTGCTTCTGCCCTAATTAGTTGAGATGCTCAGAGCAGATGATGTCACTGGTTAAGCCAGTGGAATTAGGGAGATGGAATGAACTGGGCTGACTAGACACGGTCAGAGTCATTTACGAGCAAACCAGTTGACCTTGAAATCAAGGGTAAGAGCAAAGCCACTTTTAATATGTCATTCCCTTCCTCATATAACTAGAGCGAGGAAAAGAAAACCCCTACATACAGGGCGGCCTCACTTCCCAAGAGAAAGAGATCCTCTGGGGGAAAAATGAGTCTTATTTTAGATGTCATTTGAACAACTACAAATTTCCTGGCTTCCTATTACCAGTGCAGGGGAATAAATCTCCTTTGTCACTTCTGAAATAATGGACATATATAATTCAGCCTATTTTCTGCCTAAAACTCACAGTTTTCAGATGATAAAAGGGAGTATCTGAGCCCGCTGGTCTGATGAATTTATTGTGCAGGTTTCCCGGGTTTCCATATTAAGGGCTATTTTCTTGGAGCCAAATCAGAATGTGCATCTGGGTTTTCTAGACCTGGTTTCCATGGTGAGGGGAGTAAAGGAAGACTACCCTTTTTTCTCTCCCCAGTGATTTTAAATACAATATCCGTATAATTTAATTCTCATATTTGGCATTTCGGGTCCTTTCACAACAAGGAGCTAGGAAATTGGAGTGTATTCAAGCTTCTCTCCACTGTTCCCCCTTCACCCTTATAATTAACAATTACTAATATTTATTGAAAGCTTTCTATGGGCCAGACAATGTGTTAAATGCCTAACATTCATTTACTCATTTGTTTTTTTCTCAGGGAGTCTATGAAGCAGACTGTAATTATCACCATTTTATAATGAGAAAATAAGCTAAGTCACTTGCCCAAGATCATACGGCTAATAACTGAAAAAGCTTAGATTTAAAGTAAGCTCTGACTTCAGAAAGTCAAGTTTCTTCCTGAAAGAGAGTTAAGGGAGAAATTTATGGGAAATTATTTGTGATCCGTAAAAGGTTGTAAACCCATTTAGGTAAGCCAAACCGTTAGAAATGTTTTTTTGTTTCAGTACAAATGAGTATCTGCCATCCCTTAACTGAATCCAAAGGTTGCCTTTGTCTTTGATTTTTGGCTAAGAGTCTTTCTAAGAGAAGTCCTAGGTAGCAATTGGCTTTTTCTTTTTAAAAATTACGATCCAAATAATATCTAGATAACATCCACCAGCACCCATACGCATTTTATAGCATTCCTGTGGGGTACTAATTAGCAGCTATAGGAAAACAAATTCTTTTTTTTTTTTTAAAGATTTTGTTTGTTGATTTCAGAGGGCACCTGCTCATGTGTGAGTGGGGGGAGGGGCAGAGGAGGCGCGGGGGAGGGGGGGGTGGGGAAGGAGTCCCAAGCAGACTCTCAGGACCCTGAGATCATGACCTGAGCCAAAACCAAGAGGTGATGCTTAACCGAGCGAACCACCCAGGCGCCCCAGAAAGAAAAAAATATTCTAAGAAGAAAGTAAGAAAACAAGGATGAAATACCGACGATGACAGGAATATATGACACCTACTGAGAGGAAGTGCTGAGCGCGTTATACAGCAGTTTCTTGGCTCTGAACCGCCTTCCTTTCAGCTCCCTACTTCCTCCCCTCCTTCCTTGCCCTCACTCCTACCTCGGCATGAATATGATCGAATACGATCGGGATCACTTAGAGCTTAACCAATGAGGACATTCTTCTCTTCTCAATTAAAAACAAAGCAAATTCACTATGGAAAAATGTGTAAGATGCTGATAATTCCGTCCCCCAATTGCTACCTAGGACAAAAAAGAAGCTAAATTAATCCCTCTACTTGTAGATATTTATGGTTTCCTTCCAGACTTTTTTTTTCTGTGCACACACAAACACACATACATTTTTGTTTAAAAGTTGGATCATACTGAATTTTTGTGACCTAAATTTTCACTTTATAATGTGATAACAATAGATATCATACAATGAGCAGTTATTATGGCCTAAACACTTTGCTAAGGTTTTAACATTCATCGTGCCGTGAAATTCTCAAAGCAACCCTGTGAAAGAGGTTCATAATCATACGGCAAGTCCCTGGTGGAGCACAAAGGTAAACCCACGTCTAAAAACCTCTCTCGAGCCGTAGCACTCATAGTGATGATGATGATAAAGGAATGATGGTTGACACTCAGTGACTGAGCTCTTCCCATGTGCCAACCACTGTTCTAAGGATGTGTATGACATTGTCAGAACCAAAACGTCCGTGAGGCCAGTACTATTGTTATTCCCACTTGAAACATGCAAACTGAGAAATGAAGCACTTTGCCCCAGGCAGAGCTAGGAATACCTTGGTGAGGGTCAGAGTCCAGGACTCTCTCGACTCTTGATCACTCTGCTATGCTAGGCGACCTCTCTGTCTCCAGTCTCTAAACCTGCTCAGCCAGAATTGCGACTTGTTGCTCTCTGACTCCAGAGGCTGGGTCTTGGCAAATGATACTCTGCTTCTTTCCCACGCCCATGTATAGAACTATCATTTTTAATGATCATGTGCTGCAGAACTAGAGGACTGCATCAACTTTAACCACTTCTTTATTGTTGACTGTGAGGTTGTTTCTCATTTTGAAACATAAATAAATTTGTAATGAAATGCCTGTTAACAGAAATAGGTCCTGCAACCTGTTTATCTTTGTGATCAACTCCCATTTGAAGAATTGCTGGTCAGTGCATTTTCCTCCTGAAGGTTCACATTGATTTCTGCTCATTCATTCTCGAAGTGTCTGCGAATATTCACTTCCCTGCATTCTCAGCAGGACTGTACAATGAAGATCTTTAATCTGCCCGAAAAGATCATTTAAAGTGCTCCCTCATAATACTAATACTGAAATTCTCTGACTTCTTCTGTAAACTGTGCATGTTCTTTGCTCATTTTCTATTAGGGTGTTAATATTTTTATCCTATTTTGCTATTTCTTATTGATTATATAAAAAATTCTAGAGCCTCACATATTCAGATTATAGTGTGTCATATGTGCTATAAGTATGATTTCCTATCTTTTAGTTTGCTATTGTTATTACGGCATTTTTTATATAAAAAACTATTTTTCTAACATTGTCACACCATTAGTCTTTTCTATGGTTTCTCCCTTTTTTACTTCTTTATTTTTTTTTAAAGATTTATTTATTTAGGGGCGCCTGGGTGGCTCAGTGAGTTAAAGCCTCTGCCTTCAGCTCAGGTCACAATCTCAGGGTCCTGGGATCGAGCCCGATCAGGCTCTCTGCTCAGCGGGGAGCCCGCTTCCCCCCCTCACTCTGCCTGCCTCTCTGCCTACTTGTGATCTCTCTCTCTCTCTCTCTCTCTCTTTCTCTGTCTCTCTAATAAATAAATAAAATCTTAAAAAAAAAGATTTATTTATTTATTCGAGAGAAAACGTGTGTGTGCACGTGAGCAGCGAAGGAGCAGAGGGAGGAGAGAGAGTCTCAAGCAGACTCCATTTAGAGCACAGAGCCTGACGAGGGGCTCAATCCCACAGCCCTGAGCTCATAACCTGAGCCGAAACCAAAGTCAGTCCCTCAACCAACTGCACCACCCAGGCGCCCCTACAATTCCTGCCTTTGATGCTATTCTTAGTAAGACCTTATCTCCAGGTTTTGGATATGGTTACCTAATATTTTCATTACTGTTATAGTTTAATTTTTTTTCCTTATTCAGGTTACATATAATCTTTACTGGAGATACATTATAAGGTTCTGACTTAACTTTTTGTTAGATCATTAAATAATTGTCTTGCGGTGGCATATCAAATAAGACCTTTTCCACGTTGACTTACAATATGCTCATCATAAACTAAATATCCTTATATACTGGCATCTATAGTCTATGGTTTTCAAATCTTAATTATACAGTTTTATAATATAATTTAATACATGAGACGCAAGTCTATGTGTTTATTCTTTTTCAGAATTATTATTCAGAATTATTATTATTCAGAATTATTATTATTCATCATTATGTTTGGAGTAGATGAAATTTAGAATATTCTTTTGTAGATCTTCTATCTAGGTCCTATAAAACCTGAAAACCAAATGATGGAAATCCAAACAGCCAATGGACACATGAAAAGGTGGTCAAGCTTGTTAGTAATCAGGAGAATGCCTATTTTAACCACAATGAAAGCTCAATCCACACTTACTAGATTAGCAGAATTGAAAAGGTCAGTTAACAGCAAGCGTGGGTAAGGAGGCTGAGCAAAGGAAACTCTGATATGCTGCTCGTCACCATGTTAATCGGCAGTACATAGGTTGTCATTTTCCACAATGTGTGTAGATGCAGCTCCCCTCCCAGGAACATACCCTACAGATGTGTGGCCTTTTTAGGAGTGTTCACGACAGCGTTGTTCACAATACTGTCAAATTGAAAATATCCAGATGTTAGGGATTCGCCTAGCACAATGGCCTGTTCTCCCTCAGCATTCTCTGCTGTCTCTCTGAGACGCCTGTCACCTGTTATCCGAGATACTGGTAAGGGCAAGTGGAAATAAAGCCCATTTCCATCCAGTCTGGGGGGGTGCCCTGGGGTCAGGACCATTATCTCCCAAAGTGATGGGGAGCGGTGACTTAAAGATAGGATGTAGTGATGCGTGGGAGATGAATTCACTGGGGAAGGAGGCTCTCGCAGTCAGGGTCAGTCCTGGGCGTCGGGATGTCAACATTCTACCTGGGATTCGATGGCGTCTGCAGGATTTTACTCGGGACTTCAATATACCCCAGCTCGGTCAAGCCCTAGTGCAGGCCTCACGTCACACCAGTTTCCTTTGCCCAGAGCCAGCCCTTTACTGGGAGGCTTGGGTCAACTGTGGGTAGCTGTTGACAAGTAAAATTCCCATTCCTATGAACGTTTGCCTCTGCAGAACTGTGCTTTTGGAGCACTCTCTAGGCGCCAGGCATGGAGCTGAGATTTGAGCATGCATTACCTCATTTAATTTCTCACCTCATTTAATGTCTCACCTCTCTAGAGACCTTATTTTGACTTTGCTGATGAGGATTCTCAAGTTCAAGCAGCTGGCTTGTTCAAGGTCAGAAGAAGTGGCAAAGGCAGGTTCTGACCCCAGACGGTGTGGCTCCAGAGCTAATAATCGCCGCCATTGCTCGTTGACTCGATTCCTTGTTGTTTATTTAGTGGACACATTTCCGTTGAGTGACTCTAGATGCCAGGTTCAATATTAGACACTAGCGGTGTAGTGGTGAGCACATTTCCCTTGCTTCGTGCTTTACCCCTCACGAGCTAGGTATGATCTTGGAAGAGTATGAAGAAGGTTCACAGGCATCAGAGTGCTTAGAAATGCATAACTAGGCAGTCACCACTGGGGGTGAAATTATAGCTTTGCCTTCCCTTGGAGTCCTTTCAAATAACCCCGTTACAAAGTTTAAGTTTCTCCACCTAATGAAACCTTCTATATGTCAGTGTGCCCGCTCTCTCCTTCGCTCTCCCTCACCACCAACAGCAGGCTATAAATGCTGCCCTTGGGTCTTCCAGAAGACTGTGAGACGGAGAGCCGATCCAATATGCCTTGCACCAAATTCTCAGTGTTGTTGCAGCAGGAATCCAAATATCGGTGCTTTAGCACAAACCTTTGGAGTCAAGGCAACAAATCACATTTTCCCAGCCTTCCTGCTTTTAGGGTCAGCTGAACATCGAAGGCCTTATGGGATCCAATTTTTAATAGTTACGGGATATAAATAAGAGGAGAATTTGCCCATCGAGGCCTGTGCACGCCTGTGTGTTGGCTGATGAATGAGGCCTCTGAGACGAGAAAATTAGCCCTTTTTGCCTGCTGTGAGCAATCTAGCAAGAGATGGTAAGCATCCATAGTGGTGTTTATTCCTTTTATTTACCCTGGTAATGTGCCTTAGGAGGAACACGTTGGGAGCAGAGATTTGTTAACGTGCCACGTTGTAAAAAGTGACCTAACTTTTCTGTATCGTCAGCACCTGAGATGTTCAACTCCAGAAGGGAAGCCGGCTATTCCTTTGCTGTGGACTGGTGGTCCCTCGGAGTGACAGCGTACGAGCTCTTGAAAGGCCGGGTATGCTACAACTGCGTTTCTCTCCAGTCGTTCTTCCAGCGAGTTTCATTTTTAGAATGAAAGAATGGATTTTTTTTTTTCCCCTAAAATCAAGCAGTTTGTTTGCAAGGTGAAAGCACTATGCCACATGATACTTGGGATTTCGGCTCATGTTCACTCTCCCACCTGTGGCTCCAAGCCTCTGAGTTAATATTAACTACAGATAAAATTAAATGAATAATATGAGTATTATAAACTCTCAGAGAGGGAAGATCAGTGCGCCTCACTAAATATCTTGGGGAAATATATTTGTTTGTTTAAAGAAAATCATTTTGTAATCACAGCACAGGACTCGAACTTTGACATATAGTTCCCCAAGGTGAGTGTCAATTATTAATACAACACAATTCGTGCCCTGTCTTGTTGGATTCCTCTCTGTCATTTGGCTCCTGGGTTCTGAGTTCAGGGGCAAATTAGAGCACTTTCCTTTTAAAGAAGACATTTCTTAAACTAAGAAAATGCCTGGGAAGAATTTTACCCAGAAAATATTTCTCCGCCCCTCCCATATTATTTTATCTCGGTGATAGTTCTCTGTGATATGATGTATTAACATAGTCAGATTAACTTTTTTCTTTCTATTTTTGGGGTGGGGGGGTGAAGAAAATGTACAAACAGATTACTGAATTTAAATCCCTTTTGTAAAGTACTGCCCTTGTGAGTTTTTCAAGGTTTATCAATTTTTACCTAATCTCTTCTATATTATGTTATAAATTCATTAAGGTGAAGCATGTACCTTAATACAGTTTATTATCCCCAGTATTTAACTCTAAATAGAAACATAACAAGTGTGTACTGAATGAGTGGGAGAACAAAGTACTACATCAATTCTGCCGCATTCGAGCAAACAATCACCAAGTCGGCTGTAGCTAATTAGGTTTCAAAATCTAGCTAATCACATTTAATTACAACTATCAACACAACTAAACCACAGAGGATGGGCGCTGAACAATGATCTCCTCCACATTTACAAACTCTCATTTATAGAAAAACACATGCCTCAAAGACAAATATGCTCGACATCTCTGCGGTTTCTGAACTTCACTGCAATCTCGACGAATGGGTCCCTTAGCTATTAACCTGCTTTGTCCGCCATGGGAAGGGCAAGGGCCATCTCTTCTAGCTTTGGGTTATCCCAAGTGTCAGCTTCTGCTAGGTACACGCATGGCGTTGCGCTAATTCCATGTCCTTAGCTGCACCTCTTTCGCTCTTGTACTCCTGAAATAAGACCATAATCACAACACCTCATTCTCTCCCGTCTAATGTTTTACTTTTTCCACCTTACTCATTATTTATATTCTTGCTCTTATTTTATATGCTGCATAAGAATCGTTGGATATACCCTGTCACTGCACTGTAATTTCTTTATAACGTGCATTCCGTTGATTTAGGGGTGTGTGTATGCATGTGTATAGAGCCTACATAAATATTTATGGTTTCTGAAATTAGATTATAGGCTCCACCAGTGTAGAAATCATGTCTCTCTTGTTCTTGCATCCCTAGAGCCCAACAGAGGTGCTGGGAGATCATGGGCATTCAATAAATATTTGGAACGTGAATAAATATGCAATTCTGGTAGCTGATGGATTAACATGGATTTTCAATTTGAGAACTAGAAAGATACGTTACTGGCTAAGACAAAGGCCATTTGACTATTTTTAATAAGTTGACAGATCATGAGGATTCTTTTAAAATATTAAGTTCAGTCACATGGCCTTCTCAAGTAAATGGAAAAAAGTATGCTTAAACCAGTTGCCTGTGGCATTTATCAGTTATTCATCTATCAAAGCATTTTACGTTTTGAGGGAGAAACAGTAAGTTTAGAAGCAGCATCGAAATGAAGAAGGAAATTAGAAGAAAAGTAAATGTATGCTCATACATATATAACTGTGGAAGATGAAGCATGCCAAACTTCTTCTTCACGTTGTAAACACGGAGTGAATCCCATGTAGTGACCCACAGTGCCTTTGGCTAGGAAACACTCCAGAAGCACTGATCGTGGTGATATCGTACCCAGCACTTCTCTTCTGAGACTGAGTTACACGTGTTATCTCTGCCATATTGTTATCTCCGCCATATTGTTACCGAGACAGATGAAGTATCTACAGTCCTTAATTCAGTCTTGTGGGAAGAAAATATCCAGCAGATATATATGTTTAGACCTCACATTAAAAAAAAATAAAGTTTGGCAGTCTCCTTTTTAGGGAATCTACTCCTAGCACTTGGTAGTTCCTCAACTAACCTGACATTGACATACCATGTGTAGAGTTAAGCCTTTCTTCATATCACCTTTGATGACTCATCTTGTTCTTCACTCTTCACATTTATAGCCACCCTTTCTAGCCTGTGTTCAAGAATAATGCAAATCTCTCTCCTGCATTGTGTGTAATATGTGTCAGCTGCTCTGTGGAGAACTTTACATGTACTATGTAAAGAGTTTAATATTCTTCCTGTTGTAAGTTAGTATTAAGAGATAATGTAATTGCAGATGACAAATAGACACATAAAATAAGCTAGATTATTGGAAAAACTAAGTCATTTAAAATCTTAGTTTAAATCACTTAAAAACTAAGTGATTTAGTTTTTCCAACAATCTCATATGGCACTTTATTTTACAGATAAAGGACAGATGAAGGAACAAACTCCAGTCGAGTGCCTCAATTTAACACTCAAATCCTTTTTTGCTTTCAAAGCTCAAGTAATCACATTACCTTTCTTCCCCACCAAGCTTTTCTTGAGATTCCATTCATTAACAGTGTAATAGTAGTTTCAGGTATACAATTCAGTGATTCATCATTTACCTGTAACACTCAGGGCTCATCATGACAAGTGTCCTCCTTAATGCCCATCCCCCACTTAGCCCATCCCCTGCCCACCTCTCCTGGTAACAATCACTTTGTTCCCCATAGTTAAGAATCTGTTTTTCAGTTTGCCTCTTCCCCTCACAGCCCCATGTTCATTTGTTTTGCCTCTTAAATTCCACATGAGTAAAATCATCTGGTATTTGTCTTTCTCTGACTTATTTCGCTTAGCATAATACTCTCTAGCTCAATTCACATCTTTGCAAATGGCAAGATTTCATTCCTTTCTGATGACTGGAGTCATTTTCATATATATAAATATGAAGTGATATATATATGAAGTGAGATATATATACATATACATACACACATATATATAATATCAGTTCTTCTATATCCATTCATCAATCGATAGACACTTGGGCAGTTTCCATAATTTGGCTATTGTTGATAATGCTGCTATAAACATCGGGGAGCATGTATCTATTTGAATTAGTTTTTTGTATCCTTTGGGTAAATACCCAGTAATGCAATTGCAGGATTGTAGGGTAATTCTATTTTTAGTTTTGGGGGGAACTTCCATAGTACCTTCCAGAGTGGCTGCACCAGTTTGCCCTCGCACCAACAGTGTAAGAGGGTTCCCCTTCTCCACATCCTCGTCAACACCTTTTGTTTCCTGATTGGTTAATTTTAGCCATTCTGACTGGTGTGAAGTGGTATCTCATTGAGGTTTTGATTTGTATTTCCCTGATGATGAGTCATGGTAAACACATTTTTATGTGTCTATTAACCATCTATATAATTACATTACCTTTTAATACTGATTTACGACAGGAAGAATATTAAACTCTTCCATCTCTCCCAATTTATTCCATCAGTCTGCAGACATTTATTAAGTATCTTGAAAGGGCCAGGCACTTGATGAATGTGCATATATCCATTTTAACTATGGATAATATTAATCCATGTTAATTAATACAGAAATTGTGTTCATTCGACAAACGTGCAATGAGCACCTATTAGGTGCTCAGTCCAATGGACACAAATATGAGTAGGGGATGATCTCTGGCCCTAAGTTGCTCACAGTTCACACAAAAGATAAAAATCTCATAAATCTATTTTGTGAAATAGAGAAATTAATATAGGTAAAGGCTGCTCTCTAGTGGACAGCTGTGAAAAATATAACAAAACCACTGTTTTCTTTACCCCAAAGTTAAAACTATAAAAGAACTTGGTTCTCTCTGAGGTAAAAACACTATGCCTCATCATAAAATTCTCCACCCCACTCCACAGAACTAACAACTCATAGCATTTTGGACTGGAGTTGAACTTTGCTGGGTAACATTCTATCCCGAACTTATTACTGATTCAAAAAGCAGAGAGGTGTAGAGTAAAACTCGGGATCTCTTTCTGATCAATATTTAAGTAGCATTTTTTTTTTTAAAGTTCCATTTACTGAGCACTTTTTCCATGTTTTATGTAAATATTTACATAAGCTGCCTTATAGAACAGTCCCAAATTGGTATCCGAGGTGGATTTAGTTTTCTTTGGCTCAGTGGACTTAGCAAGTTTTCAAAAATTCTGAGATCTCACAGGAAACTGGAGATTTCTGGAGTCTTTTTTTTTTTTTAATAAAAGATCTGGCAACAGTAAACCACATTTGCACCTGGAAACAACAATCAGCTGGAGGGGATCAGAAAATGATACTGAGATTTGAGTGGTTGAAAATTTAGCTTGGGAACATGGGCAAAACAAAATTTTTTCTTTATCCTATAAAAATGAAGGCTCTTCCTTCTTCTCCCCCTCAAGAGACCATACCATATTCGCTCCGGTACCTCCAGCAAGGAAATCGCACACATGTTGGAGACAGCTATTGTGACTTACCCCTCTGCCTGGTCACAGGAAATGGTGTCACTGCTCAAGAAGGTAAGAAGGACTGCATGACAAAAGAAGTGGTAAAAAGCAGCATGCTTTCTGGTTTGAGGTGAGAAGTTAGTTTATAATATTGGAGGCAGCCATGATAATACATGTTTCTAGAGTGGGCTTTGCGCCTAACAGCTTGCAAACACATGGCCTCATCCGAGCAACACACGTGTCCTCTTACCGAGCCATGTCAAACTCAGTGTGTCCAAAAGGGAGTTCCTGATTGCTATTTCCTGGATGTGCTATGATGTTCCCTTTCTCAGTGACTGGCCCCTCCACCCACCCAGTTAGAGAAGCCGGAAACCAGAAGTCACCCATCATCCCCATATCCAATTCACAGTCAAGTTCTATAACCTGATTTTGTAAATATCTCTTGACTCTTTCACTTCTCTTTATCTCTACTGCCGTCTCCTCAGTCCTATTGCCACTAGATCTTACCTTGTAACTGGTTTGCTCTGGACACTTTCACACACTCCATTTGGTTCTCCCCTCTGCTCCATATTGATCTGTTTAAAGCAAAATTCATTGTCTTCTTATTGTTCTCAGAATAAAGATCGAAATAATCGTGCTACTACCACTCAAACCTTATTTTGGACTTTCGTTCCCCTTCTGACTAAACACAGACTTCTTTTTTCTCTTCTTTTCTTCTCCCTCCTCACCATCATTTATCATCTCTTACCATAGGGCCTTTGCCCATGCTCCACCTGAAACAGTGCCCCCATCCCCAGCTTTCCTATCTCCCTAAGTCAACACTACTCAATGGGATTCACTGACTGGTTTGAATCCATGAGTTGTTCCCTACAGGTCCATGAGAAGTATAGATATTGAAAGAAGCATTTAGAAACTGTTCTAGCGGTGGGATACTGCTGATGCCTCTAAGTACATGGTCGGTGGACTCATCTCACTGAACAGGGTATTAACTCAAATCACAAGTTGTAGATGGTATGGCCTGCGTATTAGCCATGCACTGTAAGACCACATACCGATCCCACTGGGTAGGAAATTAAATGGAAAAAATTGGCCCTTCTACATAGTTTGAGAAACACAGTTTTAGAGCTCAACTTAAGTATCACTTCCTCAGGAAGCTTTCTTCTGTCCTAAGCTCACAAAGAACTACCTTTCCTTCTTACCATTTTTTTTTTTAATTTGAACTTAGGCATTGCATTATATGTGTGTGATTCTTGGGTTCATGATTACTGTCTTCTAAGCCTTATGAGAAGGGACCACGTTGGGCTTCCTCACTGGATGTAGTTAGCACAGAGCCTAATAGGTGGTAAAATCTGGTATTTGAATAAACGAGGTCCACAGCGTCCATCAGATTTTCAGGATGCCCATGTTCATGGAAAAGATTAATGGCAACTGTAGCAGCAGCTAAGTAATATGCATGGAATGATTATGTGGAGGAAAGAATGAGGAACCCCACAGGATGCACTTGGCTTTCTTTGAAGAGGGAAAAACACGCAGGTTTTTGCCGGTTAAGGACAAGAGCTTTGAGGGCCTGTAGTTCACACCTGTGCCTCCTGCCTTTGGGGTCAAGCTCCTTGTTTTGGAATGGGGATGTGGATAATGTCAAAGATGAAGAAGAGAGGGGTGATTTTCCATAAGTGAATTGTCCTCAGTTCCAAGACGGCCTTCTCCATCCCAATATCACACCCCAATGATCCACGGCTGCAGTCCCCAGGAGCATTCTCAAGCAGAACTGACATTTCCCACTGGAGCCACAGGACTGGATGGGATATTGACTGTGGAGGAGTTACAGGGGGAGAATCTTTAACCACAGTTTGCAAAACCCCAAACTCTAACGATAACCTTGGTTACATCTTATCCTGTATATTTTGATTAATTGTACAAACAGCTAAAACTTTTAGTAGGAAATCAATTTCACTTGTAAAAACACACAAGCATTCACTACCTAATAAGGACAGACCTTCTCTTAGGTACTTTATATACATGGCCTTTTTTATTCCTAATTACAACCATACAAAATAGACTATTATCCCCTTTTTATAGGGGGTAAAAAAAAAAAAGGTGTAGAGGACAAGCTTGCCCATAGTTAATTAAGTAGGGGAATCAGGAATCATACGTATGTTTGACTCAATAGGACAATCTATTTTCACTCACCACAACACAAAAGCCTATTTACAGCTCATGCTATGCATATGTTATCCCATTATATATGTACATGTTATCTTTTTTTAAAGATTTTATTTGACAGAGAGAGATCACAAGTAGGCAGAGAGGCAGACAGAGAGAGGAGGGGAAGCAGACTCCCTGCTGAGCAGAGAGCCCAATGCAGGGCTCGATCCCAGGACCCTGAGATCATGACCTGAGCCTAAGGCAGAGGCTTTAACCCACTGAGCCACCCAGGCGCCCTGGGTGTTGTCCTCAGTATCTTTATTACTCAGTAGAATTAGGGAAAGGAAACACTACCTCGTTTCCTTCAGACCTACACTTGAAAACTTTTAGAGAGAGTTTTATGATTTTTTTTTTTTTTTGCCCCGTATTGACCTTCATTATGATCTTGGTGTTTGTATTCCATTGGCAGCTACTTGAGCCTAATCCAGACCAGCGATTTTCCCACTTGTCTGATGTTCAGAACTTCCCATATATGAATGACATGAACTGGGATGCGGTTTTGCAGAAGAGGCTCATTCCAGGTTTTATTCCTAACGTGAGTCAATCCTAACAAACCCATAATAACCTTCATTCAGTGACACACACGGTCTCATTAGATAATCCCACCCGTGTTGCAACAGCCCAACTCCTGTCTCACAGATGAGACAACGGAGGCACACACGGGGGAAATGGGCCACCGCAGGTCACGTGGCTAGCAAGTGGCCAAATGGGATTCTGTCCAGGTCTGTCGGCTTCTGGAGTTCTAGCTCCTAATCCCTTCTTGTGGTATGCTGCTACTGGAAGGAAGCCCTAATCCTCCAGGGAGTCATTCCCAGGAATCTGCTCATTGAGGAAAGAGTGTTTTCTCAGATTTCAAAGATGTAGAAATTTGCTTCCATGGTTCTGTGAGTCACAGCGCTCAAAATGTTGGGGTTATTTGTACCACTCACCCCTCTTCCTTTGGTGGTTCGCTGTCACAGAGCTACATTCATTAGGACCGATAGCCACAGGGAAATAATTCCCACTGGGTGAGTGCTTGGCTATGGGGCATCTGTGGCCTCCTGCAGACCACTGGTAAAAGCTGGAGTCCAGAAGCTTCAGCCAAGAGACCCTCCTCTGACTTGACCATCCATCCAGATCATCTGGGGAGCTTGTTAAAAATGTAGTTTCCTCAGCCTCTGTTCAGAGACACGGACTCTGAAGGTCTGTCCGGTGAACTGGGCAGCTGGGCAGACAACTCAGTGATTCTGATCTATATACACGATCGTAAGAACACACTTTGAGAAACACAATTCACGAGTTCAAACTTTGGAAAAATAACTCGAGTTTGATTTCCTTTCGCACTCCCTGAGGGCTCGTGGGGAGTTTAGAAAACAAACAAAATAGAAAATCGAAGACTATGAAAACAAGGCCGGCCATAAATGATCTAAAACAGAGTAGGAATCGCAGCTCATTCTTGGACGCCTCCACCAACACTAGGTGCTGTTCCTGGTATTAGGGCCGGCATGTCTGTAGAATGTCCCGGAATCAAAGGAATGAGCCAACTGGTCTTTCTTGCAGAAAGGCAGGCTGAATTGTGACCCCACCTTCGAACTCGAAGAAATGATTCTGGAGTCCAAACCTCTTCACAAGAAAAAGAAGCGTCTGGCAAAGAAGGAGAAGGAGATGAGGAAATGTGATTCCTCTCAGGTAAGCAGGTGCCCACCAGACTCAGGGACCGGGACTCTTGCTGGCGCCCACAGGTGGGGAGCTTCCGGTGGAGGGGAGGGGCGGGCTCAGGCCTGGGGTCCCTAGCAGAGCAGTGGACGCCGGCTCTGTCACGGATGTCATCCAGTCATTGCCTTCCTCGAGCTCTCATTTCAGATTTTACAATTTCCTGAAGACAATCCAGTCGGTAGCTCTGCAAACAAATACATATTCTCAAAGTCCTTCATGTCTCCAGCCCTCTGGGGGCTGGAGTCAATTTCACAGTCAATGTAGCCAAGTCCACGTGCAACCCTACAAGTATCTGACCCTCGCTGACCACAGGCTTTGTCCTTTTTTTAGGACCCTTGCTCTTCCCTCTTCCTTCAATGCTCTACTCTCAGATCTTCGTGTAGGAGGTTTCCTATTGTCCTTTATACCCTAAACGCCATTTGCCAAAGATATGGTCTCTTCACTACTGTGTTCTTTCTCAGCCCCAAGTTTTAATTCCCTCGTGACATTAACATAATTTACAAATATTTATGTGTTTGTGTTTCTTCTTCCATCGCACTAAAATGAAGGCTCCTTGTGGGGGAAGCCCAGGTCACACCCGCCAGGGTCTTCATACGGCATAGGCCCAATAAACAAGAGGTTCAGTATATTGTAAGGAAAGGAAATTTTGTAACTGGACAGTGAAAATTGGGCATCGCTCTTCTTAGAGTTACAAGGTCATATTGCCCCACTGGACATCTTCCTGGGGTCCCCTCTTGTCCTAGTCCTTCCCCAACCCCCAGCCCCAGGAAGCCTCCCTGCTGATTCGAAAGGTGACAAGCCACTTACCCGCAGGACAGACCATAGCATTTTTGAAGACCACCCAAATGAGGGACGCTGCTTCCCCTTTCTTCCAGGCCCCATATTGACCTCAGGATCCTTTACGGAAGTGGCTTTGCCGATAAAAATAGGCCCTTTTGTCTCTATTCAGGAAAGTGTACAACCGTTTGATATTTTTGTTTTTAAAATTTTATTGAGGTAAAATACATATAATATGAAATTTCCCACTTTAACCATTTTAAGTGTACGATTGACGATGCTGTAACGGCCACCACCATTCTTTAGTTCCAGAATTTTTCGGTAACCCAAACCCGATTTGTTTTTTCCTTAATTTATTTTAGCAATGTTCTGCAGCTTTTGCGAGTACAAAGTTTTCGCCTCCTTTGTTAAACTTATTCTTAAGAATTTTATTCTTTTGGATACTATAATTGCTCATGTCCTTCTTAGATTATTAATTCCTGGTGTATAGAAACAACCGACTTGTCTATATTATTTCTGTACGCTGCAACTTGCTTGAGCTCATTTCTTAGCTCTATAGCTTCCTTGTGGATTCTGTGGGATTTTCTCTCTATTGGACCATGTCATCTGCAAATGAAGATAGTTTTACTCCTCTTTACAGTTCGGGTGCCTTTAATTCTTTTCTTTCCCTGATTGCTCTGGCTAGAAATTTCAGTACACTGTTGAATAGCAATGGCAAATGCAGGTTTTTTGCCTTTTTTCTGCTCTTAGGGGGAAATACCTTTTACTACTGAGTATTGTGTTAGCTGTGAATTTTTTGGAAAAGCCTTTTTATCTTGTTGAAGAAGTATTCTATTCCTAGTTTTTTTTTTTAGTGTTTTCATCATGAAGCATTTTGAATTTTGTCAAAGCCCTTTTCCTGGGTCAAATGAGATAATCTTGCACATTTTTCTTTTCTTAGTTCTATTAATGCAATGTGTTATGTTGGCTGGTTTTCTTAACGGTGACCATTCTCACACTCCTGGGATAAATCCCACTTGCTCATTGTGTATAACCTTTTAATGTGCTGTTGGACTTGGTTTGCTAGAACACTGTTGAAGTCTTTCATCTATATTCATAATGAAAATTGTCCTGTAATTTTCTTCTCTTTTGATGTCTTTAGCTGTTTTGGTATTGGGGTAAAGCTGGGCCCATAGAGTGAGTTAGAAAGTGTTTCCTCCTCTTCTGGTTTGTTTTTTTTTTTTCCTCCAGGCAAGTTTGAGAAAGATTGGTGTTATTTCTTCTTTAAACTTTTGGTAGAACTCACTGCTAACGTCATCTGGTCCTGGACTTTTCTTTGTTGTAAAGTGTTTTTTTGTTTGTTTTTTGTTTTTGTTGTAAAGTTTCTTATTAGAGATTTTTACCTGTAGATTACTCTTTACTTGTTATAGGTCTGTTGAGATTTTATATTTCTTCTATTTTTTTTAAAGATTTTATTTATTTATTTGACAGAGGGAGAGAGAGATCACAAGTAGGCAGAGAAGCAGGTAGAGAGAGCGGGGGGTGGGGGGGGGGGGGAGCGGTGGGAAGCAGGCTCCCCGCCGAGCAGAGTGCCCGATGCGAGACTCGATCCCAGGACCCTGAGATCATGACCTGAGACGAAGGCAGAGGCTTTAACCCACTGAGCCACTCAGGCACCCCAAGATTTTATTTCTTCTAAAATTTTTGTAGTAATTTGTGTTTTTCTAGAAATTTGTCCATTTCATCTAGATGTCATTTGTTGATATAGTTGGTCACCCTGTTTTTTTTTGTTTTAATTTCTATAAAGTTGGAAGTCATGTCCCCACTTTCATTTATGATTTTAGTTCTTTGCATCTCTTCTCTTTTTCTTATATATATGGCTAAACATTTGTCAGTCTTGTTCATCTTTTCAAAGAACCAGTGACTGTGTTTGTTGTTTTGCTATTCTCTATTTCATTTGTCTCTGCTCTCATCTTTATTATTTCCTTCCTTCTGCTAGCTTTGGGTTTAGCCTGCTTTTCTTTTTCTAATTTATCAAGGTATGAAGTTAGGTTATTGATTTGGGATATTTCTTCTTTTCTAAAATAGATGTTTACAAGTATAAAATTTCTCTGATTACTGCCTTCACTGCATCCCCTAAGTTTTAGTATGTTGGGGGCTTTTATTTATCTTGAAGTAATTTCTAATTCTTGCTGTGATTTTTTTTGACACACAATGGTTGTTTAAGAATGTGTTGATTAGGGGCGCCTGGGTGGCTCAGTCGTTAAGCGTCTGCCTTCGGCCCAGGTCAGATCCCAGCGTCCTGGGATCGAGCCCCGCATCGGGCTCCCTGCTCCGCGGGAAGCCTGCTTCTCCCGCTACCATTCCCTCTGCTTGTGTCCCCTCTCTCGCTGTGTTTCTCGCTGTCAATAAAATCTTTAAAAAAAAAAAAAAAAAAAAAGAATGTGTTGATTAATTTCCGCGGATTTGTGAATTTCCCGGTTTTCCTTCTGTTGATTTCTAGCTTCATTTTGTTGTGGTCAGAGAAAATCATTTGTATGATTTTAATCTTTTAAAAGGTATTGAGACTGTTTTTACCCTGATGTAGGGTTGCCTTCTATGGTTTCTTTTACCTTTCTGAGCATATTTAAGATAATTGTTTTAAAATCTCTGTTTGGGGGCACCGGTTAAGCATCCATCCCTTGGTTTCAGCTCAGGTCGAGATCTTGGGGTTGTGAGATCAAGCCCTGCACTGGGTGGAGTTTGCTAGAGATTCTCTCTCCCTCTCTTTCTGCCTCTCACTCTCTCTCTCTCTAAAGTAAATAAATAAATCTTAAAAAAAAAATAAAGTCTCTGTTTAGTAAATCCAATGTTTGGGGATCCTCAAGGATAACTTCTGTTCCTTTGAATGGACCTTGTGATTTTGTTGTTGAAACCTGACATTTGAATATTATAATGTAGTAACTCCAGAAATCAGATTCTCTCCTCTTGTAGGGTTTGCTCTTTTTTGATTCTTGAAGGCAGTATTCATCCTTTTTAAAGTAACTTTTACAAACTATTTTTGCAAGCCCCGTATTCCTTATCACATGTCATCCCTGCAGTTTCTGTCATGTTAGCTTGTGTTTAGCTAATATTTTGACAGAGACTTCCTTGAACACCAGGAGTATTTGTTAAGTTGCTTTTTTCCTTGATTTAGTGTTTCCTTGCTTGTTAAAAAAAAACCTTTGATTCCTTTCCAGAATTCTGACAAAGTTAGCTCTGACAGTTTTTGCGATTGATGGGAGCTTGGAGCTGCCTACTCTAATATTCTGTTCTAGTTCCTCTTAATTTGGTACCCTAAGCCTAGAAATAAAAATTATTTTGCTTTACAGTAAAGGTATTTCCCCCAAGAAGAATCAGAAAAGATCATGAATCTCAAAATAGCACTCTATCTGCTCTTTGACATCAAAGTTTTAAAAATGTGAGGGTCAATCTTGGCAGCTCATTTTAGTATTACCATTCATTCATTCATTCATTCATTCCATACATGATTATAAAGAGCCTGCTATGTCAGGCAATGTCTCCAACTTGCTAGTCATTGCTGCCCTGAGAGGTACAAAGTGCTCTGGGAATTACTCATTGGTCCTGAGTGAGGGTCCAAGACAGGCTTTCCAGAAGAGCAAACATTTGATGTGGTTCCTCTTCTGGCCCAAGCCTCTTGAACAAAGCATAAGTATTTCCTAATGTTGGCAGCCATCTGCCATTCCATTTCTTTTGAAATAATGAAGGCATTTCTATACTCTCTGAATATACCAGTCCTGAAATGCCCTTATCCTTTGTTTTCTGTGTGGCTACCTCTATTCAACTGAGAGGAACCAGATCTGGAACCAGATTTGACCTGGAAAAGAGGTCAGCGATCCAACTGTGATCATTTTAGTGATAATGTATGATCTCCTACTACTCCCTCAGTCTTTAAAACCTGCTTCCTGCTTAGGAAAAAAAATCACAACAAACCCGTTGGCTTATCTTTTTCTCTACATTCCATCTGCTTTCTTATTTGGCGTTGCATTAAAATGGAAATTTTTAACATAATTTTTAGCCCAATTAATTGAGCCATCATTTTCATTTAAAGACCTGCTTAAATAATCCTCCAAACCTGTTAACCTGTATTTTATCTGATCTATTTATTTTGGTTAAATTGTTTTAAGAGGGGCGCCTGACTAGCTCAGTTGGTTAAGCGCCAACTCTTGATTTCAGCTTAGGTCATGATCTCAGGGTTGTGAGACTGAGGCCCCC
>CM053607.1:98228511-98344309 GCA_028646535.1 Procyon lotor | reverse complement strand
ACACTGCAGCTGGGCCACCCCCCCCCACCCCCGGCATCCAGTGACCCCCAGTGGCTGGGGGGACACGCCAGCCCAGCCACCCTGCCAGCGCCCCAAACTCCATGGAAGCAAGTACTCCGCTGTGGCTGACACACCTCGAGGGCACCCCTGGTCCTGGCTGGGGTCGTTCCTGGGGCAGCAATGAGTGTCCAGCCGCACAAGGCACTGCTAAGTGAATTACGGTCCTTAATTCATAGTGAAGCTTCCTGTGATGGGAAAGTTTGAACCGGAATCCAGCGGGCTGTAGATGATCATAGCTTCTCTAGATTGGATGGGCGAGTAGGTGGCTCAGGAGAAACAGTGCTCACGGACGTGGCAGAAAACAGTTTTCCATGATACAGCCTTGCTAAGGCTTTTGCTCACCAGCCGGATAAAAAGGCGTGCAACGCATTGTGTTTGTTTCAGTAGCCAGTCGTGCCTGCCTTATCTACACAACACCCTGCTTCCCACTGTCTGCCTGCCATTGCTCTTTCCTACAAGCTCGGTGTGTCTGACTGATGTTAAACACTCAGGTTCGACATCCAAACCTGAGCTATCTGCGCTATTGTGAGCAGGCAGCCGCTGGGCGGCAAGCACGTGCTTCTGTCGCTAGAGTGTAAATGTGCCTTGCTGTATTAAATGTCTTCTGTATACGGTAAGCCACTGGTGCTTCTCAGCTGTGTCACTGTTCTTTCCGGAGGTAGGGCTGTGGGCGGCCAACATCACCTGTTCCTACTTCCATCTCTCACTGTGAGGACCGTCCTTGATCGTCTATTAGAGATGATGTTCTAGAACGGTGGAATGCAGCACATTTTAACTGATCCACAAAACAGAGGAACTAAAAGCCTGACCCTTTTAGCATTCACACCCTTGGGAGCACAGCCCAGAGTTCCAGATTCTGCCCTCTGCTCTGACTGACCTTGTCCATGACAGCCCGTGTCCCTCTTTCCCAGCACTGTGCCTTGCTACCCTTCAGCATCTTCGTCCTGTCCCATCACCTAAACCCGAACAGCAGGTGGATGTTCCAAACCTGGGACGGGAGGGTCACTGGCAGCTCTGATCTTTGTGGCTGGAAGCAATCTCCTCTTAGGCCCACAGAAGCTTAGAACCAGTAGGCCAGCTGGTTCCCTGGGCTTGTCCTGAAATCAGTAGGTTCTTGTACACCGTGTGGGCTCTGAAGTCTTAAATGCTGAGTGACCTGTGTCCAGGCCATACCAGATGCCCTGTTTTGTCCCCAGTAGCCAACTGAGCACATGGCAAGATCTAGAACTCTTGCTTCCCAAGAGTCTTGGTGAAGTATGTGATCTCATTTTTGTCAACTGCTTTGGCCCTTCCATCCCCTATGTCCTGCTCATGGTTGGTGCCCCTTTTGTGATGGTTTGATGGTAGCAGAGCTGATTCCAGAAAGTTCTTTGAAACCAGACAGACCTTTTTATGCCTGTGCAGTGCTCTCATCCCCCACCTCGTCAGTTGTGACTCCGCCCCGAACTGCTCTAGCCCACAGAGGTGTGAAAGTCACTATGTCTGTTTCCAACATTTTTCTTTAAAACACTGTTTCATCTCTTGTAAACCTGCAACCTGAGTCCACTTTAGTTAAGCTTTGCCCATGCCCTTTAAACCCATTCTAATCCTAAGCAGGGCTCAGTTGCTGCCTTGGTCAAGAACAGGGACTGGTATTTCACCAATCCTGAGTTCAAGCTGCAAACTGAGAGTATGGGTCGAACTTTGAATCTCAAACTGAAATAATCGTGTGCTGAGCGTAGCTTTTAATGTTTTCTAAGCTTCGGTGTTAAAATCTCTCATCACTTTAGGCTCCTGTACTGACAGCATTGCTCTACGGAAGCAAGAAGTGTTCGTGACACGTACAAGCAATTAATAAGAAAACAGCATTCTCTCATCCCTGTCTCCACCTGCTCCAAACTACACACAGGCTCTTCACTCAGAACACGCAGGCCCTGCAGGCTTGGGAGAGGTACCATGGCCATCTGCTGGTTTTGCCCATCCGGTACCCAAATCTGCTATCACAAACTGGGTGTTTTGGGGGTGATCCAGAGTCCTCAGGGTCCACATGGCTCTGGGGCGGGGCACATGACCAGGTGGGGCCCATGAGTCTCGGCGTCCTGGCCGGGGTGCCCAGCCCTGCGGTGAACACAGGTCCCAAGCCAGGCCAACTGGAATCAGTCTCTGGTCGGTCGGAACTAGTGAGGGAGCCTCTCTCCTTCCCCTCAGTTACTAGGCGGCAAAATGAAAACCTGGGGATGCCGATGGCCAGTTCTGTCCCCATACCCAGAAGTTGTCCGAAGAAGCACTTACTGAAAGCAAGGAGGGCAAGAGATTAAGAGAAACCACGTTCTAGACCCAACTATCCTTCAATCAACCTGATTTTATCCCTCAAGTTCTCATGACACCAGACTTTAAAATAGCCTTTTCAAAAAACTTTTGTGCATACAGTAGTCTGCCATTCGCAATGAGAAGTTCACCATACAGTATGGAAGTGGATCCAGGCATGTTTCCCCGAAGAGAGTTTAGCGTAATAGGTTCACTGGGATGTTTAAAGATATAGAAGGGTTTCACAGCCAAAAAAAAGTCTGAGAACCTTGAACAGGACAAATTCTGAAAGGCTTAGATTTCTCATAGCTTTTAATTTGATGATATGACCTTACATCTGTCAGAGGACTAGCTTAGTAAATAATCCTTTTCAATATTCCTACACGTGTGCTCTCTTCGGCAGCACACGTACAATATTCCTACACAATTTAGGATCAGTATGTTAAAAGAATATACCTTGAGGGGCGCTTGGGTGGCTCAGACGGTTAAGTCTTTGGCTTGGGTCCTGATCCCAGAGTCCTGGGATCAAGCTCAGAGTTGGGAGTCCCTGCTCAGTGGGGAGTCTGCTTCTCCCTCTCCCTAGGCTCCCCCAACCCCCACCCATGCTCTCTCTCTGGCTCTCTCTCAAAAAATAAATAAAACCTTAAAAACAACAACAGAAGGAATACAGTTTAAAAAAAATAAAAAATATACCTTGGAAAATGCTTAGCCTGAATTTTCTCAAAGTCCAGGCTTTTAGGGAGAAGCAGAAATTCTTTAAGGGGATGACAAAAAAACATATAGACACAAGAAACCCCTTCAGGATCTGTACCAGACTCAGACAGACTTTATCTCAAATGGCGATGCGTTATACATGAGACGATCCCCAGAAAAAACTTCAGTCGCCCTAAGTTCCAATAACGGTCACCCAACTCTTGTGTCCAAAACAAAAACTCAACCTCAACCAAGGAGACAGACACCCCCCAAATTTCCTCAGGAAACCTCTTGCTGTCATCAAATCTGCCCCCCTCGTCAACCACGTCAGTTTTACTGTGCAGTTTTGATACTGTAGGTGAAACGGCACGTCGTGTACAGAAGAATGACAACATCCGTAATTTCATAGTTATTTTAATAACCAGGTGTACATTAACAGTCACTTGATGAACTTGTCTTAATCTCAGCTAAACTCCAAACACAGTTTTCTTCACGGTTCAAACCAAACAGCTCTTCACGTTCCAGAGCTGCCTCACAGCTACCACAGATCACAGGGAGATTTACGGTCTGTTCATATTCACCAGACACAGAACTGAACACCCACACACCGTTTTCCAAAGAGGGAACTTGTACAATGAATGCTGGCTGCCTGGGACAGCCCAGGGGTATATCTGGGACTCAAGCTGGAGTTTTCTGGGGGGCAGGGGAAAGGCCTGGGAAGCTTGTGGCTAGAACCAAAGTTGGGGGCTCATCTGCCCTGTTGGGAAGGGCCTCTCAGGGTGAGCGTAAGTCCAGGCTTAGGATTAAGGCCTTTGCCGCAGAGCATGACTCTCTGGGTGTAGGCCTGAGGAAAAAGCCCAAAGGGTGGCTGGTCTTTGAAGAGAACCCATTTTCAGGATGACTACAACACTGCCATTTTTAGAAAACAAATAGAAGAAACACCTCTATGGGGCTGGCTGATCTAACAAGTCCACAAATACCTTCTCAACTGCCCAAGATTATGGCCATCCCAGAGAGAGCCCCAACTGACTGCCATCTGGGTAAGGAACAACGTGAGAAGGTTGGGGGGAAGCCTGGGCATCGTTAGAGAGGGGATAGGCCAACAAGAGGGCAAAAGAAAGCTTGGGCAGAAGGTCCAGCAAGCCCTCCCACACATGGATGAGATGCCACGAATTCTGAGAACTGTGACTTGCATCACGTTCTCTTCCTAAACCCTTCTACAGGGAGGGCTCTTTGATGTGCCTTATGGAATAGGACACATTTGAATATAAATTTTAACTTAAGTAACAAGGTACAAGAAATCAAAGTCAAGGAAAGACACGGAGTTTTCTTGCAATTCTTAGGAATCTCTATACTTGGGAAGTTACTTGTAGTAAGTGAAGAAAGGGAGGCTTTCCCAGATCATGTTGCCCATCAGGAAGGCATTAGCGGTGGTTCCTGTGGCATGAAAAGCTTGTGTTGGATATGAAGTTCTGGTTGAATGCTTCATTCAGCAGTCCCAGTGCAGTGCAGATGACCAATGTGGCCATGAAAGATTTACTGTCATGGCACAGAGAAGTCACGGAGGGAGGAGCTGGACTCTGGCTAGGAAATAGGAGTCAATGGGCCCCAAGAGGATGTGCCCACTGGTTTTTTTGTCTTTTCCTCCACCTGGTGGTTGTGGCTGGTACTGCAACACATCCCCGCAGAACGGCCTAGCCACTGAGGTATATGACGAACATGCTTGAGATCTGACAACCTCCCTCTGCAAAACTGTCACTCTGAGTTCTGCGACAGGCCCCCAGATCTTTGGAGTTATCAATCAAGAGGTACATGCTCCCCTTAAGTTTCCTTTAAAATAAAGGCACCATGAAAAAGCCTTAAAAATAGCAAGATTCAAAAAAAAAAAAAAAAAAAAAAAATAGCAAGATTCCCAATCACAAGAAATGATCGTTTTCATAGTAATTAGCTGGCTAGGGGAAATCCTCTTCCTTGGCTATTTCCAAATTCCTTTTTAGCCATGCACTGTCCCCTTTCCTCTAGTCTTCAGCCTTTTCAAACTGCTGTCAGAGAGAATGGCTTCTGCTGAGCACCTGAAAGGTGTCTGAGGCCTGCTCTTTTTCTTCCAAGTACCTTGTACACACGGTTAGGGGTTCTACCAGCTGGATCCCCCAAGCACAGGTATCTGATCGCAAGGTGAAAAGTACTTTTCAACTCTGGGCCTCTTAGTTCTACAGATCCTCATCTGGCTCGCAGAACTTTCTCCGACAACTGAATTTTCAGAAGTGGCAGGATGGGGAAATGGACACTGAGCTCCACTTCGTTCTGGGCCACATCACCCAAGGCCGCTTGTCACTGCCACTCAACTTGGGAGGCTTGATAAGGAAACAAAAAGCGCCCCCGGAAGATGTGCTAAGGAAAGGGAGACAGATGGTTCAGGGCCGAAAAGCAGACTCGTGGCCCCAGAATGTGCTCCCCCAGCTCCACAGACTAGCTTTCCCAAATCCTTGCTTGGCGCCCATCTCAACTGAGATCACCTGTTGGGAGCAAAACTTCAAGAACACCTAAGCACTTAAGTTTTCAAACAAAAAAATCCTATTCAATCGCCGATGTGCCAGGATCTTGAGACGGAAAGAATCGGCCACTGACCGGCAGCAAGAAAAGCCCTTCCTGGGGCCCCGCCCCACCTCGGCTCGTCCTAACTTGGGACCCGGGAGGCACGTTGCCCGGTTCGCAAAGCCACGCGCACGCGAGGTGATTTCCGGCACATGGTTAGAAGAAGGGGTGTGGGCGTGGCTGTCCTCATCCGGAGGGGCTGCTGTGTGCTCCCAGCTGCTGCCTTTGAAAGAGCACCAAAGAGGCAGGCAGGACAGAGGAGAAGGGTAGCTTCCGCTCTCCTCTCTTCCTTCCCAGCCCAGGAAAGTGGAGAATTTGAAAGCAACGCTGAGAAAGAGGCCCCACCAAACACTGGCACAATCAGGCAGGTGAAAGTAATGGCTGGGTTTTGGTGTTTTAATAAAATGTTCAAAAGAATAAAATCTAGGAGGGGACGTGACAAAGTCTGGAACCTGAAGACGGCCTGCCCTCTCCACAGACCCCTGGGGACCGTGAGAAAGGACGGCTGCCCCAAGTAGCCATCTTCCATGGAAATAAACGTGCTTCATCGACACAATACACAAGCCCCCTTATGCTCACCCACCCACCCGCCTCCCCCGTCCACGCCCCACCCCAGCCCCTCTGAGCCCTCCGCCTGGCTCTGGGCTCCCACCACCTCCTCACCCCAAATTAACCACGTCCCTTTTGTTGATTTTGCTGACATCCCAGCTTTGTCTGTCCCCTTGTCATAAGATGCAGCACTACACACGCTCTCAACACTATATAGCAGACTTTTACCTTAGTAGCCTGTCTGATTGCATGCATGTAAATGCGGGGAGGCAGGGGCAAACCAATCAAGGCTATGCATGAACAGAAAACAAAGCAATATTCGTAAAGCTAGGCAAGCGAGTGTAGCATTGGAGAAACATAAGGCTTGAGGCTTATTGATTCTTTAGATCGCAACCGTTTGGATTCGCTTTCCTTCTTAAATATTGGTGTACCATTTTGGCTTCAAAAAAATCTCTTCTTGCTTCGGCCCCTCTCTTTGGGGAGGGGTCGCTTAACTCAGGGACGTGATGTTAGAACGGCCTCCGGGGGGTGCCACGATGCGCTTGCTGGCCGAGCGGACCCCCTCATCCACTTGGGTGCCTGCAGTCGGCATTGCATTCCCAGGAAGAGAAAAGGGAGAGCCGGGTGAGGACAAGAGAGAAACTGGATTCATTTTCAGAGCGTCAGATGGCAAACGCCTTCCTGGCCTCCTCTCCCAAGAAACTTCCATTCTAGTCTGTCAAGCATTCCAGGCGTTTCGTATCCATCCCCCACCCCAGGGCACCCGAAAAGCCAGGTTCTCATCTAGATACCTTCAGACCCTCAGCATCATAAAAACGATAATAAAAAACAAGGCCGATGATCTGAGAAACAGCTGCTTGCACAAACTATGTTTCAAGTGCCCCTCGGACACCCCCTCTTGATCCTCACCACTTCCCTCTTGAGGGAGCTACTGGGATTGTTCCCATTGAACAGAGGCAGAGACTGAAGCTGTGAGAGCTTGGGAAACCTGTCCCAGGTCACACAACCTGGCCCGGGGCTGCTTAGGCCCCTGCAGCCTCAGCACAAAAGGAAGGATTCACGTGCGCTTAGGTCCATTCACAGAGGAGCTGCGCTTAGGTCCATTCACAGAGAAGCTGCCGACACGTTAGGGAGCAATTCAAATGGCCAAAAAAACTGACAAAAGTCACTGCTACAGTCATAGTAGCAGTGGCAACGTCGCCTCAAAACTTACAGGCTCTTCCTTCTGCCTTCCTCCCCTGTCCCCTCGGCTCCTTCCGGCTTCCGCCATTCCTTGCTCCTCTTCTGTCCCTAGACCCGTTCCTCTTGACCTCTCCCTGTCCCTTCGGGGGGTCTTGCTTCCCTCACACTAAAACTGTTCATCGTCGAGACACAAATCGACATTTACTTTCCCCTCTTTGAAGACTACTGGTTATGGAGCTACTGCGTAATTATTTTCTATAAACATCAGTTCTTAAAGCGGAGACTAGGTGTATGGTCCGGCCCGCCTGGGTGAAGTTTTTACTCGAGGGCAGCTCGCATTAGCACTATCATCACTAGGAGAGGGTGGGGAGAGTAAAAACGCCAGGTTCGAAAAAGCCCCTGAAGTCTGAGCTCTCTTTTTGTTCTGGGCACAGAGAGACGGGACAACACCGTGCACCACTCCCAGGGTCTCACGTGAAAAATCACAAGTAATTCCTAATGAGAAGCATCCAGCCCCCACCCCAGCAGGAGTGGTCATCGAAGCAGGGCTGATCATCATTTAAACCTGACCTTTAACCTCAAGAGCCTTATGCTGCCTTCTCCACGGGACTCCTTTTTGACCCAGCGAAGCTTCCCGCTGGCCCCAGCCACTGTCTCCCGGGCGGCGGTCCGGGCTCGGCCAGCTTGGAGCCCCCGCCGCTCCCCCCCCCGGCCCTCCCTTCTGGCCCAGGGGCCCCGCGTCCCACTCACCGGACAGGCTGAATCCGGATTGATGGAGGTTCCTCACCGGCGGGTTGGGCCGCGTGGGGGAGCCGCGGGTGGAGCCCGCGGGGGTGCCCCCTTTGGGGGTGGTGGTCAGGTCAAACACCGGCCCGTCGTACAGGCCCCTGGGGACGGCGTGCAGGTCTGCCATCTGCAGCAGAGAAAGGCCGTCACCCTTGGTTCTGTCGACGGTTACGGTCTGTGCCAGGTAGCAAAGTCAGGGAATTCAGGGTGTGGTGGGAGCCAGAAAATAATAAAAATGGGGCCATTTTAAGGAAAGGAGAAGCCGCAGGCAATAAAGGGGCTGTGGGGATAGCGTAGCTTGCCTTGGAAGGCACAAAGGAGCCTGGTGTGGGGCCTCGGGGGGCGGGAGGGAGGAGGCTGCGAGGGGCAGAGACCAGGGCGGAAGGCGGCGTACCCCGCAGGGGAATCGGGTGCGGAAACACTACACGTGGAAGGACCGCCTACAGACCCGGAAGCAGAGGGAGCAGGAAGGGCAGCGGTTTGGGTCAAGGTCGTGAGGGCTGGCGGGCTGATCCTGCGGGAGCTCCACCCACGCGCTCCTCAGCCCAGAGCCCGAGCTGGCAAACCGCGAAGGGAGCATCGTGCATCCTGACCCCTGGCCTCTCGCCGTGGCTGTGAACCTGTCCTGGGCCTGGGGAGCCAGCCGGCACCCACGCCCCTCCCGCCGGGCATGCTCGGGGCTGGGCCTGGTGCGGGGAGCGGGGGTGAGGGTCACGCGAAACACGGCGCCTGCTGCGCCAGAGGGGCCCACGTCTGTCAGACACGCACTGATGGGCGGTCCTCCGCCCAGGTTCGACCCTGGCGGCCAGGAGGCCGGCAGGACAGGGCGGCTCACGGGAAGGCGCCGGGCACGTCTGCCACAGAGGCGACCCTCATCACCTTCGCAGATGCTGATGGTTCGGGTGGGCCCACATCTCTAGCCGTGTTCCCCAAACACCTTGGCCAGTAACTCTAGATCATCATTTCTCTGGGTGCAGAATCGGAGTCACTTTAATGGAAATAAAGGCCTCGTGTATATGGGAGGCTTGAGTTCCATTCTCTGCTCTGGAAGGCCACAAGCCAAATGTGGAATGAAACTCCATACCACCTAACTTTAAAGGATCACTCGTAAAGAGGGGAGGACCAGTACAGGGATTTAAAACACTATCATAAGGGGCGCCTGACTGGGTGGCTCAGTCAGTTAAGCCTCTGCCTTGGACTCAGGTCATGATCTCAAGGTCCTGGGATCAAGCACCAAGTCAGGCTCCCTGCTCAGCAGGATGTTTGCTTCTCCCTCTTCCTCTGCACGTGTGTGCTCTCAAATAAAATCTTCAAATAAAATAAAAATAAAACAAAAATAAAACGCTGTCATAAAGTAAACAAGCGCAGACTACAGAGATATTCAGACTAAAGGACAAATGCCCCTGGAAACAGACACGCCCTAAGAGACGGTGCACCTCTTTCAGTGAGGGTGTGGGGAGCAGAACAGAGCTGGCCAGTTGAATTCATTGGGGGAGCCTGGAGGTCAGGGGGAAGACACTGGTTCCCACTGGCGGAGCCGCTGGCTCCCTCCGCAGACCAGGAGGTTCCCTGCGTCCGCACTCTGAGGCTGGATGGCCCACTGAGGGTCCAGGAGTGGCTTGGGTACTTTCATATAGAGTTTCCGTGAGTATCCCCAGGCCCCCAGCTCACCATCACCATGATTGAAGCCTCATTCTCCCAGCTGCTGGGTGCTGGCCCATCCCATGTGCAGGGACGACTATGTGCCTTCCAATACACAAGGTTGGGACCAGGGGTCAAAATCCACCCCCATCCCGGGGCCGGTCTAACGCTGTTCTGTGGATCCCTAGTCTTACGACCTTGTGGTTGCGTGGGGAAAACACAGATTCTGGGCGTCACCCCCCGTTATCAAGTGAAGTGCTTGATGAAATGGGGGCAGGTACATAAACACACATGTAAGTGTCTGTGTATCTATCTTTCCGCCTATCTACAAAATCAGGGACATAAACAAGATTTTATGTGAACCACAGAACTAGCTAAAGGGGTTATAAACATTTGCCCGGTGGAGCAACACGGGATGGAAGAAATGAGACTGGGGGGAGTGGGTATGGGCTGCTAATTCTCACTGTAAGCCTTCAGGAGTTATTTTTTAAAAATATATGAACATTATTTTGAATTACTACAATTTGAAATCATTTCAGTTAAAAGTACTGTAAGAATGGAGGAAAGTTCATTTGAAAAAAGGTTTCTTGGGCCAGAAGAGTTTTGGAGACCCCCTTTTCCTAGTACATGAAATCTGTGTAAGTGTCTCTTGGGAAGAGATCACTGCTGTGAATTTGTCTAGGAGGGTCCAGGGCACACAGACCCCTCCTGATCCCGTGCCTGAGTGGGGCATTGGCCTCTTCCCCCCTCCCCACCCCACCCCCACCCCAGGCTCAGCCAGCTTCTCACCTTCCTCCGGGCTTTAATGCGCTTGTAGACGTAGTCAGAGAACGGGCTGCAGGGGATGAAGCGGCCGGCCCCCTGGGTCACGTGCAGGTTGCCATCTTCCAGCATGATCTTGCCCTGGCAGATGACCACCAGAGGGGCCCCGCGCAGCTCCAGCCCTTCAAAGATGTTATACTCCGCAGCCTAGAGATGGGGTGAGGGGCAAAGCCGTGAGTGGGGGCTCAGGATGGTGAGGGGAGGAATGAAGTTTTCTTGGGCTGGGACCCTGCCTTCAGCCTCAGTATAACATACGCCCCAGGGAAGCCAGGAAAGGCGTCCAGGGCTCCCTGTAGGCTCTGGTGGGTAGAAGCCCCGGGAAAGAGACGCCTGCTAAGTAGACACCGGACTTCCCAGCAAAGAGAAGCACCGATCTTTAGCAAGGCCCTGGTGTGGACGTATACTTTATCACTGGCGGTGTTCAAAGAGAAGCTCAGGAACTATCAGGGATGCTGGATTTGATACTCCCCTGCGGGCTGGGTGAATGAGTGGGGTCCGAGACCCTGAGGTCTCCACCAGCCCAAAAGTAAGTGATGTGATGTGACTCGATGGTTAAACAGAAGCCATCCCACCAACAATGGGATTGCACTCTACTGCCTTCACTTATTCACCAGGTGCAAGGCATTACTGCAAAGTGTCAAGGACACGGGTTTGGAATCTATACTCCAGAAGAGCTGTGTGGGTCTAAATCCTAACTTCACCATTTACTTGCTGTATGAATGACCAAATCTCTCTGCACTCCTATTTCCCCCTCGATAAAATGCAGGTGATAACGGTGCCTATCTCTTGGGGACTGTTACAGAGATTCAGCAAATGAAAAGCTCACTGCCTGAAACATAAATGCTTTAAAAATATGAACTATTAAAAAAAAATATGAACTATTTTTACCAACACAGATGAAGCCCTTCCCCTTAGCGACTGGGCTTTAATTATGATCCTCTGCATGACACTCCTCATGAGGAAGTTGTCCAGGCTGCTGACCAATTTTTCTACGTTCTCCCTCCTTCTCGTGCAGGGGGGACCTGTGGCCTCCCTGGCCTCCTGGGGTAAGGTCAAGTACAGGGTTGGCCTGGGCCAGTACAGTGTGAGAGGAAGTGCCCTATACCATTTCTCTTAGGAAGGCTCTCCGAGGGACCATGACCTGGTCCCCCGCCTCAGAGACCACAGGGGGGCCAGTGTAGACATGGTGCCTCCGTGCAGTGGGACTGTGCTGGGAGCAGCCCCCCACGGACCCATCTGTAACGTGCTGAGGTGTGACGTCACTGAGAATTGGGTACAGTTTGTGGCTCTGACCCATCCTGGTCTCGCTGGCCTAGGACAAGGCACAGGCACACATCTCTCCTGACCAAGTGCCCCACGTGCCTTGTCCGCGCTGCACTTCCCCCGCCAGCGCCAGCCTTACCGACTGGTGGTTCTTGGCAGAGACGATCTTCACTGCGTCCGGATCCCAGATCACCAGGTCGCTGTCAGAACCCACAGATATTCTCCCCTTGCGGGGATACAGGTTGAAGATCTTGGCGGCATTGGTGCTTGTCACAGCCACGAACTGGTTTTCATCCATTTTCCCAGTGGCCTAGGGGAATAGCAAAAAAACTCAGCCCCGGACTCCTGCCTTCGGAGCACAGTGACCACAGCGGCCAGAAACTCACACGCAGGCCTGAGGGGGGCACAGACCCCGCCCACAAGCTGCCCACCTGCTGTAGCTCACCCAGAGCTTCCAAAGGCAGTTAGGGCTCCTGGGGTGTGAGTTTTTTCTCAATATGTGTACACACATACTTCTTTGCTCTTCTAATCCCAAAAAGAATTATGGAGTTCCCAGTAAAAACAAATTGGATAGGTGCCTATTTTTTTAGACATTTGTTTGTGTTTGCGTGGTCACAGGATAAATATGGAAGGGCATCCCCCAAATGATCATAACGGTTATTTAATCCTGGGTTGTCGAATTATGATGGATTTTGTTTCCTTTCGTGTGTGTGCTTTTCTGTCCTTTCCAAGTGTTCTTTTAATGAGAATGATTCATATGGGTTATCAAAAATATATATATGATTTTTAACAATTCCAGAATGTCCCAAATATATACATATAAATAACAGTGTTTAAGAAAAAACAAAACCAGGGGACCTGGGTGGCTCAGTGGGTTAAAGCTTCTGCCTTCCGCTAAGGTCATGATCTCAGGGTGCTGGGATCGAGCCCCTCATCGGGCTCTCTGCTCAGCAGGGAGCCTGCTTCCCCCTCCCCCCCTCTGCCTGCCTCTCTGTCTACTTGTGATCTCTCTCTCTCTCTCTGAAATAAATAAATAAAATCGTTAAAAAGAAAAAAAAAGAAAAAACAAAACCTAAGTATGTGACAGAAGATACAAACATATTTTTACTTTCCCTCTTTACAAAACAAAAAGCCCTGATAAGGAAAAAAGAGTTAAAAAGTTAGCTTCAAATCTAACTTTGAGCTTCCTAGGAGCCAAGATGAGAAGGGAAATAATTTGGTGGCTTATACTGTGTAGATAAATGAAGGATTAGTTCAATAAGCAATATATGTGGCTCAGAAATAAGTGTCTTACAGTTTTTAAAATAAAAGAGAAGGGGAGCGCCTGGCTGGCTCTGTCGGTGGAGCGTGTAACTCTTGCTTTCGAGGTTGTGAGTTCAAGCCCCACAGTGGGTGTAGAGATTACTTAAAAATAAGATCTTTAGGGGCGCCTGGGTGGTTCAGTCATTAAAGCGTCTGCCTTCAGCCCAGGTCAGATCCCAGGGGCCTGGGATCGAGCCCCGCATCGGGCTCTCTGCTCTGCAGGAAGCCTGCTTCTCCCACTACCAGTCCCTCTGCTTGTGTTCCCTCTCTCGCTGTGTTTCTCTCTGTCAAATAAATAAAATCTTTAAAAAAAAAAAGAAAATAATAAGATCTTAAAAAAACAGTAAAACAAAAAGAGAGAGGGAGAGAGAAGGAAGTGATTAACTTAATAATGAGTTAATTATTATTTTTACTAAGACCTTTGGGACAACCTTCATTTATATGGCTATTTCTTTTGTCAGCCTCTGTCATGTTATTAAAGAAAATAAGACCGGGCCTACCATCAGAAGACACTGTTCAACGATCACTTGTACAGCCTGGATGACCACACACTCAGGGGAGGGCATCCTCGATGAGCAAGGTGACTGCAGTCTCTCAGGCATACACCCTCATTACCATTTCAAGGGGTTCTATCCAGCCTTTTCCAAAGAAGTGGTAACACTCTTCAGAAAAAGAATTTTAATACAATCTTAAGCACAGATCATTCATGCCATCAGTTGAAGGATCTGAATGCGTGGTTCCTAGTTCTTAACAGTCTAGAGGAGGAAGTCTCCTCACAACCTCAAGGTTCATCCCTTTAGAAGTGACATTCCTAAACCACTTAGGACACATGGCTCCAGAAACATCTCAGTAGGTACGAAGGCTCACCTACAAAGCTGCAGTGGCAGGAGGCTCTGATCTGGCCCCGGCCCCCATCCATGACCTCGATCCTTACCACAGCCTTGTCCCAGATGACAGACATCCGCTCTTCCACGCCATTGGTGCCCTCGGGGATGGCTGTGAAGTTGTCCTTCCCAATCGCCTTCTGGGCGGTGCTGAAGGTGCAGTGGGCACTCCCAGAAAGCTGTAGGTCTCCACTGGCAAAGGAAGAGAGTTCCATGTAAACCGGAGAGGTGGCATAAAGGCACTGCCAGGGACAAGCAGCGAGCATCTGATGTCAGCATTTGAAATGGCAGAACCTGAGGTTAGGATCCTTTGTGTACTTCTTACCAGCTGTGTGAGCGTAAGCGAGTTCTTTCCCTCCCTGGGGCTTACAGTTAGCCCTTCTGGAAAATGAGGGGGTGGGGTTAGATCATCCCTGGGTAACAAAATAAAAGGGACCCAAATGAGTAATGGGACTGATCCTCTATGTCCAGGCCGGGGGTGGGGGTGGGGGGTTGGCAGCCGCCCGTGAGCCTCTCTTTAATTTCAGCTAGGTGCTGTTCAAAATTAGGCACACCTAATTCTGTTGCCTAACCTGTAAAAGGGAGATGATAGTCCCTCACTCATACAGTTGGGCTGAGGGTCAGTGAGATCCTGTGTGTTGTCTCACCACAGTGCTGGGCACAGGACACGTGTTAACTGCTATGGTCAGCATTAACGTGGTTACTGTTAGTTACGTGCAACTATGATGGGGAAGAAGCTGTTGTTCTCCATGAGGTCCTCCTCACCACAGCCTCTAATCCAGCTGGTGGATGGGCTGCTCCAGTCCTCACCCCCAACCCCTGCCCTGGGTCCCGCGAGGTTTCCATGGGATCCCACCGCTCTCATCCCCACACCTACCTGGCCAGCAAGGAGTTGATGTAGTCAGGAGTGGTCGGGTCAGGGCTCAGAGGTGGGGATGTCACAAAGGCCGCTGCCTTCGCCCAGTTCTTGCTCCAGTAATGGGTCCCATCTGTGCCAAGGCTGGCGGTGATGGGCTCACCGAAGACCACGTTTCCTGCAACGGTAGGAAACAGGCGAAGGGTCTGCGTCATGTCTGTGCTGCTCCGGGCCTGGCTCAGGTCATCACAGCCCCTAGCCCTCCCCTCCTCAAGCCTTGTGGCTCTGAAGTCAGCCGGGCCTGAGGTCAAGTCCAGGCGCCCACCTTTTCTAAGCCTCTGCTGTTCTATCTGCCAAACATGAACGACGTTGTATCCCCTAGTTCACAAGAAGCCATGGGTTATTAAGATGCAGCTTTAAGTCCAAATTTGAGGCAAATTAAGATTTGAGGCAAACCAAAAAAATGTATACTGATTCTAAGATTCATTGACATTTCAGAAATATTAAAATGTGGACTAGGTTTGTCCTGGAAGAGATGAAATAAGAGCATGTCTACTTCTCAGGATCCTGAAAATGAAGGGATCTGGCACCTACGAAGTGTGTGGCACACAGGACATGCTCGGTGACTGAGATTTCCTTTTACTACTGCTACTCCTTCCCACGGTAGGGGCCCAAAGCCCCCAGCGTGCCTGCATCCCTGGGAACTTCTAGACCCTTGTTGTTGCGAGGACATGCTGTGGTTCCACAAAGTCAGTCTGCTCCCTTGGAGAAGAGGCTCTCATAGTCTTTCCACCATGCTTGTTATTCCATAACCTAAAAGAAGGAGCGATCTACTCGAGGGCACCAACAACTACTCGAGGGCCTCAAAGATGAGGCTCACTTCTTGGACCCTGTGTCTGTAATTCAGGGTTTATATGCCCAAACCAAGCAGCAAGGAGGAGGGATACTAGGAAATAAGCTGATCTAAGCTGAGCTTCTTAAAGACGAAGAGACAGAGAAAGAGAAAGCAAACCTTCTGTCTCCCAGAAGGTTGGTTGGTACCAAGTTTCTCTACACCAGAATCCTGGGCAAAAGATACCCCATAAAGCCCTGGACTTCTCTAGCTTCAGTCCTCCATCTTCCACATTCAGGTTCCCCCCAATGTCGAAGTGTAGGAAGGCTCTATGGCCAAAATGATAAATAGGTCTTGCCTTCCTTCAACTCCAGCCTATTGGTTTTGGTTGCCTGGAATCCTTTGATGGAAGAATTGTAAACATGCTTCTGGTTTCACTGCAAAGTCAAGACTGATTTGTGATGTCGGCCACAGGCAAAAGAAGGAATCCATGGCAATGATTCCTATATGACAGCCTTGCTCTTTGGGAGGATGGGGAAATGATCCACACAATGAGAATTTCGAGGTTCTCGAAAGCAATTTACTCAACTAAATCATATAGGACCACAAAGAAAGAAATGGAGGTCAAAGTAAGCCCCAGGTACTAGTAGGAGAAGTACAGTCTTAACAGTGGAAGAACTCTGGGGCGCCTGGGTGGCTCAGTCAGTTAAGCATCTGCCTTCAACTCAGGACATGATCCCAGGGTCCTGGGATCGAGCCCCACCTTAGGCTCTCTGCTCAGCAGGGATTCTGCTTCTCCCCCTCCTCCCCACTCGTGCTCTCTCTCTCTTTCTCTCACAAATAAATAAAATCTTAAAAAAAAAAAAAAGTGGAAGAACTCTCCCTTTGGACTATCTTTAGACAGAAGAGGAGAATAAGCAAGAAGTGTCATTATAGCTAGGTTTGAATACCAGCTCTCCAAGGGGGGAGATCCTGACACATTGTGCCTCAACTTCCTCGTCTGAAAAATGGGGATAATGTCTGTTTCTCAGGGCTCTTTGACAATTCTACATAACAATACATTTCAAGTCTTTATCTCAGTGCGGGGCATACAGTGGGTCCTCAATCAACTGTGGCTCCCTGATATTAACTCTTAGCAGCTGTGCAGAGTTGCTGAATAACACTCAGTGAGTAAACACACTGGGCTTCAAGTCAGGAGGGAAGAGTGAGCCCCGCTGCCCTCTCTCCATGCTCTGAGTACTCTTTGCTCCTTCCCCCTGAGAACGACAGGTCCTGAGATGTCTCCTGGCTTCCATGTCAGGAGTCAGGGTCTCAGCCCCAAAACAAAGCCTCCCTGCCTCCCTGCCTCCCTGCCACCCTGGAGACACCACTGTGCTAAGCTCTTTTGCCAGACCATCATGAGCCCGAAGGCGAAGGGCGAGGCGTCTTCCTCCAGTTTAAAATAAGACCGAGCATAGAGCTGAAGCACTCCATCCTTGAGACCCTCAGGTCATCCCGAGAATGGTCCTGAGGGAGGATGGAGCCATGAGCAGAAGGCACCAGAGCAAGTGTGGCAGGCGGTCTTGGGGAGCAGGTGGGAGGGTTCCCCATGCATTGTGCTCGCTTGCTTTCTTGGTTTTGGGTTTTTGGGGGTTTTTTTAGTTTTTGTTTTGTTTTGGGGGGCTTTTTGCCTTTCTCCAAGAATGGGTAAGGAAGGCTGGGCTACTTCCCTGGCTCTCATACCCAGGAGGGCAGCCACAGTATGTCATGTTGAGACATTTAAAAGCAGAGAAAAAAAACAGGAGGTTTACTGTGAGCAGGGTAAGGCCCGAGATGCCCCAGAACGTGCCAGCTATAAAGCCTGACTAGATAATTAGGGAGAATCCCCTCCCAGAAGAAAAGGATCCCCTTTGCCAGAAGGCAGGTGGCCGAACACCAGCCATCAGAGTTCGTGGGACTATTTTTAGCCACCCCAGCCTCTCACATGAGGAGCTTTACAGACCAACTCAGAGATGGGTGGCTGAGCCCTTTATCTGGGCTCCCCACAACCAAATGGCCATTGGCACAGAGCAGTAACGAGTGCACACACAGGCCTAGGAAATCCTCTCTCCCAACTAAACACAGGGCCCTGCACCTCCAGGTTCTCAACCACATGCTGGTCACAAATGAGCCCATTAGTGTGCCACTGAAGACGAGAACAAAAAGCGGAAGAGAAAGCTCTGAAACGAGAGTAAACTTCCGCTTGGCCCCAGAGGAGCAAATACAGCCGAAGTTAACAGCCATGGAGGAAAATAGCACAAGTCAGGAGGCAGTAGGGACAAAGCCCCGGGGCAGGAAGGCCGGGCCAGTAGTCATGCTTTAGAGACCCATTCACCCCCTTTTCTGAAATAATCTGTGCTAACCTGTGTGGCTCAGGTGGTGGAACCCCGCCCCTGCACGCTGCCCTCCACCCTGGCCAGTCAATTCCAGCATCCTCAGAGCAGACACACTGGTTCAGGAAGGGGCCCATGACCCAAGCCGAGGCAATCAGAGCCCTCCTGGGTGCTGCTGGAGCCATTGGAAAAGATGTATTCTACTTCCTCATTAGGACCACCCCCCATCAAATGCTGAGGACAACATAAAGCCTCTTAGCCTTTATTTTCTCACCCTGAAAGCCGAAAGAGAGGAAAGCAGACACAAGAAAGGATCAGGAGTGATAGATATCATAGCCCCTTGATCCAGCTATACCTGAAACACCTTCAACCCATAATTTACTTGTGTTTAAGCCCGTTTGAGTTGGAGCTCTGACTTCTGCACCCACTATAATCTTGACTAGTATGTCCATTTATAAGGCTCAGATAATGTGAAATGACAGTGAAGGATCAGAGAGAGGAAGAAAGACGCCTCACAACACTGACTGAAGCTGTGCCACCTCGGACAAACTGCCTACCCTTCCTGAGCCTAATTAACTCACTGGCCAAGTGGGAGAAATGCCGGGGTCCCACCAATCACACAGGATGCTGAGAGGACCCCCTGCGCTAACATGGAGGAAGGGCTTCCCAGAAAGCCAGGTAAGGAGCAAAAGAGGCCGCGTTTCTACAGGACACCCAGAGGGGGAAGGAGCCACATGGCTGGCGCTGAGCTCTTGGGAGCACCCATCACCTTTCTTCCTGGCCTGCGAGATCAGATCCGCCGCGCTCTTGCTCATGACCTTCGTGACGTAGAGTGGACAGTTGGTTTGGCTCGCAATGGTGATGGCACGGAACACAGCCTCGGCTTCCAGCTGCAAAAAGAAGTCCTAGGAGTCAAGAGCAGCACGAGCCTCTCACTGCCACTCCCCTACCTCTGCAGGCTGACGATGCAGGGCAGCACAGGGCTGAAAGCTGGAGGATCTGCAGTTAGTGGCCCCGACCCACCACATCCCCGCCGTGGCGTTTCCTGTGGCTTCTCAGAGGCTCGCTCTCACCTCCCCAGGCTGCTACCCTCCTCTCCCTGTGTTCATCCCAGCAGCTGCATGTGGTGGAAGCTTTTACTCCCAGTCTTCCCAAGCAGATTCTCTGGCAAAATAGCATCTCAACACCGGTATGGAAACAAGGACCAATAAAGGTAAGCAGACATCAAAGCCTTTCCTGCAGCCATGGGTGGTCCGAGGTGGCAACTCCAGCAGGCATTTATTACACTGGTAATTCCCAGGTTTCTCGGCAGAGACCTCTCTTCTTGACTTCTTCCATCCCATCCCTATAGCAGAATCTATGTGTTCCAATATGCTAACCAACATGGTTGAATTTATCCAGTAAGAAATAATGAATTTCCCCTTACTTTATTAAGAAAGCAAGGTCTTTAGAGCTCAGGCTCTTTCAAATGGCCTGGGTCTGAGTTCTGGTCCTGCCATGGGGAAGCTGGGCGACCTCAAGTACGGTACATAATGTCCCAAAGCCTCAGTCTCCTGTCTGTGAAATGGGGACAGTAATAGGACCCAGCCCACAGGGTCCCCACAACCCCACAGGGCTGTTGTGAGGATCTAAGAGCTCATCCGTTAAGGCAAGTGGCTCACCCCTGGGACAAAGCAAGTGCGCCTGACAGGCTGGCTATTGGTCTTATTGGTGATCATAGCTCCTGACCAGTGTGGGAGAGCCTACATCACTGCCCAAAGCCCACAGAAGTCCAATTCAGCCCAACCCGGGGATGCTAGCATTCTCCAATTCAATCAGCAACAGCTCTGTTTTGGATGGATAGGACATTCTGGTCAGCCTGTGCAGCCCAACACTCAAAAAAATACCAAAAATAGCTTGCAGATGCCCGGTGTTTTCATAACGCAAACCAGCCACTGCCCTTGGTGGGTGTGGTTCAGCAGACAGACTCTAGAACTTGGCGGGTCCTGCCTGCTGGCGTCCCTCAAGCTGCACGTGGTTCCAAGGGGAGGAGCCCCTGCGGCCCCCGACCCCAGGTGAGATCAGCCACCTTCCTCAAGCACCCGGACCTCGGGAGCAAAGCTCAGGCTCAGGGGTGTGCTCTGAACCCAAGAGAGGCTGGCTCCTCTTCCGCCCTTCCCTCCTTCCTCACACCTGCGCTGCCCCCTGCACTCCCCGTGGCCTCAGGCCTGGCCCCTCGGACCCCAGCCCCTCCCAGCAGCACCGCAGGCTCTTCAGCACCTTGACAACATGACTATCTTTGGAAGGTGACATCACCCTCTAGCTTCACCCAAAAGGGCTTCCAGGGCTATCCGGATCTACAGCTGAGAATCTTTTTACTAAAAAGGAGACGGGAACAGGAGGAGTGGGGTGGGGAGGGGTTGGAAAAACAAACCAAGGAACAAAAATAGACTTTGCTCAGAAATCCCCTGGCTGCTGCTACAGAAATCCATCTTGCCAGCCAATCTCTACAGGGAGCAGCATTTAGGAACAGTTTCATAAACAGTGCTGATCACCCTGGTCCACTCACACGGCGTAAACAGCTCTCCAATCCTTCACATGGGAAGAGCCAGGGGCTTAACCTCTTGAGCTCTCGCCTCTTCACCCAACAATGATGCCAACCGCCCCAAGCAGCAGCAAGGACAGCTAAGGTAATTAGCACCGCCCCGGGTGCGAGCTCATGTTCCATAGAAAGGGCCTGGTATTCAGGGGACAGACCTTTCCAGAATGCTGGGAAAGAATGACAAATGATTTCAACTGGGAACAACAATGTCATCAGACGCAGAGGAGTTTAGGGAGCACTGACGGTTCTGCTTCTCCAGCGGGGCACGAGGGACACACCTGTATTCAGCTCATAGAAATTCCTTGAATGTTTATGACAGGAACATTTGTCTGTAGGTGTATTACCTTTAAATTTTTAAAAGCCTCTAAAAGAGATGGGCAACAGGAATACGCTCCTTTCTGGTTCTGACTCTTCCTTGTCCCTTCTGCAGAGCGGGGGGATGGGGACAAGAGAGCAGCAGCCCGGCTCACGCAACGCACACAGAGGGCCCCGAATGCAGTCCCGGTGCCTCTCCCGGGCTGGCCTCCCCAAGCCCGTGTGCTCTCGGCCATGTGGGCAGCCAAGTCCCCGCTCTGCACCCGTACCAGCTGCTGAAGCCGCTGACAACCCAAACTCACGCAATCAGCCACTGGTTAGCTTTTATTCACTCGTCAGGTGCTAAGCAGGCCCTATTCATCATTCATCTTACACGTGGGAAACTCCCCTACCCGGACGTGATCATCACTCTACAACCAATCGATAGACATAAAGTCCATGAAACACCCATTCCACCTACTGCCCATACGACCGATATTTTATTTTGCAGGACTCAGAACAGAATATGGAATAAGGGAGGAAGCGGAAATGCCTTTGAGATGGACACTGATGAAGAAGGATCTAGGTATTTACGTCTTCAACTGAATAGGTGTGGGGGACCCTCTGCCTTGTGTTCTCTTTAAAGAGGTGAGGGGTCACAAAAGTAAGCATTTTCTCTGAGTCCCTTGAGTTGGCCCATCAGACGCATGGTCTTTGGAACAAACGTTCCAATATCACTGTCTGGTCCTCCAAGACTCTCCTCACCTTCCCTCAGGGTTTGTCCTGCCCCTCCCTCCAGTCCCCGGCTCCCCACAACTCACCTCCTCCGGTCTGCTCAGCACATGGCCTTCTGGGCCAGTGATCCCCATTTCCAGCATCCGGGTTTGCTCCTACAATGAGAAAGAACTCCGCTGAGAAAAGAGAAAGGGACAAGAGCTCCACCGAGGTGTAGAAAACCGCGCTGGTATCCTTTAATCTGAAGAAAAGTGTTCCGGGGAATAAAGAGTAAAAGGTGTATGTTGAATACATTTGTTAAGGCTCCACCTGGAATTGTAAAATAGGCTCAAGTCTTGACTAAGAGGAGAACAAAACGTTTCAGGGTGGCGGCTTTTTTTAATTAAAAGGACGGCAGTCTGTTAAGAGCACCAGAATTTTTTCGCCCGTACACATCGAAAGTCACGCCAGTTCACTTGTTCCTTAGAGTCTCTTGCTGTCTTTCCAACAGTCTAGTCGCCCCCACACCTGCATCGGGATCGCCCGGCTCGCTTTTGCAGCCGTGCAGCTGTCTGGCCTTCTCCCAATCAGGACGGAGAGGTGAAATTCTAGGAATCAGCGCTTCAACAAAGCCCTCGGGCTTCCTCATCATTTAAATGTATGACTGAAACCAAAGGACTCAGAATTTAATCAGACAAAATGATGCCTCCACACAGCATTACCTGACTCAGTCTTGTGGTCAGATTCTATTTAATTAGACTGTTTTGTGACAAAATGGCCTTCCCCCTCACAGCTGATGGCTAAATTCTTCAGACTCGTGGCCAGCTTTCTGGAAGGAACAGGTGGCTGGGCAGTGAGCACACACACGGGCTAATTGGGACTGGCAGGAATCCTCAGCCGCCGTTTCTGCAGTTTTGCTGGCCTTCACTCTCCAAGTATGAAGGTCAGTGCCAACGACCGTGTGCGCTGTGCAGGGGGAGACCAGGGAGAGAGCAGGACCTGAACAAAGCCTTGTGGCACTTTAGAACTTTGAGCAGTAGAGAAAGGACAGAAGTCCTCCTCCTTGTGAAAGAAGAACTATTTTGTGGTCATTTATTTTTAGTAATATAAATCATTTTAGAGGTGCAGGAAGAAAGATGCATATGCTCTCAGTGATCGTGAGAAGGGAAATGACCTCCGTCTCCAGCTCCACAGCAGGATTAGAGAAAAGATCAGAGGCTGAGTTTCACAGCGAAAGAACTTCACTTTTCATTCTTACTGTTCCATTTCTCGAAACTTGGGCCGAACGCAATCTCTTCTGAACTCTGGAGAGTTTCCGCTGTGTTGCCTCCTGAAGTCGTACGAAGGTTGAGGTGTCCAACTACAAAGCCTCTTCTGTCTCATCCGACACTGTCCCTTCTCTCTTGTTCAAGACTGCGGGCACCGGGTGCAGGAGGGAGCTCGATCAAGCCGTGGCTTCCCAGCACATTCACATCACGTGCCTCAAGTTTACAACCGACCTCCTACATCAGAACCTCTGGAACTGGGAGAATCCCAGGAATCCGGAAGCTCCGCAGGTGATTTTAATGCACTGCTCGTGCTGGGAGGTCCCATTCTAAAAGCCGTGCTTTCCCTACGGCTGGAAGGTTATGAAGGGCACACCTTTGAAGGCCCCTTACCCGGGTGGGGGGGCCTGGGCATCAGGAGGCACTGACCATTGCTGTGCTAAAGTCACTACCCTCTCAGATGGCGCTGCCGGCTTGAAACTTTTGAAAATGTCCATGGCAGGCACCCACGAGAGAGAGACTTCTTCTTTGGAGACTTCTGCATCCACTCTGAGTGTAGCAGCTGCCTTCATTTAGACAATGTGATAAAATCTTCCAGCTCAATCTGAATATAATCACACACAAGAAACTTTCCCTGACTGAGAACAGGGCCTTCACAAGGTAGGGAAGAGAGGAGACGGCAGGGGGGATCCAGAGACAGTTCAGTGCTAAGGAGTCACCAGAAGAAACTGGAAAGGGGCCTTAGCACCGGAGCCCGTCTGTCCCCACAGGGCCTTGGAGGGAGGAGCAGGGAGTTTGGTTTCTAGGACATCTGGAGGGAGGGCTGGGTCCTCTGGCAGCTGTGCCGACAATGCAGGGCAAGAGGAGGAATGACGGCTCTAACACCACGGGGGTGCCTCCTGTGAGCAATGGACCCTCTTCGGAAAATGATTTCATTATCCGAGTGTGGGGGGGAACGTGGGAGAAGGCTACAGGGGCCTGACTAGTTAATCTCCTTGGTCAGTAAGAGGGAACTCCGCATGTAGCTCTCCTCCCCTACTGGTGAGATGATGTCCAGAGTCTAAAGTCCTAAGAGCTGGAGCCCTGCACTGCTGGGACGCGCCGTCTGTCTGGGGGGCCTGCAGCGGGACTGGTGGGGCAATGGGCCTGGGACACTCCAGCTCCGGGGGGGCCACACCCCCTCAGAGCTAAGATTTTCTTCTCCCGGTTACTGGCTGTGATCCTTGGGCCGTGACCTCATCCTTCTGAGCCTCACATTCTCTTCTGCAGAACATGGCAGCCATCTCTGAAGGGCCAGGTGAAGAGCGGGGACACCCCGGAGCATGAACCGGTGCCCAGCACAAGGCAGTCAGTCAGTGTTCACCACACTGTTAGAAGCTCGCGGGTCTGGGACGAGGGTCGGCCCCCCGGCTCTCACACCCCACCGACCACATTCACCAAGTCCTGGAAACTTCTAAAATGAAGGCACAGCCCAGGAACTAGCGAGCTCCGGAGTACGTCTCTTTTGGCTCATCTCAGTAACCCTGTGCCCAGCACAAAGCGCTCAGGAGATAACCCTTTGAAAGAAGGAAGAGTGGCTTTTCTATGAATGTTAGGAAACGGACCAAGAGAGCTCCCTCTCTTCTAGCGGCCTCCTCCTAGTGGGGGCTAATCTCGAACGCTTCTAAAATAAATAAGACCCTAAGACCCATCTGTGCATCCAGCCCATTAAGCGACCCAGGAGATGGAGAGAGCGCCTCCTGCTTCCTCATAAACGATCGCTTGGGGCCTTGGGGCCTCGCTTTCCTCACTCTTGCCTCAGGTTTCTCAGTACAACTTCTAGGAAACCAGTGGGGCGTCTGATCCCCATAAGACCCACGTCCTTTATTCCCTAAAGCTGTGAGCTCCACAGTCCTGGATCGGATTTCTGAGAACCTCTGCTTTGGGGTTTTTCTCTAGGACAGAGAGTGTCCCGTAGCTTGGACACACTTTTCAAAGAGAATCAGCAATGCTCTCCCACTAAATGGCCCAATTTGAAAAGCTCTTCCGGGATGCCTGTTCTGATCCCCCAAGATGGCAGACAGCCCCCCTTTTTAGAGCATCCCCGGCTTTCTCCCTCACTTGCTTTCATTGCCTCCTCAGAGGCGGGGATGTTCTTTAGGGCAGGTGCTGGTTTGAGCACAGAGTTCAGGATCGAGGCTCGCACCCATGAAGAGCTCACATAATACTGAAGTAACGAGGGAAGAGACGGGCCTGAAACCCACGCCCGTGCAGGGAGCACTCCCTGGGGAGCCGAGCGGCCTTACCTGGGCAATGATATCCCCATTCTCGGCGTGAACTTGCGCAATGGCTCCCAGCTCGCCCAGACAGGTGAAGATCTCGTAGAGCTGAAAGAGAAAGGAGTCGCTGTCACCTTCGCAAACCACTAAGGCGTTCAGCAACTTCACACAGGGGTCCGTCACTAGGGCCACAGGTCAAACAAATGAGGAAAACCAGAGAAAATCAGGGATTAGGGCAGAAACACAGACTGAAACACGCACCACCAGAGTGCGAGTCTACAGGAACTCTAGGAAACTGTCTCTATAAAGAACGCGTCACGTCTCCCCAACGGACAGGGGAAATGTATAACTAAGTGCTATCAAGCCTTCTGCTCGACCTCGAGCACACATCTTTAGCAGTGTTCGATCCTGTTTGGCTGAGACAGACCTTCACAACAAGTGCTCCTGAGAGCTGCTACAGTTGGGCCAGAAGCTCGAGGGAAAGCCGGCTCCCCTATTCCTTGACCCTTCAAGGTGGACCTCCCCCACCTCCTGACCAGAAGGGATGGGAATTCGTTCCTTGCGTTTCCTCTGAAAACGTGCGATTCATTTCAAACCAGCACATGCCACGAGATCGCCTCGGGGAAAGTCAGAGGCAAGCTGCTACCCCAGTCAGCAGAAGGCCCTCCTTAATGCTTCAGGTAGAACACCTCAAACTTCTGCTGAGCTCATGCAGGGTTTAGGGCCTGTGAGCTAGATGGGAATTCCGGCAGGCCTCTCCTCTTGTCCTTTTGAGAAAGCTGCTGCCAGTGGAAACTCTAGCTCCCGACCCGCCTTGCCGTGGGCACACTGCCTGCTCCCTTATTTAAAACGCAGTGTGGACTGCGAGGGCTTTAAGAAGCACTCGGGCCCAGCAGCCTCCCACAGCGACCACAGTGACTCATGCTCCAAGAGCCAAGGTCATTGGCAGCAACGGGAAACCCATCCAGATACCCCAAACCACACAGCAGTGACTTGTTACCTCTGTGTTGGACACTTGATACAAGTCCTTATAGGCCATGTAAACCATGAAGGAGTTAACCCCTGAAAGAGAGGGAAGGGAAGGAAAACAGGAAGAAGACATTAGCACGACCGCTCTCCTTCCTTGGCTCCCTGTCGCCCGTGGGGTCCAAGTGCATTACGGGCCCCTGTCCAATACAAAGCAGATGCTTCCCGTTCGTTCTCGCCTCACGTGCCAAAGCAGCCATGCCTACGTGGTGTCACGCAGAATGAGCTCTGCGGCATCTCCGTCTTGCCTCCCCCACCCCCCAGCCCCAGCCCAGAGGGCCAGTAAGCTTTGCCGTGGCTCGAGGCAGTATATCATCACCGAGAATCGGGGGCAGCAACCCATCCTAGGTCAGTGAGCTCGGAATACCTCACCTCTTGGTCTCCTCACCTGTAAAATGGAAAGGTGACAAGAGCCTCCCTCCTGAGGCCGTTGGAAACGTTAAACGAGACAACAGATACCGAAGTCTTGCCACCAGACCTGCCACCATGTTTGAGCTTCGTTAATGGAGCTCCTGGGATGGGTTTATTTCGCCACTTAAGGAATGTCTACTCTACACGAGAGCCTGTGGGGGGTGCGGGGGGCTGCATCTAGGATGGAGACCATGTCCTCAGGGAGCTAAGGGGCAGAAGTCAAGGTGCACAGTGTGCTTAAATATCTAAGCTGAAAGGGCTATAGGGAAGGAGCTATTTAATTTTTCACCCCAAAAGAGACTATTAATGTACTGATTTATATAAATAGGTGGGCCTGGGGAACAGAGAGTCATTCTGAGGAGAAGAGGATAATTTTGGTCTCCAACCATTAGGGCCATCTCAGCCCACAGCGTTCCAGGCCAAAAGCGGGTTGTAATGTGAGAACTTCCCTACCCAGAGTGGTTCAGCTCGGGGCAGCGTTTCCCAACACTACCCTTCCCATAAGCCTCCGCGTCATCTGTGGAATGACCTGGGCGCTTTGGAAGGGAAGTGGGGTGTTAAAGCCGTTCCATTTTCTACCCCAGTTGAGACACCCAGTGCAAAAGGAATCATAAGAAAGGAGGGGGTTGGGGCACCTGGGTGGCTCAGTGGATTAAGCCTCTGCCTTCGGCTCAGGTTATGATCTCAGGGTCGTGGGATCGAGCCCCGCACATCGGGCTTTCTGCTAAGGGAGCCTGTTTTCCCCCCTCTCTCTGCTTACTTGTGATCTCTCTCTCTCTCTCTGGCTGTCAAATAAATAAATAAAATCTTTAAAAAAAGGAAGGAAGGAAGGAAGGAAGAAAGGAAGGAAGGAAGGAAGGAAGGAAGGTAGGTAGGTAGGTAGGTAGGTAGGTAGGTTATAATCTCCTATCCTGAATCAGGAAGGTCTGGGCAGAACTCATCGGCTGAGGAGGGACATGGAAGAGAAAACTCATCTTCTGGGAGCCTGTCCTCTCCCCTGCAACCCAAAGCCCTCTCTTTTCCACTGCCCTCCAGCACCTGCATCAAGGCGGCTCACCGAGAATAGTATTATTAGGTTAGTGTTACGACAAGCTATGTTACTAAGTTTGTATCAGGTCCATGATTGTAATGAAATCAGTATAATGCCTTTACTATTACAACGACATTCTGCACCCTGTGGCATTTATTCTGTTGCCCTTCACTTGTCTGCTTCCTTTGGCCTTGGACGCTCAGCAGAGACCATACTTACACTTCCCTAAATCCCCAGGCCATGTTATGGTGCCAAGCACACCATGTGCCCCTGTGTGTGTACAAGAGGGAGTGCGTATAGGCAAAATATCGGACGATCAAAAGGTAGAAGGCAGTAGAGAACAGAAGAATCTAAGACGACCAGAGAAACCTAAATCGTGGACTCACTGAGAAGACACGCACGTTTCCGTGTCCTAAGCTCCCAGCCTGAGTACGGACATGTCTTCGCTCCCACAAATGCCGTTGCCTTTTCTGAGGATGCCACCGTTTGAGAACTGTAATGGTTTGGTCTTCGGAGCATAAGTTACAAAGGTTAAAAATTCCTAATCTCGTATTAGTAGCTGTGTGGCTTTCCATACGTTGCTAACCTCTCCTGGCCTCAGTTTCTCCCTCCGTCGAGTGGGCCGTATTACATGAGGTGAAGGGCACAGACTTCGGAGACATTTACTGCTGACTAGCTCTGTGATCTTGGGCCACTTATTCTGGGCCTCGGGCTCTCCACCTGCAGCCCAAGGCTAATCACCCCCCACTCTGGGGGTCCCATAAGGAGTGAGAAGGCATACACCCAGACCCGGGGCCTGGAACTCAGGGGCGCCCCTCACCTAGCACTCTCGCTCAAGGTTCCAGGCTCTGAGCAGGGAGAAGGGAGGAGGGCACACGGGGGCTCACCTTTGTCCTTGATGAGGTTCTGCACCTCCTGCTTGACGCTGTCGTTCCAGTGGGTGATGTCCACGTGCAAGGCGTAGTCGCAGCAGCTCTTGCCATCCGCCCACTCTCGCCACTTCTCGTAAGCCTCCGTGAGGCTGGCCTCGGGCTCGGGCACCACATGGTCAACTGAACAACAGAGGCCCCAGACGGGGAAGTCACTCACACGGCCTCTGTTCCCCTCTGAGCAGGCCGGCTCCCGCTTGCCTAGCTAAGGCTGCGAGGCCTCTATTTCCTGAGCATGGAGTTCACCTTAGAAAGTGTCCCCTGGCAGTTTCCAGATTGCAAATCATTTAACGGTCGCTTAGCCACGTTGCTCACGGACAAACCGCTAGCTTCTCCAGACCCCAGTTTTCTCATCCTTGAAATCGGTACTCAGTGGGGTTGAGGGTGGAATATCATAGTTCCTTCCTTCTAATTTTGATTAAACGGCAAGATGCATGAAAAGTATCTCACCTGATGCCTGGCACATACTAAGTGCTCAATAATGTCAATGGGTGCCTACTATGTGCCGTTATTACCAGTATTACGGGAAGCAAGTCAGACTCCCTTCTAAGGCAGAAAGGGGGTAATTAAAGTGACGTCAGATAATAGGACACTGACATCCCTGTGCTCAACGCCGTAGCGAAGAGCCAGGGTCATGAACCAGATGCTCAGCCCACAGATCTTATTTCCATATAAACTTTTTGTCAAGAATATCTTTACTTGGGGTACCTGGGTGGCTCAGTCAGGTAAGTTTTGGCTCAGGTCACGATCTTGGGATCCTGAGATCGAGCCCTGCATCAGGATTAGATCGTCTGCTTGTCTCTCTCCCCCTGCTCTCTCTCTAGAATAAAATCTCAAAAAATATATTTTTTTTTTCTTTTGAGGCCCAAATCTACTCCTGCAGTACCTGCAACCGTGGACAGCACTGTGCAAAATAATGACATTTAGAATTGGGGAGGCTAAGACAAAAGGGCCACCCCCATAGCTCCCTTGGGCAGGTGAGGGAACGTGCAAATTGGTACAACTTTCCTAAGAAAAACCGTGAAATACACATCAAAAATCTTGATATTTTTCATACCTTAACTCGATGATTATTCCTGTGCCTAAGAATTATTCCCAAGGAAATAAACATGCTGTTTGCAAAATGTGGATGCTGAAGTTGTTTGCCATTGCAAACGTTATCTATATATTTATTTAAGTGAAAAACCGGAAACCATCAAAATCTTCAATAGTAGAGAAGTTTGGCTACATAATAAATATATCTTCATAAAATGGATGGCTAGGCACCCATTTTAAATGCTGCAGTGGAGTGAAAATAAATGAATAGAAAGACATCCATGCCACGATTATTTAGTGAAATGATACACTAAAACACCACTAAGACACAGTACGTCTATTTCGATCCTGTTCCTGCTTCATAGGAAGGAAACTATAGCCAGACCGTAACAGGGACGTGGGCTTTATGGGTTTTCTTCTCTGGCTGCCTATCCAGGGGCTTAGATTACCTATGAAGGACATGTACAGCTTTGGGTTTCTTGGTATGGTTTTCTCGTGTCAACTACAACTCTGACCTCCCTCCAGCTCCTTCCCTAACCTAGAGGACCACGCACAATACACTCCCCGAATACCGAGCAGGTCCAGCTCCCTGCCTGGAAGGCAGAAAGCCAAACCAGGATCGCTCACTTCCTCCGCCTCCTACCGCAGGCAGCCCACGTGTGCTTATCAGAAAGCAGAAGCCAGGAGCCGCATCCCTGACGACGTCTGGACGGACATCAGCGCTTCTGCGGGCAGGCAGCTGCTGAGAGGTCAGCTGGCTTCCTCCCTTCGGCTGGACAAAGGCTTCCGTCTCCCTGAAAGGCACCTTTTATGGCCTTGATGGAATTTTCCTGAGCTTCCACACCCAACCTGCTGGAGCCCAACCTTGCTAGGGCTCCCGTCAAAAAGGAGGCAGAAGACAAGGAGCCACTGCACAGCTCAGGCCGTTCTGTGTTCTTGGATGGCTGTGGGCAATGGTAAAATAAACAGTGCTCTTGCTGACCAAGTTTAGGCCCGGAACTGGGAGGGTACCCAGTTCCTTCGGATTCCTTTGGGATAGGAAGGACTGCCCTGGAATGCTGTGTTCCGTTCCATAATCCGTTGGCATGCAACTCCCTAGGTTTCTCTGGAATTGCAATAGTTCCCAGGAAAAAAAGGGGGGTGGGGGAGGGAGAGGAAGGAAGGAAGGGAGGAAAGTAGGAAAAGAGGAAGGAAGGAAGGGAAGAAGGAAGGAAGGAAGGGAGGAAAGTAGGAAAAGAGGAAGGAAGGAAGGAAGGAAGGAAGGAAGGAAGGAAGGAAGGAAGGGAGGGAGGGAGGAAGGGAGGAAGGAAGAAAAAACAAAGGAAACCACCTGGAAGGAAGGAAGGAAGGAAGGAAGGAAGGAAGGAAGGAAGGGAGGAAAGTAGGAAAAGAGAAAGAAAGGAAGGAAGGAAGGAAGAAAGGAAGGAAGGAAGGAAGGAAGGACGGACGGACGAACAAAGAAAACCGCCCCCACTACTTGCCTCATCTTCAGCTAGGAACTGGTCAAGAGACAGGGGAGACCAGATAACAGTCAATGCCACCGAAGCCCATGAGTTTCTCAAGCACTGCAGGTCCCCATTACCTTTCCCTCTCGGGGATGCTGAGCCCTATCCACACAGCTCTGCCTGCACGCTCTGCCCCATTCTGCCTCAGGCCCGAACTGGAAGTGCTGAAATAACGTGTGGCCCATCTTTCCCCCAGGGTCCGGCCCGGGGAGGACTGCAGATTCCCCACCCACTGCACACGCAGCCCTGCTCCCAGGTGGACAAGAAGGGACAGCTGCTTTCCTGGCCGTGAGCCCCGTGACTCTCTGGGCAACTTCAGGGAGCTGCCAGCGTCCTCACTACCACCTGCTTTCCTCAGGTCCCATCAGCCTGAAGATCTGTGTGATCTGTACACCGAACCTTTGTTTTTGTTTCTGTTTTCTTTTTCTTTCTTTCTTTCTCTGGAGGTAGTTTATAGAGCACAGGGGTTGACACATCAGCAAAAGTGTCACTTGTTAGGACCGGGAGCATGCAGGGCCGGGCGACTCACTGATCATGGTGGTGCCTCCTGCTAGGGCAGCTTTGGTGCCTTGGAAGAAGTCATCCACTGTGGTCATGCCCTTGTACGGCATCTGGAAGTGAGTGTGGACATCGATGCCTCCAGGGATCACCATCTTCCCATTGGCCTCGATGGTCTTCACTCCTCCGGGGACAATCAGATTGTCTCCAATTTGCCTGGTGAGACAGGGAAGCAAGTGGTCATTTAGAAGAGCCACTTTCGGCAAGGAGTTTAGACATGGCAACTTAGATTGATCGGAGTGGTCTCTGCAAGTGATTTGCAAGCTGAACACCTAGAAACAAATAAAGACAGGTGTACACCCAGAAACAACTTCTACAGACGCAAAACTAGCTGACCTGCTGCTTGGTGGAACCATGAGTCCTGACTTTGTGGTACAGTCAATCCCATGGGCTGGATAGTGTCTATAATAGAGAGTGTGTACGAAATATTTTTTTTTAAAGATTTTATTTATTTATTTGACAGAGAGACAGACACAGCAAGAGAGGAAACACAAGCAGGGAGAATAGGAGAGGGAGAAGCAGGCTTCCCACTGAGCAGGGAGCCCGATGCAGGGCTCGATCCCAGGACTCTGGGATCATGACCCAAGCCAAAGACAGACAGACGCTCAATGATTGAGCCACCCAAGCACCACAGAAATATTTTTTTTTAAATAGGTGGTTTTGGTATCCCTTTCATTTTGTTCTTTATCTCAGTGAAGGGTGGAAAGTAACATTTGGAAAAGGATTAAGAGAATGTAAAATAATGAACCATTAGGAGAGACCGAAGGAAGTAATGAGTATCTAAAGACTATGTAGGTAAACTTGGCTACCCTCTTTAGTGACAGCATTTGTGTTCCTAACAAGAGGGAGCTGCTGGGGTCATTTTGTACGTCAGTCTTCACTCCCAATTCCACCCTTACCTGATAACTTATCTGTCAATTACACCCAAAGGCAGATCCAAAGGAGGAAGCCAAAGACGCAGACGCCCAGTGGTGACATCTCACAGAAGCACCGAGAAGCAAGAAGGAAGGTGAGGGTGACCACCTCTACCAGAGACACCTTTGCCCAGGAAGCTTCGGCGCATCCCCGGAAGGAAGAACGGGGACCCGGGTGGGGAGGAAGCTGATGAGCACTCCAGAGACACACTACCTACACCAGGCAAGTGACAAAGACAAGTGCTCCTGGCCAAATGTTAACTCATAGACTGCCTGATGTTGCTTGCTTTACAGGTGACTTCACCCCCTAGGTTTGAATGGCCAGTTAATTCTAGGGAGACTTTAGAGTCGCAAACCTCAACATTATGACTAAACACGTCCTACATTGGCAAGACCCATACCCCACTATCAGTGGCACGAACACGTTTTGTTCACAGCCAGTCCAGACAGACTCCCTCTTGGGACAGTAAGAAGTCCACCAGCAGCCTTCCGAAAACTAAGCTCTGTGACTAAAATAAAGTATTCCTGACATCCCTAAGAGGTCAACTTCACCCCCCCCCGGGGGCCATTCCAGAGCCACCACAATTCAAAACATGCAGTGGAAAAAATACAGCCTCTGATTGTACCTCCATTAGAGTCCAGATACTGGCCCCTATGTTCCCATTTTTCTCCCTCCCTGTACTTCCTTAGAGGCAAATGGAGAACCAAGGCCATGAAGAGGTAGTTAGCTGGCGCGTCCGTGTGTGTGTGTGTGTGTGTGTGTGTGTGTGTGTGTGTGTGTTTCCGCCATCTTGAAAATGAGTGGAATACCATGTCTGATGGTATTCCGCCTTTTTCTCCACAGAACCACTCAAGGTCACATGAATCCTCAGTTGAAGGCTTGGCTCCAGTCTCCCCTCCTTGGTCAAATCCCGACTGACAGCCAGGTCTAATAATTAAGAGTAGAGATCTGCCCTGGAGGCAGACTGTGTGGGTTCACAACCCTGGCTGTGCTAGTTACTGGCTTTACGACCTTGGCCACATTGCTTAACCTCACTGTGTTTCTGCAAAATGTAATAAAAATGCTTCCTCCATAGGTTTGTGGTATAGATTGTTAGTATGTGTTAAGACCACAGAACACTGCTGGGCACAGGATAATTCAGTAAGTATCAGCTATGATAATTAATAACCATGCTAATCCCACACAGCATCCTCTTTCCCCCGGAACCTCCTCTACTCTACTACTTCAACAGTGGCTACTGATAGTATGTGGCCATGTTATGTCCCTTGCATAAATACAGATATCACAGTCCCCCTCAGAGACTGTGAGGTCCTGGGGGGCGATGTGGGTCCCAAGGACAGCCACCATAGCACGTGACATAGCGTGGGCCCCATGCCTTCGGCAACTACTTTCCAAACAACAGGCACTCCATAACCATTCACAGATAGACAAACAGCCATGTAACAACTGGAGGGAATTATTTCTGCTTTTACGCTCTGTGATTTCAGAATGTTTCTGAAGACAGAGAAAATGTCAGGCCTGGATGAAGATCCACCCTTCTCTCTACCACCGACACACACATACGATGGCTACATCCCTTCTGGAACATCCCTGGCAAGTGGCCTTCTCCTCTCTTCCAGTAGAGACGGCATCTCCAGGGGTAGATGCCTGACTCATGGCGTGAAGATGGGTTGGAAGTCTGTATTCAAGGCTCAACTGTGAAAAGTGCTGTGACCAATTAGTGACACCCATCATGAACTCTGAAATGAGGAAGAAGTTATTAGGTACTACTTTTTTTCCATCTCTGAGAATCTCTAAATGAGGGAACCTGCTATCTCCAAAGAGAGCTGACAATACACCATCACTTTTTAGGAAGAGAACAATATAAGATCATTTGGGGCTTATCTTTTGAAGAGATTCTCATTTCACGTTGGTTTGCTTGCCTACTGTTTCCAATTTTCCTATTTCTAACATGAGTAAGTGTTCTGTAGGTAAGGTGACGAAACAAGAATATCTTCATTCATACATGTCTATTCATTCCTTCATTCAAGGTACTTGATTAATATGTTGATCGCTAGCAAGTTACTTCCTGGAAGCTAACTCTCACAAAAGAGGGTAATTGAGTTCACATATGTGAATGAATATCTTTAGATATTCATTACTTCCTTTGGTCTTGCTGGCCATGAGCCCCGTGACTCCTCTGGGCAAATTCAGGGAGCCGTCAGGGTCCTCACTACCACCTGCTTTCTCTGAAACACAGAGAATCAAAGGTCTAGGAAGCAAAAAAGTACTTGCTTCTTGGGATTGCTGGCAGATTAAAGGAAATGGGGCATGTAAAACATTGAACGTGCCTGGCACGGCTTCATTGTCACTAAAAGGTAGCTCTTATAAAAGTCTGTCTGTGCTAAGTACTGGGTTAAGTGCTCAAACACGGAGATGAAAAAGACAGGGTGCTTGCCTTCAGAGCGCCCAACAGTGTCAGAACACCGAGAAAAGCACAGGGGGTTTTGAAGGCTCATAGAAGGGAAGCCAGCCTAGATTTGGGGGCTGACAAGGAACCGCCACCTACAGAAAGTTCTATCTAAGCCAGGTCTTCAAAGATAAGGAGAAGATCCACTAATGGCCAGAACCTCACATGAGCCAATGAGTTTAACGAATGTATAAATAAAACTGAACTGGGCCCCGGATGGCTAATAAGATGCACTGTATACACTGATCTTACACAGTATCTACTCAGGGTGGGGGCATATCTCACTCTCCATGATGAAAGGCTATGTGTAGACCAAATTCTCTTTTACAGCTTACTACGTAGGGAGCCTACACAGAAAGTTGAACCACTTGTAGGCACCCAGTAATAAATCATTTTGTAAGATAAGTATACATCCCTGAAGCATCCATTTGAAAATCTTGTCTGAGATGTATGACCCATCTGTGCTCGGCCCACCTAGGTCCTGTCTGAGTCAAGGCTCGGTGCAAATGCCCTCTCCAGCCCCACACCATCCTCTGAAGGGATTTCTCCCTTCTGGGCATTTATCTTCACTTGAAGTCCTTTAACACCAACTGCACAAGGCCTTATATTTTTAAAGTGTTATCATTTTGTGCCCATTTTTTCAATAAACTTAAGGACGACGGTCACACCTTCCACTTCTCTAAGATGCATAGAGTGCCCATCAATAGAGTTTGCACGAAGGGGCCCGCAGCATCATTTGGTTGATCGAATTCAGATTTCTCACTTCATTCACAAGACCCATATAAATTAAGGCAAGCTCCCATTTTAAGGGATTATGTGCACCCAGAATGAAGGGTTCAAATAAAGATTCACTTTGGGGCGCCTGGGCAGCTCAGTCAGTCGAGCAACCAACTCTTGGTTTCAGCTCAGGTCATGATCTCAACACCCCGAGATGGAGCCCCACATCAGGTTTCATGCTCAGTGGGGAGTCCACTTAAGGATTCTCTCTCTCTTTCTCTGCCCTTCCCCTGTGTGCTCTCTCTTTCTCTCTCTCAGATAAAGACTCATTTTTAAGGAGAACAAATGAAACAGAGAATCAAAGGTCTAGGAACCAAAAAAGAAGCAAGCTTCTTTCTGAGCTTCTAATGCAAAAAGTACAAAAAGATAAAGATAAGGTTCTACATACTTACTTTATTAAGCCATCTTCCATGTAAATATCAGCATAAAAGGACTGATCATCGTTGACAATTCTACCGCCCTTGATGAGAAGACGGTCACTCTAGAAAAGGATGCAAACAGAAGTCACTCTCAGAGCTAAGAATCCAAGGAAGGGTCAGCCAAGGTTTTCAGTTCACTGTTCTAGAGGTCTAGTAGGAACCTATTTACTTAAGACATCAGTGGGCTCAACTTACTAGGGTTTGAACTGGGTATATTTGTTGGGGATCCAGTCTTTCACATTTGCCTCCAATTCAAAACACTCTACAGTTTTACCTCTTGCTTCTACAACCTACCATCACCGCTCAGAAACATCAGCACTTGAGGGAAGACACTATTTGTATTATCTTTCCTGGCTCAGTGAGCAATAAATATTTAAAGTGGTATATAATACGTACACCAGTGCCTAGCAGCTTGCTGGCGCCCAACAGGGATTCTCGAAAATGGAACTTGGGATCATGCAAAGAAACAGCCTTTGAAAGTTTTTATCACATTCTGTTTAAAATTCAGGATATTTACACATGTACGCACACATGCACACAAGATTGTGGAATGGTTAGGAAAAGCAGTGAATGGAAAAATGATAAAACAGCTATAGTGTTCTACAGTATTTAACCCAGGGTGGAGAAATTATGCAGGATTCATATTTGCTTCCTGAAACGCTCACATTTTCTGATATTTGGTTGTTGCCTTATTATGAAAAAAATTGCCTTTCTTATAATTAAAGTCTTTTTAAAAATTATAGCCAGATGAAGTTTGGATAAGTGATCCAACTGGAAACAATGCACATACATTCCAAGGTTATTAAGAAAATACAGGGGCGCCTGGGTGGCTCTGTCGGTTAAGCGTCTGCCTTCAGCTCAGGTCATGATCCCAGGGTCCTGGGATCAAGCCTCACATCGTGCTCCCCAGTAGTGGGGAGCCCACTTCTTCCTCTGCCTCTGCCCTCCCCTTCACTCGTGCTCACTTTCTCGTGCTATCTCTTTCTCTCAGATAAATAAGTAAAATATATTTTTAAAAAAGAAAACATAAATATATTTTATATATATATAAACATATATATAGGTTTATATATATCTATTATATATATTTTTTCTTTTATATGTAAGAACATATATACATAGTTAATATGTTTCAGGAGGGGAACCAGTCGGAATCAGCTTTCAATATCCCAGATTTCATTAAAAGAATGACTGGAGTCTGGACTGTAGCATGAGGGGTACACGCAGCTTTGCTGGATTCCTGAGGGAGAAGAGAAATCGTAGGAGCCTGGCTGAGTGGAACAGCTTGAAAAGACAATGGTACATTGCACTTACTAAGAATTCAATCGAAAGGCTTCAAGTCCATCCATCCAACCATCCATCCACTCATCCAGCAAGTAATTATTTACTATGTTTGACTACATACATAGACAAGATCCAGCTGTTAATGAGTCATACCATGCCACTGCTTTCATGAAACCGAAAAGGGATTATGTGGCAATCAAGAAAAAAGAAAGTCAACAAAACCAATAAAACAACATAAAATCGTATCAAGGGTCACAAAGTAGAGGGGAGCGGGCTTGTTGAACCAGAGGTGGAAAGAGACCTTTGCAGGGAACATCATGTAGAACGGGGCAGGAATGGAGGGCTGCAGGCAAAGGGAACAGCGTGCCCTGTGGGAGAAATGAGTTCTGTTTCTTGGAAAACCTGAAAAATTCGAGATACGGAACTCAGGGATCAAGGGGGAAAGCGGCAGAGACGAAGTTGGCAAGGCAGACATCTGGCTTTCAAAAAGGACCTCCCATTAATGGGGGAGGAAGCCCACACACAGGCTGACTTCTTTCTGGCTCGGAAACAAAAGGGTGTGAACAGGGCCAGAAAATGAGGATTGAGGCTAGGCATCCCCACGGGGTACAGCAAAGTGCCGCTTAGTTCCTCCCACTCCCAGGGGTTACACACGCGTAGATTTCATCATGCCACACTGTCAGGGGAGAGGCTCGGGACGAGATACGGATCCATGAGGCACCCGGGCAAATACCCACGTGTGCCGCATGGACGATGTGCAAATGACATCAAAGGCAAATTGATGTCGTCACCACCCGTGATCCGAGAGCCCCTCCCGATCTGCCGTTAGTCCGCAGGCCCCCTCATGTCCCTCACGTGCGGCCTTGTGTTTCATACCACAGCAAAGCAAGACACATGCAGTTACTGTCACGTAGCAGGCTCTGTGGCCACCAAGCCTTTGCCACAAGGTTCCCTCTGCCTTCTCCCGTGTTCGCGTGGCTTCTGGCGACCACACTCTCCTTTGTCAAGCCTCCAGTCGGAGGGTTTCTCCTGTAGGATGAATTACCTGACTTGCCAGCAAGTTGTCCTTGCCATTTAGTTCAAACAACTCTATTGCTCTAGAACAGCTGCCTTCCTGTTCCACTGCCTCCTGACCAGAGCAAACACTCCTTTGGTCTTGCGACCATGTGTCTTTTGATTGCTTTACCTTCATTCCTGGAGCCCATCCTAGACAGCTGTTAAATGTTGGTGAAACAGATGGGTGGAGGGTGGGACACGGGAGGTTGCCTCATGTCATTATGATGGAAAGGCCATCTGAGTCACACAATTATGTGATGCGGCCAGAAAACTGGACTACTGTTTCAACAGTAATTGCAAAATTATAGGACGCAGTCCCGGGGCTGTGCTTCCCAAACTAGGGCGCACATTAGAAGAATGTGGATTCCCAGGCCTGGCTCTAGGCCACCAGATCTGTACTTTATAGGCTCCACAAGAGGCTCTCATGCAGCCGTCAGCCAGCCCGGCACCGAGTGAGAGATGAGCACCAGAAACCACGGTTCTGCATGTCCCGGGCACAGTTCTGTGTGTCTAGGGAGGCGGAAGTAGCATCTCCAGCAGCAGACTTCACAACAATCATCTTGGTTACTACACGGTAACCGTATGTTCTTTATTTTCTTAGCAAAGAACTGCAGTAAACGGCCTCATGGGAAGGGACCCACCACCGCCCATAGCGAGCCCAGGTATGAAATCTGACCACCTGCCCACCCAGGGAACATCTAGCCTAGGGAACGATTGGCATGATAATTACTTCCTTCAACAAGCATCAAATATCAGCCAAGGGGCAAAAGCCATCTTGGACCCAAGGTACCTCCTAAGAGGTGAGGCAAGTGGAATTAACATCGTGGAGATGGCATCACTGGAAACTCTTCAAATGCTAATTAAATACACCTTCTCTGGCTCAACAGTCAGGAATCTAAATAGATAAGAGCACAGAGATGAGTTACAGGCTTGGTGTAAGTTTCAGAGATAGAGATAGGAGTAACAAGACTCCTGCTCTATGAGCTGCTATAGTGTTAATATTATTTCTTTTCCTCACGCAGACCAGAGATATCCAAACCCCTCCTGAACAAACGCTGTCCCTGGAGGTTCCCAGCTTGTCCCCCACCCTTTATTAAAGGGGCTCATAAAACTACTTCACTAATTTGAACTCTTTCCATACATGTGGGATCCGCTACAAAGGGTAGCCTAGGCAAACTGTCCTCAGACACAGGAAAGCCTGAAAGGCAGGCCGTGGGCTTGGCCTTGAAGAACAGCATTAACTGCTGACCACTCCCAGGTTACATAAAACCACACCTTACCGCTCGCCTGTGAGTTCACCCACAAGCCCTATAGATGAACACGTGCTAGGGTTGAAAGCCCACAAGACAGGCAGATCTGCCATCCATGATTAAAAGTCATCCTCCATGATGTCAGAAAGGACTGGCGAGTGGGACCCTGCGGGGGTCTTCACATTCCATGCTCAGCCCCTGACGGGGTCCAGCAGCCACGAGCTGATGCCCGAAGAGGTGAAATGGTCTAGTCTGGACATCTGGCAAGGTTTCTCACGTGATGATCTATACGAACAATTAAGGTATTTCTAGACCACACTGGGATCATCTGGAACTCCAAATAAAACTACTCAGAGCCTAAAACATCCAAGGACCCTCACTGCTTTGGACCCTGCCCTGTTGCCAAGGGCTGAGTACGGTGAGGTCTTGCAGGCCAGTGGGGTGCTGGGCATACCAGCAGGCCAGGTTGGGTCCAGCTGGCTTCTCCTACGCTGGGAACATCAGATGGACCACTTAACGAGGTGTGGGAGCTTGAGTTAGGACTTAACCCCTCAGAACTTCAGGGTTTTGTTGTTGTTGTTGTTGTTGTTTATTTGACAGAGAGAGAGAGATCACAAGCAGGCAGAGAGGCAGGCAGAGAGAGAGGGGGAAGCAGGCTCCCCGATGAGCAGAGAGCCCGATGTGGGGCTTGATCCCAGGACCCTGAGATCATGACCTGAGCCGAAGGCAGAGGCCTTAACCCACTGAGCCACCCAGGCGCCTCTGAGAGAACTTCAGTTTTTATCAGCTCAGAGTGGATAGTAACTCCTAGCTCACTTCACAGTGTGGCTGCCGGGAATAGATGGAGGGCGAGATGTGTGTGTGTGTGTGTGTGTGTGTGTGTGTGTGTGTGTGCACGCGCACACGTGCGTGCACACGAGCACCTGTGTGGGCACACACACGTATTAAATAACTAACACAGTAAACACTCCTCAATATTAGTACTATTGATTCCATTCAAATTATTTGCAGCACTTTAAAATATTTTTAAAAGCCTTAAACTAAGTATATTCGAGAGAGACTGTCCCCATTTTCCAAAGGGGGAGATATGCACAAAGGCGGGGGACTTTCTCCAAGCGACAGAGCTGATGAGTTCCAGCTGGAAGTGAGTCCAGGTCTCCTACCTCTGGGTCCTGGACGGATTTCCACCTGAAGCCACCGAACCACTGAACCACGGATCCTTAAACCTATGGACAAAGGGCTCTTTCTGACAGGGCTCTCTTTACTGTTTGCTACTGAATCTGACTGCTCCAGGGCTCAAACTGATGACCAGTTCTCTGCGGCGGGTAAGTGAAGGAATCCAGTAACTCTGAAGCCACGGCTTATAAAAGCAGTGCTTTAAACTTGCCCCTTATGGCCTGGGCGTGTTCACGCTGCTTATAAAGGGACCTAACTTACAATCCAGGATGGCAGCAGCCCTTCAAGTCTGACAGCGCCCATCTTTTTACCCTCACTAATACATGGTAACGATGAGAAGAATCAACCACAAAAAATGTGGAGTTTATCAGAAAAAGGGAGAGGAGAGAAAGAGGAGGAAGAGAGGAGAGACAATGAGAGGAGGAGGAAGGAAGATGGAGAGGGAAGGGAAAATAAACTCTGTAAGGAGGGATGTGGTTAAGAATGGCTGGATTCCATCGGGGAGGGTATGTGCTGTTAAGTGGCGTGAAATGCGTAAGCCTGACGATTCACAGACATGTACCCTGGGGCAAATAATACATTATATGTTAATAAAAAAAAAAGAATGGCTGGATTCGGGGCGCCTGGGTGGCTCAGTGGGTTAAAGCCTCTGCCTTCGGCTCAGGTCATGATCTCAGGTCCTGGGATTGAGCCCCATGTCAGGCTCTCTGCTCAGCAGGGAGCCTGCTTTCCCCTCTCTCTTCCTACTTGTGATCTCTCTCTCTCTGAGTCAAATAAATGAATAAAAAAATCTTAAAAAAAAAAAAAAAGAATGGCAGGATTCAGGGTGCCTGGGTGGCTCAGCTGGTTAAGTCTCTGACTCTTGATCTCAGCTCAGGTCTTGATCTCAGGGTCGTGAGTTTGAGCCCCGCACTGGGCTTCACCCTGGGTGTGCAGCCGAAAGAGAAAAAAAGGCTGGATTCAAACTAGAACAGAGAATGAAAGAACGGAATCTTGAACTCAAGCCTCCTGGAGATGTGGGTTCCCATTTTAGTCTTCCTCGTCTAGTCTTCAACTTAAAAGAACCTAAATCACCACTTCTGTCTATCTGAGGTAACAAGAACATGTCTCCCAGAGAAACCGGAGCCCTCGATAGACTTCTTCCCAGTGAACAAAGTCAGCCTGAGAACAGTAGTGAAGACACATCTGTTCTATACTCTGCCGACATTCCAGCAGCTCAGAATAAAAACTATAATCCTAAGAACAGAAAAGGAGGATATAAAATGAAGAATGTCTTCCAAAATCAAGTATTTTTTGCTACCTTCGTTCAAATCACAAAGCACAGACTCTGATCCCCAGTGGGGACTGGAGATCCTTTTAAAGATGAAGGCGCAGGTGGTCATTTAAAATCAATTCCCATCTGGGTAATTAGAGTTAGCTCCCCAAAAACATTCCCACTCTGAAGAATACACTGGGATGGATAGACAACATGGACGAAGTCTTGCTGGTTTTCTTCCCCCAGAGCAGCATCATTTAAAGAAGAGAGAGAAAGGGCTTTCCAGGAGAGTCCGGTTGACCCAAGGGAGTATGCAGGAAAAGGTACAGTAGTGCAGGAGTAGGTGCCAAGGGACCAGAGCTCCCTTCCCGGCTCTGCCGTGAAGTATGCAGCTTCGGGTGAGACACACAGACCAAAGCTTATCCTCCAGCATCAAATGCTACCCGTGTCTGGACAAGTGACTTGGCTTCTCCAGGCTTCCGTTCCCTCGAAGGGGACAATGCTACCCTTCCCTGAGGGCACTGGTGAGGATTATGGGGCTGTAAATGGTGAAGATATGTGAGCTACCATCTTTATTAGAGCTAGCCAGTGCGCAGCGGCCCGCTCACGTATACTCAGGAAGACGTGAACCAACACTTTATTAATCAAAATGTAACAGCCCTTGCCAGAAAGGGAATGCCAGAGGCGCCAGGCCCCACGCAACCCTCAGCAACTGTGCTCGGTTCCTGCCACCAGCAGCCACGCTCAGCCAAGACTTCTCCTTTTAGTTTTTTTAAGATTTTACTTATTTATTTGAGAAAGAGTGGGAGAGACAGCATGAGAGGGGAGAAGTTCAGAGGGAGAAGCAGACTCCCCGCTGGGCAGGGAGCCCGACTTGGGACTCGATCCTGGGACTCCGGGATCATGACCTGAGCCAAAGGCAGTTGCTTAACCAACTGAGCCACCCAGGAGCCCCAAGACTTCTCCTTTTAAAGGCACTCCCCAGAGGACAAGTTCCCATGGCCCCTCCAGGTCATTCTTCCTCTAGAAGAGGAGCTAACACGAAGAGGTAACAATCCACTTGCTCTCTTATAGCAGGAATGGAGAGTGGGAGGCAAGATCTTAAGCCTGCCCCCACATCCACTCTCCCTGTGCCATGTATGGGTCTGTTTCTAGGACCGTCCATGAGAAAAAGGCCTTGGAGACAGACGGAAAGAGAAAGATCTGGGAGAAGAGAGAGACCCCTTGAAGAGCAATACAGTTTCTTGGCTCCGGGTCACTACTGAAACTGAGCACAGTTTCAGAGTCTTGGGTGTTCCAAACCTCCGACATGCTATGGACGAGTCTCAAAAACATTGTTTCGCTCATCATCCAGACATACTTAAGACCAGGTGTGCTAGAGCAGGTTAACCTAGGGCACTCCCTTCAAAACAGAGCCCACCAAGCAGAATTCGTAACAAGGGGAAGCACTATTTTTGCTTTATTATGTTCAGTTTGGCCCTGGCGGGGCAGAACCCAAGGCAGGAAAAGAAGTGCTAACCCAGACAAAACAGAAGCCAGGAGAGGAGTACTAACCGGAGTGGGGTGGGCACTCACTCCTCTGAACTAGAACATCAAAGCCAGCTACGTGCATTCTTCTCTCCCCAGAACCATGTCAATCATTTTAACGAGAAGATTATCAGAGGGCCAGACAAGGTATGTGGCCTGCCCTGGGTCAGAGTGGAGTAGGGGAATGAGCCATGGATGGCATCTTAATCCTCGCCCCCTGATAACAGCCCCTCGATCTTCCGCAGGGTTCCAGACACGCCTCGGCACCACTGGACAACCAGGGTCAGAGCGAGAGGAAGGGGAGGGGAGGCGGACAGGAGGAGCCACGAGGCCGTTCCAATCCCAAGCAGAAGGGCCGGCTGGGCCCGTGAAGCCCAAACCTTGGACGCGTGTGCGCCATTTTCATGACAATGGACATAACCTGGTAGAGACTGTACTGTCCTTTCATACTATTACGCTTACATAAATGCATTTTCCAAGTAAACACTGTCTTACTCCTACACTACTTACTCTAACCGAGTATCACTTACCAAAAATAGACAGCCAACCGAGGAATGGATACTATAAAAACATCACTGCAGTTTGGCGACATTCTGCTGCCTTCGACGGGGTTCTAAAGGAGGAGCCCAGATCGGATACCTTTGTTAAAAAGCGAAATCCCCAAGTGTCAGGGAGGTGTCCGATTGAGTCGAGCACTACGCTGAGCCGTCTTCCTTGAACTATTCAGCCGGTTAGAAAAAGAACTAGGAAGGGGACACGATGTCTCACTGTGGGATTCAGTGTTATTTAATGCCCTCTTACAGAAACACCTCATGTGGGACCTCATGTAGGAACGACCTTACGTAGGAATCCCACTCTTGTTCTTCATCAGGGACCACCACGGGCCAAGGTGGCCCAATGTGGGTCCACACAGGCCTGTCAGAAGCAAGAGCAGGGCCCAAAGCAGAGCCGCAGGGAGATTTCTGGAGCTCATGAAGGATTCCTGTGTCAGAGGGTTGCGGGCGAGGTGAGAGAAAGAGGCAGAGTGGGGAAGAGGGATGTGGGAACACACATGCCTTCTCAGAAGACAGGAAGCACCAGATCTGGAGAAAAGAATGGAAATCGGCACATCTTTAGCTAGGCTCGGGGAGGGGAGGATGGAGAGGCTGCTCCCAGGAAGCCAGCCCCGACGGCAGCTGGCAGACCCATGCAAGGGTTTAGCGAGAGACCAAGGGAGTATGGAAAAGCAGAATACAGACTAAAGAACAGTCTAGTGCTTTGAAGAACTAATTCACAGCCGCAATCTTTGGTGTGACTTCAGGTGATAGTTTTGTGTTTCTTTTATGACCTTTTTGTTTTTGTTTGTTTGTTCTGTTCCTTTTTAGGCCTCAAACCCACGCAGCTATGGGGGAAAGTGCTCTGCACACAGGCAGACTAGAAAACTGGGGTCCAGCTTTGTTCAGACACGATCCCATGTTCCCTTAGCCTGTGCAAAAGCCAAATGCCTACTTCACCAGGAAGGAGTGCATGAAATTTCAACCCAGGCCTTGATTCTAGGAATAAATAGGCTTAATAATTCATTCCTGAAACTCACACTTGTGTGCCTACTGCCTGTGAAGGTGCAGGTTCGGAGCGTGTAGGAAAAGTAAGCTATGAGCACAACGAGCGAATGAAGTCAAGAGAAAGGGTGAAACTTTTGATGTAAAATGATCAGCGGCTGCCAGTGGTTTGGGGAGGGAGGGAGTGAGGGGGGTAGTGAATAGGTGGACAGATGGTACCCTGAGGATTGGGGGGGGTAGTGAAATGATGCCATATTTTAATTGTGGGTACGGGACATTATCCATTTGTCAAAACCGCAGAACTGCCCAGGAGTGAACCTTCATGTTAAACTATCGACTTCTGTTAATAACAGATCAATGACAGTTCATCAGTTCTAACAAATGTACCACCCCAGGTCCATATGCTGATAATGGGAAGCTTTGGGGTGGGGAGAATGGAGGGAGTTCACGGAGGTGCTCCGTGCTTTCTACTCAATTTTTCTGGAAATCTCAAAGCACTCTAAATTGCAACATCTGTCAATGAAGAGAGAGAAAAAGCGAGAAAAATCCTCTGTCCTATAGAAATCAAAGAAGGGTCCACAGAAGCCTTATAGAGGTAGGTCTTGGGAAAATGGCTAATCTGGACGCCCGGGTATGGCCAAAGATAATTCTGATCAGAGTGGGGGAACAATAATTTGTTTTTTTAAGATTTATTTATTTTATTTGAGAGACAGAGAGCTGCAGTTGTGAGGTAGGGGAGGAATGGAGCAGAGGAAAGGGGAGAAAATCTCAGGCAGAGCCCCTACCGACCACAGAGCCCGTCGGGGGCTCAATCTCAGGACCCTGAAATCACAACTTGAGCCAAAACCAAGAGTCAGATGTTCAAATGACTGAGCCACCCAGGTGCCCCGAGGAACAATAATTTATAACTAGCATTTACTGAAACTTTTTTTTAAGATTTTACTTATTTATGTCAGAGAGAGAGAGAGAGCGGCAGGCAGAGGGAGAAGCAGGCCCCCGCTGAGCAAGGAGCCCGATGTGGGACTTGATCCCAGGACCCTGGGGTCATGACCTGAGCCGAAGGCCAATGCTTAAATGACTAAGCCACCCAGGTGTCCCTACTGAAACCTTCTTATGTGCTAGAAAGTCTTCAAAGAGTTCAATGAATCATCAGAGAAATGCTGTTATTCTCCTCACTGAATTGACAAAGACATGAAATCTTACAGAGGTTGGCTCATGGTCCAACACCACATAACCAGTCAGTAAGAGAACCAACTATATCAACTCTAGAAATGCATTTCAGTGGGCAACTGTGGTATTGGGCAGAGTCCCCAGTGCCTAAGATCCTGGAATGGCAGACACAAGAGATGGCCGGCTAAAGAGTGTGACGTTCATTCTGTGAATGCTGGGGAGCTCTAGAAGGATTTTGAGCAAATGAACGAAATGCAATCTCCAAGCAGAAGAGAAAATTAAGCTGACAGAATCACCACGCCGGAGATAAAAGAAGGAACCAGTTAGAAAGCAATAGCAGGTGGCGGGAGAAAACAAAGAAAAGAAACAGCTTATACCTACCATTCAGGCTCCCAGGAAAGTGGAATATTCTAACTAGATTATGAAACAAAGCTTAACAAAGGGATTCTTTAACAAAATGTGGGCAGGGTTTGGGCCATTACATGGATGGGCGGCATCCAAGGCCCACCAAGAGCTGGAAGCTACCCCATGCCCAGGCCTGAAGCCGACCAGGGGCAGGAGGAGTCACGCAGCTGAAGAGGGCAGCTGGCCGCACAGCTCTGTCTGACAGGAGCCGGGACCTTCAGGACAGGCAGGCGGCCACTCCTCAGTGAGCCAGCAGGAGGGCGAGACGCCCTGACCTCAGTGGTGCATCTTGCTTCCAATCTCCTACTTGTGCTGAAGGAAGTGAATCCAAGTAGGAGTCCAAGGGCAAAGAGCCCACAGCAGCAGGCCAGACAGCCCCAGGGCATGGAGCAGAGAAGAGGAGGGGGTGACCGGAGAGGCAAGCCGAAAATGTCCCGCCCAGTCTCTGAATATCGAACCTTGGGATATGACAGAATAACACTGCTATAGAGCCACACAGTGGGTTGTCCCACACCTATTTTTTCAACAAGCTAAATCTATATCTTGACTTTAAGCCACAGATCAATGTGCAACGTATGATTCTATTGTTGCAAAAGCAAAACAAAAGAAAAAGTATTATATGTAAGTGTGTTTATTACGTTTTTGTGTGAGGAGGAGAAAGGTCTGGAAGGATGTACACCAAACTATCAACATTGGATATCGTAGGGGGAGAGGATGAAGATGGAAGAGATATGGAAAACTTACTTCTGCCTTTCTCTTTCTCCACTATTTACTTAAAGTGCCCAAGTGCACAAGTCACCAGTTGCACAAGGCATATGCCATTTTAGAACTTTTACAAGGGGCTCAGTCAAGAAAACTATAAAGAGCAAAAAGAATAAGGTGATAGCTATGGTCCCGGCAAGAGCAAGAATACGGATTAAAAAAGCACGACCTGCTGTGGAGGAAAGCTAGAATCAACTCAGCGACTGAAAGGGAAGGGAAAACGATGTGTCTAAGTAGACTGAAGTGTCAAGGCAAGGTGGCCGAGAAGGACCCATGGGTGAAAATGGAGAACAGAAAAGCGAGGAACCAAGTTCAGGTGCAAGAGTCTCAGTTATAATTTTGAGGTGCTGGTCAACCATACAGCCAAAAAGCAAATAGCTAGACATGGGGGCCTGTGACTTAGAGGGATGTACAGGGGTAAATGGAAGGATTTGAGATAATGCCACATTGAACTCGGCCATCCCAAGTGAAAGGCAACAAAGGAGAGTAGAAAGATTCTTGGAATGGGGGTCAGGAGCCCCGGATTCTGGTCTTAGCTCTGTGACCTTGAGCAAGGCCCTTGGGCTCTCTGGGCTGCTGTCCAGTGAGTGGTACCCACTTCCTCTTTTAAGTAGACTCCTCTGTGATCATTTCGGACTGGCAGCTGGCTTTGACGGAGCCTTCAGAATGACAGGGAATGGTGAATTCCCCCCTACTGCTCGTCAGAAACAAGAAACTCTTTCACTGAATCTGAAAGCTGGCCAATTGCAATTCCCAGGGGAGGAATGCGGGCTCGGGCCTTGGAATGTGTGAGCGGCACCTTCAAATGACAGGCAACTAACTGCTCCCCGGCTATTTGCGGAGGCCACAGGGATTCTTCTCCAAGTCTGACCTTATACTTTTAAAATTGGTGGGGCTGCCCGGGGATTGTGGTTATAAGCACATAACCACTGGCTTATGCAACTTCCCAAAACCGGTCCCGTGGTGGATGTGTTAAGAGAGCATACAGCTGATGTTCCAGCTCACACCATGTTGCTGTGGAAAGGGATCGTGGGAGGAAGGGACTGCTTCCAAGACCAGAGATGTCCCCCAGTCTGTGTTCTGCCTCAGGGCGCAGATGCCAGAGATGGGGTCTGCAGAGGAGCACAGAGAGGGGCCTTGTCACTCACTCTGCTAAGGAACCCAAGTGGCAATTCCATGCCAGATGGACTGGAGGAAAGAGGAAGGGCTTTGGAGCCCAGTTCTCACTGTGAAATGAGGGAAATGATATCCACCCCAAAAGACTAAAGTGAGGAGTGAGCCCCAACTCTGGCACACAGTACGTGCTCAATAAATGCAGGTTTCTTTACAGGCTAGGACACAAAGCTCAGGTGAGTGCTTCTCATCTGGATGCCTACCTGCTCTCACCTCTATCCCTGAAAAGTAGCTTGATGTTTCATTTCAGTGTGTACGTGTGTGTGTGTGTGTGTGTATACAAACCACCTTCCTACAAGAACCCAAACACTTCCCAAGGAGCATGGGTAGCAGAGAGGATGGACCAGCTCACTCTTTTCTGGCTCTTTCTTGACACAATTAGCAAACAGTGGTAATGAGCAATTATCTTGCTCATTCTTCTATCTGCCCAGAAACCTGGAAACCCACAGCTCTGTTTTTATCTGACAAGCAGGTGGTTATTGTAGCAGTGGCTATTTTTTGACTCTTGGGCCCCAAACTCCTCCAAGTAACACAGACAGAGGAAAGTGCAGAGGCTCTGAGAACAAGGACTTCAAGAGGTCAGGCGGACTTTGAATGAAATGAACCCTCGAAAGAAATACAACTGAGCCTCCATTTAAAAATTATCAGAACTCAAAAATGAGATTGGCAAGCAGTTAATCCCATAACAAAAGGTTTCTTCACACAACAGGCACCTCCTAGGATGTATTTCAGATTGCCTTCCATTTGCAAGTCACACTGAAATCACAGGACTGTATGCCCCATGCCTGAAGGCTTGCACACTTCCTCCCTACCTGCAAAGCCTTGACGTTGCTTCTCCACCTCGTAAGCACTCTTTCACATTCTATGATTCTAACACCAGCAGAATAATCTTCTGAAATAATTCCCAAATAGTCCTTTCTTTTATGACCCGTCTCTGTGCAGAAATGTTTCAAAAAGTGCTCTGAGGACTGACATTTAGAGTAGCAAACATTGGCTGCCTACCCAAGCAAGATGTGCATTGTGACATGTCTTCAGTTGTGTCTAAAGAACAGCAAGCAAGTTACAGCTATTGCAAGTCTCTTCCCTTTGGCTCGGAGGGAGCAGATGTCTGTCCATAGGTGGCCACCTTTGCCGCTGTTCTCAAATCTTTTCACCTTCATTCACTGCTCCATTCAGTCAAGAGGAGACTGAGGTGGGGCTGGGCGATACAGTGGGGAAGGACACAGAAGTGGTCCCTATCGCTGTCAGTAGCCTTCTGATAATCCCGTTTCCTTGACACCTGTTCTCCCAAACCATGGACCCCAAGGAAAGCACGTTAGCCTCAAGTAAAGGAACAGTGAGCCTTTTTGTCCACATTTATTTATCCATTCATTCTGCCATTTAATGTTTACAAATGCCGCCTGTTCACAATAGTAGGGAACCAACAGGAACAAAATACTTTCTCTGCCATTGTACTGTACTGGTTGGAAAAGCAAAGAATAAATAAGCTAACTAAATTAGTAGCGTACTTGCAAGAGTGATAAGGGGAATTCAAACAGAGGGGCAGGGTATAGCGGAGGCTTGGAAGGAAAGAGTCCAGGACTGTGTCTGAGGAGGTTTTCAAAGAAGCCATGTCTAAGAAGCTGTCAGCTGAACGGAACTCTGAATGATCTGAGGGAGCAAGCCAGGTCAAGAAGGGCTCTTAGGAAAGACAGCCCCCTACTCCCAAGGAGCAGCAAGCACAGGCAGCCCTGACCTGGAGACGAGCACGGCCCAGGGAGCACGACAGCTGAGGATAGCTTGATGGAAGTCACTGAGGAGTAGCGGCAGGGCAGGGGCGGGCCGGGGGGGTCCAGAGAGGACGACGATCGGGGCCAGGCCACGTGGAATCTGGGGAGCCACTGTCTGTTTTATTCAAAGTGCAACAGATGTTCGAGCTGGGGGAGCGACTTGATCTGATTTGCTTTTGTGAGGATCACCCTGGTTATTCCCACATAATGACGTATGCGCAGGCCAAGTGGAAGCATGAAGATCAGTTAGGGGGTTACAGTAAGACCAGGGAGGCTTGAGCTAGGGCAGTGGTGAGTGATGAGAAATACCGACAAGGGCTTGGACCAAGATTCTACTCTAAAGGCAGAACCCACAAAGCTGCACGGCTAGTCTGGAGCTGAGCTGAGCCTTAGCCCCAGTATCTGCTGAAAACAAACCCTAGCCCCTTCTTAACTTGATTGCGCCCTCTTACTAATAAAGTCCGAGTGACTTTAACCTCTACAACGAAGAACTGACAGATCACACAAAAAGGGAAGATGCGGCTCCAAGACAGCCAATGACATTCAATATGTAAAGCACCTCACGTTTCCCATAGGATGAGCTTTGGGTTTACCAGTTGCTCCAATTAATTTGATGTTTTGTTTCTTTTTTTTTTTTTCTTTTTTTTTTTCAGTTGACTGCATATTTATCGGGCCTTCCTGTTGAAAATACTTCTAAAATATGTCATTATACGACTCTGGCATAGACAGTTTCCACATCTGCTCATGTGACAGCTGTATGGGTCTGGACTCCTGCTTTAGCAAACACGACCCACTATGGGTAAGTGATTCCCTGCGACGGGTCAGATCGCTTCAGGGCCTGGGGTCCCTCATTCCAAACCTTAATTCTTCACTTTGTATAGCTGTCCGTTTTGACAGGTGAAGGTACAAAGCCACTGGGAAGACTTTGTAGTGAAATTCTGACAGCTTGATTAGCTTTTAAATTCTTCTTGTTTTCTGTATTTTTCTTAAAATCAGGGGCCAGATAGGTCCTGTCCAATCCATTAACTGGATTCTGAGTCACTGAGACTCTGGAGTACCTCTTTTCTCCTTCCTAACTTTAAACAACTAGATGACACTGGGGACTATGCACCTTGGATTAACTTCCTGCCCAGGAAGTAGCACACCATGGAAGTAAGGGTTTCAAGTCAGACGAGCTCGCTCCACCAGTTAGTTACTAACTACGTAACTTGAGATTAGAGAACCTCCTGAATCTGTCTCTACATCTGCAAAGTGGAGCTATAAATAATTATAATCTGGACATAAGTATGAAATGAGATGTCACGGAGAAAATCATGACTAAAAATCTAAGTATGGGCTCTGACATGGCATCGTTTCCTGTATTATTTACGTGGGTTTCCCTCTTCCGTTCATTTGAAGATTTGAATCTTTGAATGTCTTTGCCCTGACTTCCCCCTGTATCGATCTGCTTGGGCTGTCAAAACAGAGTACCACAGACCGAGTGTCTTAAAAAGGGATTTTGATTGTCTCAGAGTTCTGGAAACTGAAGTTCAAGATCAAGGTGTCGGCAGGGTAGGTTTCCCCTGAGGTCTCTCTCCCTTGACTTGCAGATGGCCTTCTCCTCCCTGTGTCTTCAGATGGTCTTGCTCTGTGACTGTGTCCTGAACTCTTCTTATAGGGCCAGTCATAATGGCTTAAGGCCCACCCTAAGGACCTCACTTACCTCAGTCATGTCTGGAAAGGCCCTATCGCCAAATCCAGCCGCATTCTGAGGTACTAGGGGTTAGGACCTCACCATGTGAACTTTGAGGGGACAAAATTCAGCTAATAACAGACCCTCAAATTCTCCTGCCTCAAAAAAAAGTGGGGGGGGGGAGAAAACTACTGACCTAGAATAAGGGAATGAGTACTGTGTTTCTTTTCTCCCTTAATTATTCTGCTGTGTGACCTTTGGCAAATTATTTTTCCCTCTTTGGCCCATATTTTCTTAATCATTAAAATGAGGGGATGGAATAATGGATCCCTTATTTCTCTTCCTACCCTTAACTGAGCAAAGCTAAGTTTTTCCCATAATTTCTCACATCAAAAAGGGTCCGAGATAGAGCACACCATGAAGTAACTGAAATGAAAACAAAACAAAACATACCTTCTTTGTGGAATCAGCCCAAGATGAAGTCTCTAGAAGCAGAGGATTAGATCCAATTGCTTTAAAATCTTCTAAGTTGTTTATGCCCTTTCTCTCCGTAAGGCCATAATTTAAATCAATTTAGTTGGATAAACCAGAAACCCCAAGCTGAATTTATCAATATCCCCAAACAAAGTAATCTCATCAAGATTTGGGGCACAAATTGGCTTTGAGGGAAAGAGTATATGATTTCAAATGAAAGTCTCCTTGAAATAATTAAGGAGGAAAAAGTTTTCAAAACAAACATACATACACACAGAGAATGTAAAATTAAAACCAGCTTCCGAGCTCATAGGTCAAGCCATTAAAGAGAAGGGAGAAGGAGCTGGGTGTGTTTCCTCTCCAGCTGTGACACTTCAGGTCCCAGGACACTGTGTACCTCTACAAACGGCAACAGCCTCGGCGAGTCCGGCAGGCAAGCAAGGGCGGACATGAGAAAACCAACGTGCTCACTCAAGAGCAGAAGGGAGAGAGGGAAGGCAAAGCTCTCCATGGAAAACGGCCCGACTGGCAAAGCCATCAGAGCAATGACAAGAATACAGGACAACGGGGCACCTGAGTGGCTCAGTGGGTTAAGGCCTCTGCCTTCGGCTCAAGTCATGATCTCAGGGTCTTGGGATCGAGCCCCACATCGGGCTTTCTGCTTGGCGGGGAGCCTGCTTCCCCCCTCTCTCTCTGCCTACTTGTGATTGCTTTCTCTCTGTCAAATAAATAAATAAAATCTAAAAAAAAAAAGAATACAGGACAACGATGAAAGACAGTGGGTTTCAAACCTGTAGTCTGGCAGTCCTGAGCTGAGCGACTCAGGGCAAGTTACTCAACCTCTCATTCGAGAATAGCTTTTAATTTAACTTCACTGAAAACAAATGCATCATTTCATGTTTGTTGTGAACACTACGATCATAGAAACAAACACAAAAATTCAAACAAAATGGGATTAATTTAACCAGATGCCCAAGCACTGGAACAATATGTGGGTTTTTAAAAATTATGTTATGGAAGAGTATTTGAAATATGGAAAGATGTCATAATATATTGTGGCATGGAAAGCAGTACATAAAACAGCACGAACACTATGTTGTAACATTTTAATAAACGGCCTATACACTCTTAGGAAAAATTTCTAAATGGGTGTATTCGTGAAATTTACAAGGGCTATCCCTGGTTAATTTCACTATAGCTTATTTGTATTGTCCTCATTTTGTTTATTTTGGAAAATTTTTCTATAACCCTGATGCTGTTTTTTACATTTGGGGGAAAAAATTCCTACTTAATTTTAAAATCTTGGTGCCCTACAGTAAATCAGATGGAAGAAGCCCTAATTCATTCAGCCCTACTTGTGTCTCTGTCTCTATTTTCTTCACCTGTAAGGGAAATCTAGACTAAAATACTCTCTAAGGGAATTCTAATTCTATCAATCTCACAGAGCTACACTTAATCAAAACCTCAGCAGAATCTTGCTTTGGGTTGATTGAGAAGCTGGGGAATGTCCTGTGGGATATGGAATGAGAAGGAGGCATTAAAATCCATGTTAAGAGGAAACCCTCATTGGCATTTTTGTTAATTCAATGCAAAGTAGTCTTCTTTGCTAAGAATGGTGGCCCCTTCCCTGGCAAGTTGGCCGTGGACGTACCATCATGTGGAGCCATCCTGGACATACTGGGAAGTGAGGCTGGCTGGAGAGCTTCCAGAACCAAGCAGCACTCATGCAGAGAGCAGCAGATGGCTGTTCCCTGCTCTTCCCTGCGCCTCCCATAACCTCAACCACTCATGCTACACAGGAAACAGGTACAGGGAAGTCCTTCGCCCTGGGCCTGAATTAAGTGAACTCCAAACTGAATGAGTGTCTCATGACCCTGGAGGTGGGAAAAGATACAAGAAGGTAGAATTTGGGGTGCCTGGGTGGCTCAGTCGTTAAGCGTCTGCCTTCGGCTCAGGTCATGATCCTGGGGTTCCCTCTCCCACTCCCCCTGCTTGTGTTCCCTCTCTCGCTGTCTCTCTCAATGTCAAATAAGTAAAATCTTAAAAAAAAAAGAAGGTAGAATTTAAGGTAGTTAAGAATGGTGGAGTGAGTCATTTCGAATTTTGGTTCCATCACTGAAGGCATACGTGATCTTAGGCAAATTTTCTGATCTACGTTTTCTCCACAGTGAAATGGGAAGACAGAGTTGGAAATCCATCTACCTAACTCTGTAGTTCTGAGGATTACATGAGGTAATAGATAAAAAGCACTCAACATAGGATACAATAAGTACTTGTTATTGTTAGTAGTAGTAGTTGTTGTTGTCATAAACTAATTTCCCCTCTGTGTTCCGGACTAGAGGCTCCAGAGACAAGCATCGCATTGCCAGGTCCAGAGCCAATGGTCAATACTTGCTCGACAATCAAAACAGAGCCGTGGAGCACCTGAGTGGCTCAGTCAGTTAAGTGTCTGCCTTCAGCTCAGGTCATGATCCCAGGGTCTTGGGATCGAGCCCCACATTGGGCTCCCTGCTCAGCAAGGAGGCCTGCTTCTCCCTCTGTTGAGCTCTCTCTCTCTCTCTCTCTCTAAGAAATAAATAAAATCTTAAAAAAAAAAAGCCAAATACTGTTATTATACTTGATTATGTTATACATGACATTTTCTTTTTTTTTTTAAGATTTTATTTATTTCTTTGACAGAGGGAGAGAGAGATCACAAGGAGGCAGAGAGGCAGGCAAGAGAGAGAAAGGGAACCAGGCTCCCCGCTGAGCAGAGAGCCCGAAGAGGGGCTCGATCCCAGGACCCTGAGATCATGACCTGAGCCGAAGGCAGAGGCTTTAACCCACTGAGCCACCCAGATGCCCCTACATGACATTTTCTAATACATAAAGTATTTCACATGATTTCTGTGAAATCACCTAACATGAGGTGTTAGGTTCCCTAAATAGACTTTAATTCTTCATTTTGCCTTCTCTTATAAATGCTCCTTTAAAAAGGATCTAGGGATTATTATTACCCAAAGATTATTGAGACCATAAACCGCATGGTTTATAGCCAGGGATGAACTTGATAAAATGTGCTTGAAGTTTAACTGTCTTCACCGATCAAAGCAAAAAATGAACTTCAGAATAAATGCTAATAACAGAAATAGCTCCAAATATAAGCCCAGAGAAAGCTGACAGATGCAGTGGAGGGACTAAAAATCTTTGAGTAAACACACACACACACACACACACACACACACACACATACACACACAAGCATAAAAACATTCCATCTAAATGGCCAACCCTAATAGGGAAGCAAAGAAGACCTAGGCGCTGCTCCTTCACCAAGCTTTCTAAACCGTGGGGTTCTCTGTACAAACGCAGGCAGCCCTACCTAACTGCTGCTAGGAACTCCAGGGGCTTGTGGTTTCTGTGCAAAGGCAGAAAGGTCTCGGTTCAGATCTATGTCGGATCCTGGTTCAAAAAGTCACAGTGATAATTTTCTCTATTTGAAAGGACACATAAAGTTCTCTTTCTTTTCAATCATTTCCTGGAAGAGGAACAACGGGTCTGTTTGCAAGCAAGAAATACCCAGGTAAGCCCTGAAACAGGCTGAGAATGGGTCAGATGCAGGATTTGGAAGAAGCGGGGGGAAGGGATGTCCACAAGGACAGAAGCACCAGTGAGGGCCGGGCTCCGTCGACCCCGGTCAGGTCCTGGAGCACAGTTGCCTCTGCTCATTCTGCTGGTGTTCTGTCCTGCTTCTCTTGGCTCAGGGATCCTCTGCTGGTGTCTTAGAGCCAGGCCTTCTCTCTTAAAAGTTAATATTCAAGAAAGCTGCCAGTGAAAGGGAGGATGATGTACAGGCACAAACATATGCATGTGCTGATCGTCTTCTGGCTCGAAATCATTCCTGCAACCTAAGTGTTAAATGAGCCCATTCATTCAACGAATATTCACAGAGGGCTGACTATGTGCCAACCAACAGCTGAGTGCTGCAGATTCAGTGGTAACAAAACGAAAACCATCTCTATCTCATGGGGTGTCCGTGGCATTATTTGGCTTTTGGGGAGGGGTTATTTCCATTGGATGGCAGCCACCGCACTTAAAATATTGGCAAGAGCAACTGAAAAGAGCTTACCGGAGCATAGACTGACTTGGGGCCCTCTTGTGTTGGTCTACCTAGTCGCTCGACCAGCGCAGGTCTGGGGCAATCTGTCACCTTGTGCCCTAATTGCTGGTAGCCTTCTCCAAAAGAACAACTGTACATGCCAGCAAAGAAATCATGGTCTCATTTTAATAATACTCATTTGCATTGATAGCCCAGTTCTGCTAAGAAAAGGACATTTATTATTCTATTTCTCTCCTATATAGAGTCTATTAACCAAACCTACCCTCGGAATGAGAAAAAGGCTGGGATTTTAAGTATTAAACGGCAACCAAAGACCCTCAGACCCAACACAGATTTGGGCCGGTCCCATTGAACTGAAGCCCAACAAGGGCTGCTCTGCCCTCCTTCCCACTGCATTCCCTTGGCTTGTGACTCTTCTCTAAATTCGGAACACAGTGACGAGGGCTGACCATGATCTCAGGAAAAAAGAGCACACAATAAAGGCTCATAAGGTCGTGCGCACCGGCAGGGACCTCGGCTGGTTCAATGCCCTCATGACTGATGCAGAACTGAGAGGGATAAGAAGAGCTCGCCCAAAGTCACGCGTAAATTAGAGGCAAGGCAAAGCATGAACCACGACATGCTGACACTCCATCCAGGGCTGTCTTTCCCTGTGTCAAAAAACAAGAGGGCTCCTTTGGTCTACTAGCCAGCAGAACTCCTCCCTTAAAAAAAATCAAATCTCACTTTATCCCACATATTTTGTCGTCCAGGGCTTCCCAGGAAAAAGAGAGACTAATTAAGTCATGAGAAATGTGTCCTTGAATTCCAGATGTCCCCAACAGGCGCCTGGACCACTCTGAAGTGGAGCTCCCCTCACCAGCTTAGAGCGCCGGGTGTGTCCTCTATTTCTCCGGCCAAAGGGGAACGGCAAGCTGGGCTCCTTCCAGGTCTGGGAAGCAGACAGGGACAGAGAGTGCGAAGGGGCCTTGGGCAGGAAAACAGCATCTGCTTTTCCACCCTGCACTCGTACATGCATCTGGGCAAAAGCCAGAAGCTAACTCAGACAGCTGGCAAAACACTGCATGAACCACTGTAAGGAGGACATACGCTCAGTTGTTGTTCCAATGGTGATGTGACAGGTTTGGCCAGATCATCCCCACTCCTTGCATCCGGTGAACCTGGACCCGCATTTGTGAGCTAACAGGTGCGGACAGCTGGAGATGATGCAGAGAGGGAAAACCACCTGTGGATAGGGAATGACGGCTTTTCTGCCTAGAAAACTGACTCACCTCTGGAGGGATCAATCCCAAGATCTTGCTTTTTCAGCTGTATGACTTTAGTCAAGTTACTGAAACTCTTGAGGCCTCTATCCAGAGCGCAAAAATTATGGTTATTTCATTGCAACTATAGGAGATGCTAGGAGTAAAGTGAGGTAATCCACATAGCCCATCAATAAATGGTAGCTTAACAGGTTGACTATGCTTTCTGACCACTGAGATCCCTACAATCGAACAGAAGAAAGCTCCTCAAGAGAAGCTGGGTCTTTATTTATTTATTTACTGGAGAGAGCGCAAGCATGCGCGAGCAGGGGTTGGCGCAGAGGGAGAGGGACAAGCGGACTCCGTGCTGAGCGCAGAGCCAGAAGCGGGGCTCGATCTCATGACCCTGAGGTCATGACCTGAGCCAGAAATCAAGGGTCAGAAGGCTTAACCGATGGAGCCGCCCCGGCGCCCCAAGAGAAGTTGTTTTTGTAAGTAGACTCCATGTAGAGACTAGGGCCAAACAAAGAGGCCAGGCTGAAGGGCTCATCCTATTCTACCACCGGTGTTTTGCGTCTATTTCACAGATTGAAAGAGACATAGACTAAGTCTGATGCAAGAGAAATTTCACAGCAGAAGAATGTGAAAATAGAAAAGAGCCCATTTCTCTCGGTTGTCCAGAGTCTTTCTCATTTGTTTCTGAATGGCCTATTGAGAATGGGAGAAAAGGGAAAACGGAGCACTGATTTGAGGAGGGAATAACTGGGGAGCCGCTCAGCCTTCCTATTAACATGGAGGCTCCTATCATCACAGTAGGCGATGACATATTCAAATTTCCAGTCCCCTAATGATTAGAAGCACTGATTTAATCAAAGAGGGGCAGATTTATATTCTAGGGAAACATCCCTACTGGTGTAAACATTCTGTAACTTTTCAAATTGTAATAAGCAAAACCAAACGAAATATGTCAACAGGTAAAGAACAGAAGGCCCATTAGGACTTGAAGGGGGTTTTTTTGTTGTTGTTCTTTTTCAAAGCCAGTTGTTTTTTGGGGTTTTTTTTCCAACAGAGGAGAAAGGGCAGAGGAAAAGCTACTGAACAGGGAGTCACAAAGAACCTGCCAAAAAGGGTATTCATGACCTGTGTCACTTTACTCTACAAGCTAATTAGGACTGAAAAACAATCTAGTGCAACTACATAAGAAAAATGGGCTTTATTTAGGAGAAGGGCAAGTCTCTATGTCAAAGATCAAAGGCAGTCTAATGCCCTCTATTAGATTGTCAGAAATGAATAAGAAGCCTAATTTTGAGGAACACTGTAAATACGTGAAGCAAGAAAAAAATAACAAGAGCTTTTATATAACATTGTATTGTTTTTGTTTTTGAAAACTTATATTCAAAAAATAGTTTCTTAAGTAGGCTCTTTCTACCCCAGACCTTTATCACGTCTTCCCTTTCACGAATTTCTGCATTCCAGAGTAGTCGAGATGTCATAAATAAATCAGCCTTTACTATTTTGAAGACATCGGGGCTCAGAGACCACTTTCAGAGTCACTATCCTCATTTGGGCCTTTCAACAGCCCAGTGAGATAAGTGGAAATATTTTCATTTATAAGCTGACGGTTCTACCACATAAATCGGAATTCTCTGAGAAAATCTGTTTCTCCAGAATTCCCCCAAGTGCCCAGCCAACTCCAATGTGGCTACTAACGGGCAGAGCTCTTTATACACCTGAGGTATTTTGCTCCTGTTTCAGAAAGAGGATTAACCCAGGGGTGCCTGGGTGGCTCAGTCAGTTGGGCTTTTGACTCAGGTCATCACCTCAGGGTTGTGAGATCGAGCCCTGTGTTGGGCTCCACACTCGGCTCAGAGTCTGCTTGGGATTCTCTCCCTCTCTCTACTCACCTCAAATAAATTTTTAAAAATCTTAAAAAAAAAATGGGGGGGGAGGAAAGAAAGAGGGACAACTTGGCTAAAAATCACCACAGAGCAGCTCAAAATATAAAGTAACAAATGAACACCCAGGCAAGGCCCGAGCTGAGATTTCCATGATCAGATATCTAAGATGCTTTCCATTCCTAACTTTCCCTCCGTCTTTCACTCTGGAATTTCCCTACCGAGATGCCTTACACAGAGTAAGCCAACTGTGGGTGACTTCCTTTCTTTCGGTCTTCTAACCGCTAGTCCTCCATCTCCTAAAATTTGCTCCCAGTCCCAAGTCACAGCTCCTGAAGCAAGAAGAAGGCACAGAGGCTGGGGCACGGTTGGCCTTGCACCTCCTCCAGGTTCTCGGCTGGTTCTAGCCCCCAGCTCAGCTGCTGCATTTCAGAAGGATCCCATTCCCTTCCCCTTGGGAATGAAACCTTCCCAAGGCATCCACAACACTCACAATCACACCCGTCAAAACAGACCACAGCGCCCTGACCACGTGCCCAGGAAAGAACTCTCCAGGTTGTGTTCCTGCCTGAGGATGTGGATTCTGGGAATTCCCAAACATCACACACATTCAACCCATCCTCCAATGAGGCCAAAATGCATTATTGGCAAGATAATATTTACAGAAATCCAATTACCATTTGCAAAAGGCCAATTTTTTTTTTTTAAGATTTTTATTTATTTGACAAAGAGAGAGATCACAAGTAGGCAGAGAGGCAGGCAGAGAGAGAGGGGGAAGAAGGCTCCCCACTAAGCAGAGAGCCCCATGCGGGGGTCAATCCCAGGACCCTGAGCAGAAGGCAGAGGCTTTAACCCACTGAGCCACCCAGGTGCCCCGCAAAAAGCCAATTCTATGATGTGTCTCCCAGAGGGAATTCTGGAACTCTTTGTCCACACCTTCCAAGTCTCTGCTGCATGAGCCTCTGTATCAGAACAGGGAGTCCGGGGTTTATTTCCAGCTTTGCCCCAAAATTCTCGCTGGGTAACTGTGGATAACTAACTTCACTTCTCTGTGCTTCAGTTTCCTTAAAATGGGCTTTTGCAGAGACTCTGGCAAAACAATACATATAAAGCACTGGAACCTAACTTGTTCGATCCCTCCCACTCCTGCGGTCAGCTTCAAGTGCTAGTGTGCAAGAGCAAAACAAGGACTGTCACTATCCTAACTTTCCACCTGCAGAACTCGTTTGCTAGCTACCGTCCCCAAAAGTGTTACTTGTATTTATTGAACATAAGAAGAGACACCATGGTAAGGGATCTGTTGACAGTGGTGGGCAGAATATGCTTCCCAGATCCTACCAGGACTACTTAGTGTGAAGTCTTTCCTCTATATCATCTGCCTTACTAACACCAAGTAATAGGGTTGGTAGAAGCAGAAACACCAAAAAGAATGTGGGGGGAGGGGCATGCTTGACTTCAAGCAGGTGTGCAGGTTTGAGACCTGCCTCTAACACATATTTGGTCTCTGATCCTGGGCAAAGGCATTTGATTTTCTAGGGGTTTGGGGTTTTTTTTCCCGTTTTTGTTTTGTTTTGTTTTTGATCTATAAAATGGGGATAACCGTAGTACCTTTCAGATAGTGTTGAGTCAACGATCAAAACGAGACAATGAAGGTAAGGCACACAGCACAGTACCTGCCATAAAATCCTCACTAGGCGTGAGCTCCTCTTATTAGGAACAATTTTTAATTCATTTATTTATTGAACTGATAACCACGGGACATCTATGTGCTAGGGGACCATGCTAGGCAATGGAGACGGAGGTGAAGGGCAGCATGAGGTGCCTGCTCTGATCGGCGGAACCAGCCTGAGCTGCCAGCCTGCCATTTAGAAGCCCGGGCTAGTATCAAGGTAGACAGACAGGTCATGCACGTGGATAACCTGAGAAAGAACAATAAGACAGGAGGCCTGAAGCCCCTGGCAGAGAAAGCCCCAGCAGATTCTACCAAGGACAGAAACCCCTCTCTCCAAGAAGCCAATAAACACCGGTATAAGAAGGCTTTGCTCTCAGGAGGGCAGCAAAAAGAGGAGGCAGGAAAAACAAAAACAAACAAAGCCTTACAGGCGGTGGGGAGCGGGTCAGGTGGGGCGACAAATTGTGGCAGAGGGTGGTGTGCGGGGAGGCAAAGGATAGCCAGCAAGCAAGACTGCCCCCATCAGTCCTCAGATCCTACTGACATTTTGGCTACTGGGTGGGGCAGCCTTCACAGAAAGGAATACAGAGAGGCTAGAAAACTTAATTCTAATGCCATATTCTTACCCTTTAAAAAAATATGTCGGAATTGACAGTAGGGGATATATGTCACATTTAGATCGTTCATGACATTTTCTATATATGTTTATCTGCATCCATGTTTTAACGTTTTTCATTATACCTAGGAAGAAGATTTCAGCCCTTACAGTATGGAGATAACTATAATCATCTATAGACATACAAACATGCAAAAATAATTGAATCTAAAATAGGACCCTTGTTCACAGAAATACAACACAAAGCCTGAGGAAAACCTACAAATGGATTCCTTGCCCCCAAAGACCAAGACCCCCCCACCCCCGCCACGCTCCTCTTCTCCCTCCCCACCCCAGAGCCCTTGCAACAATGTGAATACGAGGTAGTCCGCTTGAAGAAATTCACAACCACTGTCCATTCTTGTCACAGCTGCTGGGGACACACAGCCCCAGCTTCAAGGCAGAGGCGGCTACGCAGCACCACACCCCGTGCACAGAGAGAAAGGATGGAAGCCTCGCTGAAAATGAAGGAGGCACCCCAGGGAAGAGCATCCAGACAAGAACAAAAGGGAACCCCTTGCAAACTTGGCCCCAGGATCAGGCACAGCCACATTTATGGGGGCTTCCAAGGCAAGTTAGCAATCAGGGCTGCATTTCTGTAGCCCTCCTGCAAGGTGGCCTCCGGGATACCTCTAAGGATGGGCGTGGCCCTTGATGCCACAGCACAGGCTGGGTCCTTAAGAACCTTGCAGTCTTTGGACAAGAAAGAAAAAAAATAGTAACCTTTTCTCTGCTTATCCCAAACAGGAGAACCGGCAAATGTACACAGAGGTAAGGCAAGCGGCATGTGAGCAGCCTGATAAGGCGTGGAACAGTATGAGAGCTGGGCTTCATCCCCCTCACTGAGGGAAACTGTATCAAAACTGAGCTTTTGTCCTGGTCTTTTTTTTTTTTTAATGATACCTTCCACAGCTCTCTGCAAAGACAACTGGTACCATTGTAAAAGATCCACAATGTTTCTTCAATAAGGTGAAGTCAATGATGCCGAGCAGTGATAAAGGAGAATATGTTTACACCCGATACCTTCACCTGGCAAAAGGATCCCTACCCACCCCACCTCCTCTCTTTCTCCTAAGCCGTGTTTATTCCTTAAGGCCAGGTGGATGGCAGGGAGGAGTCGGGTGCATTTGTGTGGGGTGAAGCTCAGGTGCGTGAAAAAGACAGCATGCTTCAACAGAAACAAAACCACTTGAGAATAAAGTGCACCAGAGCCAAGAACAGCTTCCTCCTGCCTACAGAGGTAGGGTCCTGCATTGGCAATCTCCAGCACACAGTGCATTCCAAACATAACCGAGCAAGTGCGAAGAGACTCATGCCCACAGCAAAATCGGGTGGATCCCCGGCAAATTAACTACAGTAGCAGGTACAGTTCTGCCCTAGGGCAGCTGCAGAGCCTCCCAGGGGCCAGTTGATGACTTCCTTTGTTCGCCTTGCAAAGATGGAGTAGCCACCCATTCCCCCACTATACACACACACTCACACACTACATACACACACACACACACCCCATTCATTACAGACAAAGCACAACCATAGTGCCTCATGCTAAACAAATGTTAGTGTTTTGTGTTATTGTTGTTTTGCCCCCTACCATCCCTCCCTTTTTTTGGTAATGCCCATTCCAGCCTGTCGTCGGTCCCTTCCATTCAGGGGCATCATTTCAGCGCATCCCTGAGAAACCCCGAGCCAGGGCGCGGTATTTTGCAGCTAAGAGCTGGCTCTGGTGAAGATGCGGCTTCTGTACCTGATAATGGCACGTCCCCTGGCCACCTCGCCCTAGGCGCTCGCCCCGGGCGTTTGACATCCGCCGGCAGCGGGTGGCTCGCTCTTGCACACAATGGCAGTTGGACATGTAAGGCACACAGCGTGCGCCTACGACCCCAAACTAAAATCTGCCCTTAAAACAGCCTTTTCTTGGGATGAAGGGGGAGAAATGACATGAAAAATGTAAAATGCATCGAGGGCGGAAAAAAAAAAAAAAGTTGGTCGATTCCCACTACAGCCACATTAGTTGTCCAGTCCGGAATATGACGTACCGAAATATGAACGGGGTAAATGCAGGTAAGAAGGGGACAAGATGAAGACCCAAGGTCCAGACACCCCGCCACCCTCGCGGCGCGGGAGGCAGAGCCACGGGGTTGGAGCTAGGAGAGGGGCGCGGTCGTGCTACCCGGCACCCCTGGGGAAAGGTGTCATCTCTCCATACCCCGCCTCGCCAAAAGGAATCTAAAACAAAAAGCACACCCCTCATGGGGCAGCCCACACTGACACCCCGGGCAGCTTGGGGGTCCGGAGAGGGCGCCGAGCCCTGCGTTATTTGGAAACTACCCGCTGGAGGGAAAAGAGGAGACATGATCCAAAGTTTTCCGCGCCACTCTTCGGGTTTCCTCTTTGTTTTGTTTTCCCCAAACGCCAGGGTCGCTCGGTCTCGGTCGCGCCCGGCGCGCCGGCTGGGCTGACCGCCGCTCTCCACCCCCGGGACCCCGGGTCCCCGTCCCTCCCCGGGGACCGGACCAGGGAAGCCGGCGGGCTCCAGGGCGCCCCGCCCGCGGCGCAGCTAGCCGCGAGCGAGCGAGAGACACAGGCGGCGGCGCCCGGCGCCCCACTCACCGTGATCCGCGGGATGTTCTTCTTGCCTTGGTAGGACATGGTGGCGGCGGTGGCTGCAGCGGCTGCCTCCCTCCCTCCTTCTTCTGCTCCTGCTCCTGCCTGCCCGCGCCTTCTTCAGCGCGCAGCGCCGGAGATCAGGTGGAGCGAATGGTGCGCTGGCCGCAGCCGCCGCCTCCTCTCGCCTCCGCCCCCCTCCCGGGCTCCCGCGGCGGCTGCCAGAGACAATAGTAAATCTCCCCGGTCCCCCCTTTCACCCCCGACCCCCCCCCTCCGCCACACACACCCTCCTCCACTCGCGTTCACGCCCGGGCCTTTTTTTTTTTTCTTTTGCCGTGCCAGCTGGGACCCCGTAGGACCAGAATGGCTGCTCCGCGACTCCTCCCTCTCCTCTTATCCCTATTGATTTTCCTCTTTGCATCTGCCTCACCCACTTTTTCTTTTTTTTGCGACTTAGGAGTGCGGCGGAGCCAGCCGGCCCACAGCCACCAGGGGGCGCGAGGGACTTTTCGGGGCGGGGATGCTGCAGTCCCGGGTGGAGGAGGAAGAGCGCGAGCGTCGCGCCCCTGGCCTCGCGCGCCGAGCCCCGCAAGCGCCCACGCCGGTGGCCAGCCCCGGGTCGGCTTTCCCACCCCCCGACCCGCATTTCGGACTCGGGAAGGCTCCCGACGGTCCCCCGGGAGCCCGCTCCCCTCCGCCCCCGCGCGGGCTGCGGGCGGCGGCGCGGTCTTTGTTACAGCGCAGGGCGGCGCGCCGCCTCCGCCGGCCGCTGCGGGTGTAAATCGGCCGCGGAAGCCCCGAGAAAAGCCAGAGCTGCCCGCCCTGGGTGCCGCCCCGCCGGCCCGCGGCTCTCCTGAGATCCCGGCGCTACCTGTCGGAAAATGTAAAGGCCACCGCTCGCTCTCACGGGGCTGCGAAGGACTCCGTGTCAGTTACCAGCAACTGTGTTCTCCAGATCTTAAAAATAGTCTCGAAATTATACGTTGTAGAGGAACTCCGCTGCCGGGCTCTCAGAATCGGTGAGGGTGCATTAATACTGCTCTGTGGGTCAAGAGTCGAAAACACCTGTGGTTGAAAGGCCCCGTCGCATTGCTGCTGTGCAGCCACGGACGTGCGAGGGGCATTACTGTTGCTTCCCCCGGGCAGTGAACCGTGTGCACTGCTGAAAATCCCGAGTTTACTTTAAGCAGAGCTGAGAGACCAAAGTCAGTATGTCATTGGGCGCAAACACATGGCCTTTTAGCGCTGGAATATACTGTCCTTCGGCTACTCGCTAGAACTAAATGGCCAACGAAGAGCTATTTGGAGGGGCTTTTGTGGGTGGGGGCTACCTGGTGGTCCCGGTGCAGGAGATCCCTCAGGTCTTGTGATCTCTGTCTCTCTGTCAAATAAATAAAATCTTAAAAAAAAAAAAAAAAAGATTCCATACATACCATGTAAATAACAAAAATGGCTCGCTTTGCAAAAACTGTAAAACCCTTTCACAGACGAGTCTCACACCATCCCCACTACCCAGTTGTCGTTGCTAATGGCCTACTAAGTGTTCTGCAGATGTCACTACACACAACTAGGTCTGTGTTAAGATTCTTAAAATCACATTTCTGTAAGGCAGGCCACTGACCACAGTTCTAACCATCTTTTCATTAAATTGAAGGCCTTTTCTGCAGTAGAGGAACTATATAAAGCATCCACCGGAATAGGAACAGAATACTCCAGCTTGGGCTCTCCAAAAACCTAAAATGAACCACCCAGAGCACATACTGGAAGGGGACACCAAGCTCCCTGAAACACTCCCTCCTCTCGAGTGATTTAATCCAAGCTTCTGGTTATTCATGGGTAAGTCGACTGAATTCAGTCTTCCCAGGAAAAGTCCACAGCCACCTCCACTTTATTTCTGTGAAACTCTAGCTAGAAGGATGAATGCCAGGCCAAGTCACCTCCCTGTGCTCTTTTGCAAAGCCTGAGCAGGGTTTAGGGCCAAAGTCACGCCCAAAACATTTTGCTTTGTTCTTATGCTGAGACCACTAGCCAAGAGTTGTGAAATTACAAAGCATTCTGGGGATTGGCATGCAAATGAGCAGGCTTATATTTAGAACAGGGTAAAAAGAGAATTGACTACATACTATGAAACCCTGCAGAGCTCTCTCTGTATCTTTCCCAAAGATGTGTCCGAAACTTGCTGGAAGGGATCTTGCAAGTTCTTAAGAAAAGTAAAAAAATATGTAGGGAATATTTACAATCCTAAAGAAATACCACTGCCTTTTTTTTGTTTCTTAATACTATGGGTTTCTTTCCCTTTCTTGCATCTATTTAGGTCCTCTGTTCCTGTCATCATAATCCAGAACACTCTCTACTAAATAGATTTATACCATGTTTTTGATCACTTGATTGTGTGTGTGTGTGTGTGTGTGTTGTTTCAAATTAGAAGACTTAGGGTTAAACTCTTTGAGGTCAGGTTTGCACGCTAGAGACCACGGAGAACAGGACTTACGATGTGGTTCTCCGGATTGGACTCCAGTGACAAGCCACGCACAGGAATGTTTAATAACCAGCTAATCAGTTCAAGCTGTTGCCACAATCAGAAATGTACGACAAACACTATTTTTTCCCCTCTTTTGTCCTCTCAATCATCTTTTTCTTTCTTAAATAAAAAGAAAGTGTCCAAGAAGAGTTTGAAGGAAAAAGCCTTCCTTGGCTGGGCCTTTCTTGAATAAGAAAGGCAGCCATCAACACAGGATGCCTCTGTGTCTGGCCAGGAGAGTGAGGAGTGAAACCAGCATGGATGTTTTCCACAGTAGAATGACTCTGAATGGTTTTCCTTGGATACACAGCAATGCTTGGCTTTAGGTATCTCAGGAAACTATGAGAGAGGGAAAAGGAGACATGGGGAGATTTAATTTATGGTCCCAAAGAAACTTAATTTTGGCCACCAAACCTACCATATTGGTAGACTTCCACACCTCAATCAAAGCTACTTTATTCTAGTTGCTAGGGCCAAAAGCATGGCATCGACCTTCACCACAACTTCAATCTCCTTCAATCCATCTAATTTCCACCCCATATCCAATCTTTCAGGAAATGTTACTGGTTCTGTTTCTTAACTATATCCAGATTGATGAAGTTAATTCATGTATTGAGAGCCACAAAATGGAGGCACTCCAGTCACTGGGACCATGTCACAAATCTAAACCTAAGTCAGCCTCCACTTACCGGAAACCTAATAAACATGAATCAGAGTCCTCCAACTCGGCTTAGCAGCTCACTTTACTGCAAAAAAATAGGACCTGCTAGTATTATAAGGAAATGCCTCACCCTACACCCTATTTTCACGATGATGCTTCTCTCTGTAAAACTCACTCTGTGAGCAGTGCTCCACTGCTTGCGAAGTACTGAACTCCCTCAATTATTTACCCTTGAATAAAGGACATCAAACTCATTAGGAAGTTGTACTCGACAATTATACGACCTCTTAATCTGCAAAGCTTCTTCCTGTGCCTAATGCCAACACCTCTCAATGAGGACTGCTGCAGTAACCTTCTTGCTAGGTCTCTCCATCATTCATTCATTCGTTCTCACAATATTCACAGGATATTTACCTTGTGCTTGCTACACACTATTAGTTTGCGGGTGCCAGTGTTATAAGAGGTGAGTGACAATAATAATGTCCCACTTCCCATGAAGTTTACCTTATACCCTTCCACAAAAATAAGGTACTTGGTGCCCTTCCATGCCTGCTTTATCTTCATGGTACTTTTCACCATATGTATTGTAATTTATCATTGAGTATTATCTTTCTCCCTGTCATTGGAATGTAGGCTTCTTGAGGGCAGAGAATGTGTTGGTTTTATTTACAGATGTATCCTTAGTGTGTTAAAGAGGACCCTGCCCACAGAAATTTCTCAATAATTTTAGGTGAATGACTATATGAATTTTAAAATTGTGTCTGAAGAAAGAGTAAATACATGGAATAAGCATGTTCCTGGGGCGCCTGGGTGGCTCAGTGGGTTAAAGCCTCTGCCTTCAGCTCAGGTCATGATCTCAGGGTCCTGGGATAGAGCCCTGCATCAGGTTCTATGCTCAGCGGGGAGCCTCCCTCCCCTTTCTCTCTGCCTGCCTCTCTGCCTACTTGTGATTCCTCTCTTTTTGCCAAATAAATAAATAAAATCTTAAAAAAAAAAAAAAAAAAAGCATGTTCCTATAACTAAAGGGCATGTGAAAGAATCTAGATTTTAGAATTATCTATTTTGGGGGCACCTGGATAGCTCAATTAGGTAAGCCTTTGTCTTCAATTCAGGATGTGATCCCAGAGTTCTGGGATGAGCCCACAATGGGCTCCCTGCTCAGCGGGGCATCCACTTCTCCCTCTTCCTCTGCCCCTCCCCATGCTTGTGAACTTTCTCTCTCTCAAATCAGTAAATAAAATCTTTTTTTAAAAAAAGAATTTTTTGCTTCTCTAAGACTTCTTAGAGTTTCCTGATTTCAGATTTCACAGCAGGTGAATTCAGGCTGATGAGGAAATCCCTTTGCTAATATAATAGAGTCACCAAATTCTAAGGCAACCTATGGGCCAAAGAACGACTCAGTAGAATAGACTTGGTACCTGAGCACTGATCAGAGAGCCATGAATTTGAAAGGAGCTGCCATCAAAGTGTATAGAACATTGGCAGCCTTGTGTTAATTTAAAGAATTTAAAAAAAGAGAGATTGATATTGCGTGTCAAGGGAAAAGTAGGGACCAAGAATGGTGTGTTGTTTAAGGATCTGGATTTGGAAATAGAGGGACCTTGGTCCATATTTATTTATTTACTTTTATTTATTGAGTAACTACTGTGAGCACCTAGACATGAGGAATTCAAATGTGTGAATAAAATGGACAAAATCCATGCCCTCTTGAAGCTTACATTTTAGGAAAGGGACAAGTCAAGGGTTAAAAATGAGATGTTTAAAACAGTGGGAGGTGCACTGAGGGTAAATAAACCAGGAGTGGGAAGGTGAAAGTCATTCCATTGTCTTGAGTTTGGGTTGGAGTTTTACATACAGCAGTCACAGAAGGTCGGGTGAGATGATGGTACTTTGGACCAAATGGAAACAGTGGAAGCAGGTCACATATTAGATATATCACAAGGTAAAGCCAACAGTATTTGCTGATGGACTCGACCAGGGTGTAAGAAAAAAAAGGAATTGTGAATTACACTAAATTTGTTGGCCTGAGCAACTCAAAAGATAAATGTGTGCCTCCGTGTGACAGGGAAAAATGTCAGAGGAATGGGACGGGGGAAAGATCAGGAATACATCTGTGGCCATTCCTATTAAATATTGAACTTAGGGGGTGCCTGGGTGGCTCAGTCATTTAAGCGTCTGCCTTTGGGTGGGGTCGTGATCTCAGGATCCTGGGATGGAGGCCCAATAAGCTCTCTGCTGGGGGGTGGGGGGGAGTCTGCTTCTCCCTCTTCCTCTCCCCCTCCTCTCCTCTCAAGCTCTCTCTCTGTCTCTTTCTCTCAAAAAACTAAGAAATAAAGTCTTTAAAAAATATATATATCAAAGCGAAATGTTGCGCGGGCAGGTGGATATTCATGATTAGAGATCTAAGGGATGATCTGGGCCAGAGACACAAATTTGGGAGTTGTCAGCCTCTAGGTATTATTTACCAATGCTGGAGGAGATGAGCAAGGAAGTGAGCTGAGGCAGAGGGCACACAGGTCTGAGGAAAATAAGTGTCCCGAGGGGAAAGGAACAACCAGGAAAAGGAGTAGTGACAGTGATCAGTGAGTTGGAAGGTACACCGTGGGAGCATGGTGTTCTGAAGGTCAAGAAACTAAATTAGTCCAAAGAGAAGAGTGTATTTGCTTTGTTAAATGCTGCTCAAAGTTGAAGGAAGATGAGAAGTGAGAATTAGTGCTGAGGGCCTTCACCCGAGCACTCGTAAAATGAGTATCTTAACAGCCACTTCACAGTGGTTTTGCGGGGAGCATATATTAAATTATTCAAGTCCTATTTCCTGAGTACCTACTGTGTGTGTATGTGTACCGGCGCGGTCCTAATGAGGGTCAGTCGTGAGGGTGAAAGCTGATCAGAGTGTTTCCAAGAGACAATCAAATTGGAAATTCGAGACATCTGAGGTAGACACCTCTTTCAAGGGATTTTATTGTAAATGGGGACAAGGAAATGGAGCAGTAACCGGCAGAGAGAGTGGAATCTCATGTGAGAAATAAGACCTCCGTTGTGGGCCTATGGGGCCGACTCTGTAAGAGGATGGGTACAAGAGCCCTGTCATCCCTGAATGGGCACCACAGGTGACATCTAGTGTTCGAATGGAGGGCTTGCCCATAGCAAGGAGCAAGATGGCTCCTCCACACAGAAGTGAGGATGGAGCACGGGATCTTGGCTCCTTAAACAAGAAAGGGCCTAAGTGGATAGGGAGATAAAGGATAGTGAATATAATGAAGAATAAATAAGATCATTCACGTAAAACTCTTAGCCTAAAGCAAGTTCATTAGATGGCAACTATTCCTGCCACTGCTTTTACTGTTCGGATTTTTTAAACTCGTTTACATCAGGGACTATGTCTTATTTATCTTTTCAGTGTCCTGCTCTTTCACAATGCTTGAAAGAGAGTAGAATTAATGCAGTACAAAATAAATTGAATAGGGGCGCCTGGGTGGCTCTGTCGGTTAAGCATCTGCCTTCGGCTCAAGTCATGATCCCAGGGTCCTGGGATCGAGCCTCACATTGGGCTCCCTGCTCCGTGGGGAGCCTGCTTCTCTCTCTCCCTCTGCCTATTGCTCTGCCTACTTGTGTTCTCTCTCGTCAAATAAATAAATAAAATCTTAAAAATTAAAAACTAAATTGGGGAGGGGGAAAATCAACAGTATTATCTGCTTTCCTTTTAATCTCCAATACATCTAAAATAAGTGATTAGCCATTTCCATAGTTTTGGTCACTGAAAATATTTTCTATTTTTTTAAAACGAAATTTACATTTTGCTATATTAACATGGGAAAACATTTTCCTTGATCTCGATTTGAAGGATTGAGAAAAAAATAGTTCTAAAACAAATACAGAAAGAGTTCTGTTGGGGCAAAAATCATATTACCAACCCTTGGTGAAACACATAGGCTATTCTAATGTTAGTGATTACACATTTAATTACAGAACCGCCCATTAAGTCAGTTGGGTCCATACATTTTACCCACAGTTCAAATGGGAAATCTTAGTCATATACTTCTGGTACCACAGAATGAAAATAAAGGTGGTGATTCATTTGCTATTATTGGATTGTTATACATTAAATACACAGAAATTACCAAACAATGCTACTTTTGATACACAGAAGCCAAAAAATCAAAATAAAAAACATTATAGACACACAAAAAATATTCCCATGGGCTCATTCCAAAATCATACTTACACCAACCTGAACAAGGTATGCAAACCTACTTCTCCCTGGCTAGAGTTTCTCACTCATTTCTTCAGTAGAGGATGGTTCTGGAGGCCTCTGGCCTTCCTAAGATTTGATGGTTCATTTCAAAGCCACAAGCAGCGCCACGCGGGCTAGGTTAGGTGGCAAGGTTGGGAGGGAGGGAAAAATTACTCTGTGTTCATTTCCGTCTCTGGCCCAATGCATTTGAGACCCACAGGTGGGGTTACATCTGTTACAACAGCAGTAAGAAACGAAAACAGGTAGTAACAAAAATGAATCAAAGATTGATGATCAGAAGGTCGAAGGTAGTAGTACTCCACTAAAATGTCATAATCCCATGGGGCACCTGGGTGGCTCAGTCAGTTAAGGGGCCGACTTCTGTTTCCAGCTCAGGTTGTGATCTCTGGGTCCTGGGATTGAGCCCCGAGTCATGCTTCATGCTTTATGCTCAGCAGGGAGTCTGCTGAGGATTCACTCACTCCCTCTCTTTCTGCCTCTCCCCCCAGGCTCTAGTACATACCCTCTCTATCTCTCTCAAATAAATAAACAAATAAATAAATAAATCTTTTTTTTTTTTAAGTCATAATCCTGTGCCCAATTTCTAGATCTGACCTAGTTTTGCGGCTTGCAAAACATTAACAGAAGGAGAAGCCGGGTCATTATGAGGAAAGATCTTAAAACACCATGACCAGTATGATTCCTCTAGTCCTTACCCAAAGGGTCCTAGGGTCGACTACTAATGCCACTGTAAACTGAGAAAGGAGGCTACCTAAACATCAGGAGGACGGATGGATATGAGTTCCCGGTTGACACTGACACCCAGAGACTTGAGGTCAAAGTACTAAATGTTGAGGCCAAGTCATAAATGGACTCCTGGTCCGGTTCTGACTTACCTTTGGCCCACCAGCTTCACAGATCAACCTACTGGTCATTTTCACAAACCTCTATTGATTAACTGGAATGGACAAATATGGCAATTAGCATACCTTCGCGCTGGTTTCTTAGCCCATGTGTAACAGCAATCTAGTTGGAAGATCAGGTAGAAGGTTCTAAAACTGTTTCCCACCTTTACCTCAAGATGTTAAATCAAGATAGCAAATTTAAAAATTTTTTGCATCTTGAGAGAATGGTCTTAAAGACCATCATGCTATGGGGCTGGTAATCCCCATTCTATAGTCATTTAAGTCACTTCTCTGCATACTACAAAAGCCAGACAAATTCCAATGCATAACTCAATCAATTAAGAGCTGAAATTGAAAGTGTTGTGACATTGTCCTAGGGCATATTGTCATGGCCTCAAGTACATGGTACATAGCCACTGAACTACCCTACAAGTCCTTTTCCATCCCTGCGAAAAAGGCAAAGCAAACCAGTTTGCATACAATTGAAATAGAGGACAACACACATGAAGAGTCTTGACCAGGGCTACAATTGTCCTTCCCTCCATCATAATACAGCCTGAAAAGATCTTAAAGAACATCCTATCGGTACACTCTGGATGACATCATGCAAAACTGATGAGATGAGCAGGAAGTAACAAGTATGTTGAGGCTTTGGTAAGACACATGAGCTGTAGAGGGTTCATGAAGGACACATGAACTTTGGCGGGGGGGGGAGGCCATTTATTAAATAAATAAATAAATCTTAAAAAAGAGAGAGAGATGAACACATATTCTAGGTATGGATATGCCTTTGCTGCTGCGGGAGCCTCAGTTCAACACTAAGGTGTGTTTGAGGCATTGGCATGGGTTCCATAACATCACATCAGACTAAGGGGTCTATTTAATAGCAAGTAAGATGTATGAATAATCGTATGACTGCAGGATCCAGTAGTTCTATCAAATACTACCCCACCTAGAAGCTGCCATCCTAAACGTGGAAGAATGATCTAGTGAAGGCACAAACTACTGAAGCACAAATTCAGCAATGATTCCTTGCAAGGATAAGGCACCATCCTCCAGGATGCACTGTCATTTTAAATCAGTGCCCTTTATCAAGTACGTACTGTCCCAAAAAGAATACATAAGTCCAAGAACCAAGCGGAAGAAGCAAGAGTGACCCCTCTGACCATCACTCCCAGGGACCCAAATGGGAAATGCATGTTTCACATACATCCCTGCAACTCTGGGTTGTTTCCTATCTTTTCACCAAAGGGGAAACACTTTCCACCAGGGGGCAGAGCAAGAGTCCTACTGAACTCAGAGTTACTGCTGCTACGGGGCACTCAGGTCTCTCTATGCCCAGGGACTAAACAGGCAAGGAAGACAATCAGCAACCTTATAGGATTATCAGATTATCAAGAGGAGGTAGGGCTGCTGTTACACAATGGGGGCGGGGAGGAGTATGTATGACACCCTCCCAATCCACGTGGGTTCTTTTAGGAACTGCCTTGCCCAGTCTTGACAGTAAATAGACAAGTACATCAGCCATAACCCCACAAGGGCATGGTGACCAGGGTCCATGTCCCAACGTCAAATAAACCACCAGGACCAGTGAAGATGTTAGCTAAGAATGAGGAGGATCATCAGGCTCTCTGCTCAGCAGGGAGCCTGCTTCCCCCTCTCCCTCTGCCTGCCTACTTGTGATCTCTTTCTGTCGAATTAAAAATAAAATGTTTTTTAAAAATTAAAAAAAAAACGAGGAGACTCTAGAATGACTAGGAGAAGACCATAATCAGTATTATTGAGGCTCTAAGACCAGCTGTAGGGAAAGCAGGTCCTGACACCCCAAAAAAGAGGCACACCCAGATTCTAGAGTTGGTGATCCCAGGCCTTACACAAAGAAGTGAATGTGAGCAGTGTAAGGAGAGGTCTGCAGTAGACACTCTGAGGCTCCACCCAGACACGCTTGAGGATTCTTTCCCTCTCCCTTTGTCCCTCATCTCACTCTCACGTTCTCTCTCTCCCAAATAAATAAATAAATAAATAAATAAATAAATAAATAAATCTTTTTCAAAAATTGGAAAACTTGGAAATCCTGGGCTCCCAGATACACACTGGTGCCCGTCTGCTAGAGTCAAAAACCAGCTGCCTTTTGGATAGAAGACGTACTCTCCCATTAGCTATGCCTGCTGCTTCCTTTTCCTTGAAGAAGGGTTGGCTGACGGTTATATATGCCACCTGCCTGTTGTATACTCAAGTGAATTTCAGATCATTTGGAGATTCTTGAATTATTTAGGCATTAGACAGCAGGGGCCTCTGTGTCTCAAAGACAAGGGTTGCTTTTTTTTTTCCAAAGCAGTCTTTGGTGCCTTTTCAGAATTGAGAGAGCAGAGAGTTCTCCCCAGGGAACTACCTCCTTCCCCAGGCCACCCCCACTCCACCCTCAGTGTGCCCTAAACCGCAAGGTTGGATCCTGGAACTACAGATCGTGTGTTAAAAGTCTATGTGAGGGGTGGCTCAGTCGTTAAGCGTCTGCCTTCGGCTCAGGTCATGATCCCGGAGTCCTGGGATCAAGCCTCGCATCGGGCTCCCTGCTCGGCGGGAAGCCTGCTTCTCCCGCTACCATTCCCTCTGCTTGTGTTCCCTCTCTCGCTGTGCTTCTCTCTGTCAAATAAATTAAAAAAAATTTAAAAAATTTTAAAAAAAAAAGCCTATGTGAGACCGTGACCAGAGCTGCGGAATCTAAGGCTAAGCACAGTCAGTTTCACCCTGGGGCTTAAGGGAAACGCACGTGACTGGATTCAGGGCTCCCCGTTTCCCCCACCTCCCCTGTGGAGCACAGAAGCTCCTTCCCAGATGAGGGATGTGAGACTCACTCTTGGATGGAGGTTCACAATAGCAAGCCAGCCCCTAAATGCAAGGCGGCAACCCCAGTTTATATTTTCCAGGTTTCCCCAATCTCTCCAGGAAGGGACTTTGGCTGCATGTCTTTTGGGTTTTTTTTTTCCCCCTCTGGTTTCCTGTAGTCAGTCATAGCAAACGTTCCAGGGCTATGGGGCCTCATCAGCCTCCGGCTCCCTATCTTTGCAGAGAAAGAGGAATGGCAGAAACATATGCCTGAGGGTCACAGGTATCTACGGGCAAACTTCCGAAGGAGCCGCTGAATGAAAAAAAAGGTTCCTCTTGCATATCCCAGGTATGTCAATAAATGTGTACTTCTTTGGTGGACTGGTCACCTCTACACTCTGATCCCAAGCAAAACCCTGGACTTCTGACCTCAGGACACCCAGGATCAACTGGTGACCTGGGCCCAAGCAGAGTGCTTGGTCAGTTTTGAAGGTTCACGTAGTCCATTTTTTACTGAAGACAGTGAATCTAAGCAGCAAAAACCAGAGACTGAAATAGACAAATATTGTTACATTTTTCAAATTCATTCCAGATTGGTTGACTTTAGAAATAACAGCCTGAAAAACTTTCTGAACTTTACTTGCCTCGTCCACAAAATGGGTCAGTAAAATAACTGAGTGAATATGCTAAGAGAAACATGAGAGAACAGGTCTTATGAAAAAGAAAGATGAGTGGTTCGTTTAAAAGGAGTTTTGGGTTTATATTATTATGACATGGAGTGATTAAAAGAATAGGTTTGGGAGTTTGTGTAATAGAGAGTGGATGGAAAATGGAGAACTTTTGCCCAACCCAGCCCATGGGCAGTTCCTAATCTTCCTCCCTGCTGAAATCACGTACCAAATTAGATGAAGACTTTCTGGACTTACAGCACAGTATACTGAGCATCTCCCAAAAAGGTACACATAATTTTAACAAGTAACCAAGTCCTGTTTTCATTACTTCATATCCACAAATAATTTATGATGGCCTCCATTTTAAAAACCCCAACGCACTGCCGACAACAGAGACAAATACATTGTTATTGACACTTACTTAGTTTATACATTTCTTGGGGATGCCCTACAGCACAAATAAAAGTAACATATAAGCAGATGTTAGTAGAACAATGGTTCTGTTGTAATGAGGGTTTAGCCCTAATGCCATGTGGAAAACTATTATCATAAAATCCCCCATATCTCTTGCTCAGCCTTAATTAAAATTAAAGTTAAAAGAAGGGGCCATCTAGTTTTCAAGCAGGGACCCCAGAAATCACTTGTAGAGGTAGTTTTATGGGAAAAGGTTACTGAACTTTTATTTATTTACTATAGAATTGATGGTGAATTTATATTTATATATTTACTATAGAATTTAAAGTAAAGTTAAGAATTTATTTTTATTATCTATTTCGTCACCATAATGTTGAGTTTCTCATTAAGTCTCCTAAGTTTTTGCCATGTTGAAAATTTGTTTTACTAGGATCCAAGTTCTCCTCATTTAAAATCTTGGGACTGTGAAAGGTTCTCACAGGAAACTACTTTATCACAAAGTTTCTTGTAAAAGTTTCTATTCAGTTAAAGGTAGAAACTCTTTTTGTCACAGAAGTCTGATTTGACTCATTGACACTGTGATGACAAATAACTGTAATCTTGCTAAGTGACTTTTCATTAACTAGTATAAAAAATGGTAAAGACTCTTGGAAATATATTGAATATTTGAAAATCAATTAATCTGATCCACCACACTGGAAAAACAAAAGATAAAAATCATATGGTCATCTCAGGGACTCTGAGATCATGACCTGAGCCAAAATCAAGAGTCGGGCAACCAACAAACTGAGGCACTCAGGTTCCACCCACTTTCTTAAATTGGGAAACTCCAAACAATCCTTATGACTCAGCTCAGGCTTCATCTCTTCTAGAAAGCTTTTCCTGACATCTTTTCAGGGCCTCCCAGAGCTTCTGACAACCTGCAGTACTGGGCTTATAGAAAATGCTATGGTTGTCTGTTTAATTGGCCATCGTCCCTAGGCTCCTTGAGGAAGGGGTGGTGCTCTGTTTAGTCAGCACTGTAACCCCAGTGTCCCCCCAGGGCCTAGCATTAAGATGAAGGCACTCATGAGATGTGTGTTCAAAGACTGCCTTGGGCAGGGATGCCTGGGTGGCAGAGTCAGTTAAGTGTCTGACTCTCAGTTCGGGCTCTGGGTCCTGAGATTGAGCCCCATGTCAGGCTCGGCTCAGCACAGAGTCTGCTTGAGAGTCTCTCTCCCTCTCCCTCTGCCCCTCTTGCTTGTGCTTGCACTCTCTCTCTCTCTAAAATAAATAAGACTTTTCTTCAAAGAAAGGAAGACCTTGGATGAACGCATGCTAACATGCCCACATACATGCATGCATGCATAAGCAAACTCAAACCAAATGTAAACCGTACTTGAGAGAAGAATCCTGAAGGATTTAGGGGTTGCTGGGGGGTGGCAGAATGTTTTGGATAGACTCATTTGCATGTTAACGGGTTGTCATTTAGGTTAACACCTAGTAAAAACACCTTGTTAAAAACTTAAAGGTAACCATCACAGTAAAGCAATTAAAAAACAAAAAAAGAGGGACGGGATTGGAAGGATCCAAGTGGAGGTGTCCAGACACAGTCTCTTACCTTTTGACGCCTCACAGGCCTGCACCCCCATTCTCTCGACATTAACCACATGTTTTCTCTGAACTTTTGGCCACTCCATCTTTTTCAATGTAATCACACTGAGAGCGTGATAACTTTTGTAAAGGTGATCCTTGAAAAAAGTCCGCCTGCAAGCCGTCTGCTAATTAAGTGTTCTCAGTCCAGATGTTTACATGTACCCGTATCCCCTCACCCCTTCCGGCTCTTTCTCAAGCGTCTTGGTGTCTGTCTCTGGCTGTCTATTTGCACTAGCTTTGTTCTCCTTTTAGATCTTCAAAGAGATCACTCCATGAGACCACAGCTATCGACTCAGTCCTACAGCTGAAACACATGAGACGAGAGAAGGCATATGGTTTGCACACCCCTAAGCCCACTCACCCCTAATGACACCATCAGTGTAGGGGTCTGACCCTTCATCCAGAGATCCGCCATCTGTCACACGCTGTCTCGATTCATCCTAGTTATACAGGGGTGGGGTGGGCGGGGTTCATGCCCCGGTCAAAGCTTCAGTAACTCTAAGCTGAGTCTCCAATGAAATAAAATGGTGCACGGTATTAAAAACAGAAAAGTAAATGCTGAGCCACAAACAATTACTATTCTGAGATCCAAAGCATAATGATGAAGTACCGTTGTGAGAAGAGAAAAACAGTATAGAGTCAAAAGACTCAAGTTTTAGCTATGTCTACTTTATTAAAAAAATTGTTTGACTTCACACAATTTATTTACCGTCTCTTCATCTCTCTAATAGAGAATTAGTTATTTGCTTCCAACATCTTTGGGCTGAACATCAAATGAGCTCATGGAAATGCCCCTGTTTGAAAAAAAGAAAAAATGTACTCCAAAGGCTATATGAACACCAAGGCTTAGTCTTATGTTTCCATCATGTTACACACGTATCCAGGACTGATATCCGCTCAAAGCCCTATTTACCATTGTTGCTTTCCAAGTCTGACCTTCCTTTAAGTGTCTCTCTGTTTTTCAAATTATGTATTTCTCCAGATGCACATTTCTACTTTTCCAGGCTGATCTCATTTGTTCATTTCCTGTCCATCTTTCTACTCTCTAGGTTGCTCTGTGCTATGTCTCTTCCTCACTAGCGTCTGTGACACCACTATATTTACCCTCATCTGCAGATCTAATTACCAGGTTTATAATCTCCTTCCAAGCCATCCATAAGAACCCAAAATGAAATGTGCCTGAACATGAACTCCACAGCATCCTCCTGAAACTTGCCGCACTGCCATTTTTCATTCTCGGTGGGGTTTTCAGCCACTTTTGAGGTCATTTCACATGGTTCAGAGAACCTCTTAACCCAACCCAAGACTTGTTTTGTTTTGCTTTGTTTTGTTAATCATATGGGAACCAGACCTTGTTTCTCCTGCCCATAATAAAATAAATAAGATAAAGTAAGATAAAATAAGTTACAACATGCCAACACATGAAGCAGGGAGCTTTTTTAAAGCCTAGAGAATAAAGTAGGGGGTTCCTAGCCAAAGACCTCCTGTCTCGAATCAATATGAGAATCCTCACTGGGATTCCACTCTGGGTTGATCCAGAAATCAAGAAGACCTAAGTTTTCCGAGTGGAATTCCAAATCCTTGTGTTTCTTTCCAGTGGTAACCTGCGGCCAATTTCCTCCATAAACCTGAGGAATGGGAATGCATAATCTTTGAGGCTCTCTACAAAGGAAACGGTTTCTCTTTGTTGTTTTTCTCAATAAATTGGCTGACATTAGAGTCCTGTCTTTGCTTCCATTACAAGACTTGGCAGTTGCTAAAGACAAAGGAGTCTGAAGAAAAAGAACACAAAGACTAAGCCATGGGTGAATAAATTTGAGAAATGGCTTTGATGACGTATTATTGCAAACGATTTTCTTGTCTTCTGAGCACAGATTTAGTTTTTGGTTTTTTTGTTTGTTCTTTTTTTTTTTTTTAAGATTTATTTATTTGACACAGAGAGAGAGATCACAAGTAGGCAGAGAGGCAGGCAGAGAGAGGGGAAGGGAAGCAGGCTCCCCGCTGAGCAGAGAGCCCGATGCGGGGCTTGATCCCAGGACCCTGAGATCATGACCTGAGCCGAAGGCAGAGGCTTCAACCCACTGAGCCACCCACGCTCCCCTGTTTGTTTGTTCTTTTAAGATTTATTTATTTGACAGAGAAGGAGAGAAGGTGCGAGTTGGGGGAAGAGCAGAGAGAGAAGGAAAGAATCTCAAGCACACTCCCCACTGAGCTCAGAGTCCAAGGTGGAGCTTGATCTCAGGACCCTGACATCATGACCTGAGCCGAAATCACAAGTCAGACGCTTGACCAACTGAGCCACCCAGGGACCCCTTGTTTTGTTTTTTAATTCAGGTTCACATGACCCCTTGTTTTGTTTTTTAATTCAGGTTCACATGAGGGGAACGTGGGGGGGCGGGGGCAGGACTTAGCCTTCTAACTTCTAACACATCTCTTCGTCTCTTCCTGAGCACTTGTGGCCATGCACTTTGCCAGTAAATTTTGCCTTTTATAGTTCAGTTCCCATTCAAGCTCTAAGCAGGTGGACATTCAGGTTAGATCAAACCGTGGTGTTCTTTCCGAACGATCCTAAAGATGTCCACGTTTCTTTAAAAAATCCATTAAAAAGTTTTAATACCACCACCATGGAAATGCTAAGTTTCCGTTTTCGAATAAAGAGAGAAAATAAAGTGAAACGCTGCAAGAATATCTAAATACCAGAGGTTACTTGCGGTGTTTGAAAAACAGTCTCACTGTCATCAATTTATGTGTGGAAGTGGCAAAGCGTGGGACGCAGACAAAACCTGGGATGCAGACATGGGTTTCTACCCTGGGTCCATCAAATCCTGGCTTTATGAAACTGGGAAATGCTCTTATTCTTTTTGCATCTGCTTGCTCTTCTACCGAATGGGGTTACTGCTAATCTGTGTTGTGGGGCAATGTTTGGAAGAAATGTGCAAAAGGGTGGCTAGTAAATACGTTGTCTGGTGCACAGTAGGTGACCGGTAAATGTCAGCTGCTTCCCCTGTGCTCCCATATACACAAGGACAGAGTCTGTCATCTTTTATTAATACGCATGGCTCACTTTCTCATAACACTATTACCAGGCAGTTATGAACTGCTAAGAGGAAAATGTCCTTTCACGAATTTAATAACAAGGATAATGATTCTGGGCAGGCAGCACTCTAAATGCTTTTATACGCATTATGCCATTTAATCCTCGCAAAGGGAGGTAATTTTCCTTTTTCCATTTACAGAGGAGGATGTGGAAGTTCAGAATGGTTAAATGACATTCCAGTTAGTAAACGGGGCATGGTTCCCTGAGTACCAAACACGACATGGAATGCCTGCCACGTGGTAAATTCTTAATAAACATCAGAAATTAAAAATCAAAGATTTTTGACAATACAAGTAGATACTTTGTTGTAATATCCTTTTGCTCCCTACATATATATTCGTGTAACTTACCTACCATAAAATTCACCATTTAAGGTGTCCAAGTCAGTGGTTTTTTTAGTATATTCAGGGAGTTGTACAACTATCACCACAATCTAAGAACAGAACAATTTTCTGTCACCAGGGAAGTCCTTTATTTTTTAACATCTGAATTTTCATAGCTTTCTTAGAGGATAAAATACTATTCTGTCAAAAGCGGTACTTTTCTCATGCACTTTTGGTTGGAATGTAAAATGGCACAGCCACTCCAAAAAGTAATTTGGCAGTTTCCAAAAGACTAAACGTGCAATAAGTATTCAACTTAGCGACTGTACTTTGGGGGCACTTATCCCGAAGAAATGAAACTTTGTGTTCCCTCAAAAACTTGTATGCAGAATATTTATAGCAGTTCTATTATTTGTAAAAGCCAGAAAGTGGAAAGAACCCAAATGTCTTTTAATAGGTGAACGGGTAAATAAAGTCCGGTACATCCACACAGTGCAACACTACTCAGCAATAAAAAGGGTCAAACCATGGGTAGATAAAACACTAGGCGTGACCTTACAGGCATGATGCTTAATGCACAACAACCATTTCATAAAGTGATAACACTGTGTGATTCCGTTTACACAACATCTGCAGAATGACAAAACTATAGAGATGGAAAACAGATCAGCAGCCGCCCGGGGCCAGGGATGGAGTAGGTGTGACAATAAAGGGGTAGCGTGAGAGAGCCCTTTTGTAGTGATGGAACATTCTGTATTTTAATGGCAATAGTGGTTACATGGGTATGCGTGGGATGAAATTGCTTAGAACGATACACACGCACATAAAATGCATGTAAAACAGGTGAGACCTGAATATGGCCGTGGTGCCCAGTTCACATCCTTGTACCAGTGTTAGTTTCCTGGTTTTGATATTGTACTCCTGATATATAAGCTGTGACCAGTGGCAAAAGCTGAGGGAACTGTTCAAAGAACCTCATGTATTAGTTTTGCCACTTCATGGGAGTCTGTAATCATTTCAAAATAAAAAAGCTAAGATAGTTTGGCATTTCAAAAGGAAAGCCAACATGAGTTCTGAAGGACTTACCCAAACCTGAAAGTTGGCATGTCTATGACTTTTCAGACCATTCTTATAATCGACACAATGTGATCTTCACTGCAAAAGCCTTAATAGATCGAAATCACAACACAAATTGCTCAAAATGGAAAATTACTCAAGAGAATGGAAAGAACACCTGAAGAGAACAAGAAAAGCAGAGGCTCGAGGCTACTTTATGGACACAAACTACATTAAAGAAGTAAAAGACATCAGAGGAAAGATGGAAAGATCAAAGTAATTAGAAACTACAGAAGTAATTCCATGTCAAGGATTGTCTTACCATGTCATCGTAATGAGGAAGACAACTCAAACTCCTGAAAACACTCTTAAAAGGAGGTTTGGATAGGGCGCCCGGGTGGCTCAGTCGGTTGAGCGTCCGACTCTGGATTTCAGCTCAAGTCGTGATCCCGGGGTCCTTAGCGGGGAGTTTGGTCCACGATTCTCTCTCCCTCCTCCCCTCCACTACTCACAAACATGCTCGCTCTCTCTCTCTCTCTCAAATAAATAAATAAATCTAAAAAAAACAAAACAAAACAAAACAAAACACCGTGATCTCTGGCTCTGGATCAGACGGCAGCAATCCTAACCCTGACTTTTTCTACTAGAAGCTTTCTGATGTTGGGCAGGTTATTTCATCCATCTCATTTCACATATCTATAAAATGGTAGCACTGATAGATGATCAGGATGCTTTGTGCATTCAGTGAAATGATATAAAATGCTGAAAACAGTACCTGGGATACGGGAAACACTCAACAAGCATTAGCTAGTGTTATTGCTATTACCATATTTCATTGGATTTCACAATAGCACTGCAGTAGACACTATTTGTTTCCATTTTCCCAGGGATTTATAGTATTTGATAGTTATTGGCCCATTTAGGATCACAATTAGACTGTTTAGGACTAGGCCCAGAATTCCTATCTCCTGTGTTCTAACATTTTGAGGTCTCTTTAATTGTTACTCTTATAAAAATGTTCTTGGGGTACCTGGGTGGCTCAGTGGGTTAAAGCCTCTGCCTTCGGCTCAGGTGATGATTTCAGGGTCCTGGGATTGAGCCCCACATCAGGCTCTCTGCTCAGCAAGGAACCTGCTTCCCCTTCTCTCTTTGCCTGCCTCTCTGCCTACTTGTGATCTCTCTCTCTCTGTCTCTCTCTCTCTCTCTGTCAAATAAATAAATAAAATCTTTTAAACAAAAGTGTTCCTTACTAAAGGAGTTACCGGTTATCCAGTGCATAGGATGACACATTTGCCAAAGCTTCAAACACTCCCTTTGTGTTTATTGGTCTGTTAGAGGGGGCTTACGGATCTTAATATATACTCTGACTTTTTTATTTTCATTGCATGTCCAGGCTGTATATATCAGTGTCAGTTATGACTGGCATTTAGCCACGCATAACCCTGTTTGTAAGGGAAGCTGGAAAATGGGAGTTTTTCAAGCTGGGCATACTGCCTCTCTGGACAAAATGAGGGCTGCCTTAGTAAGAAAGGAGATAAATGGTTATTGGTTGCACAAACACCATAATGTCCAGGAGGAATGGTCCCAGATGCAGAAGGCGTCTCTGGCAAGAAGGAAGCAGCCAAGAGAGCAAGAGAGTCCATGGTGGCTCCCAGGGCTTGTGGCTGAGCATATGTTCTGTACGGTTCTGCATTATGTGGCCCTGGCTAACCTCTCTGACTTTGACTTTTACCCAGCCAACGTCCTCACGATCTTTAGGATTTCAGGTTCTTAAGCATGCCATGCTTTCTCTTACAGATCCTCTACTTGGAACTCCCCTCCCCAGTACACTATACATGCATATTTTGCCAGGCTAACTCAAAAGTGCAATGAGCTATGGGAAGCTTCCCCTGTCCCTCGAATCTTGGTTCAGTCCCCCATCTGTCTCTTAATGCATCTCTTAGGCCCTTTGTGCATACCCCTATTGTTATACCCATCACACTGCACTCTAAGTGTGTTGGGCCAACCTCCCTCCCTCACACTTCCAGAACTGTTAGCACCTCAAAGTCAGGAACTCTATTCTAATTGCATAGGCCAGCTCTGTATTTTGCTCATTTTTGGTTCACCAATTATTTTCCCAGTATCTGGCGCCCAACAGGTAACCAATAAACTAATTAATAAATTCAACTCTGAGTATTTCAGGAGCCCATAAAAAACTAGTGCAGATGGGCAGTAATCCTGTGTTAGGGGTTTATGAAATTGAGGCACCCTGGATTTACGGCTTTACATGAATTACCTTCTTTCATTTTCCTGACAACCCTATAATACACATACAACTGCCAGGCTCATTTCACAGAAGGGGAAATTGAGGCTTAGGGAGGTTATTTGCCTAAGGTCATAGAGCTAATAAAATGCTGAGCAGGGATCGGAGCCCTGGTTGTTTCCACTCCACAGTCTACATCCTTAATTACCAGGCTAGGTTGTGCAACTCCGGTTGGCTGTGTATTTCGAGAAGGCCTGTAGCACGGAGCTCCAGGAACACTGAACAGCTCTTTGGTAGTACGAATCTTGCTGACTCACTGACGGCCATTTTATCTTGTCTGATGAGAGAAGGAAGAGAGAGGGCAGTGAAAGGCCATAGGGGGCTTTATTTGGGGACAGAGAGGAAGCAGGACGACAAATGAAGTGAACGGAGAATCCCACATCAGAGCAGCCACAGATCCAATCAAAGACAAGCATTTCATCAACACCATTCTGACAACCAGCTAATTAAATATCCCCGGGGACAGGGTTCCCATCTTGACTCACAAGGGCGAGCGCGGAGTTCTGAAGCCTGTTCTCCACATGGGGCTTAGCAAAGCCAGCTTCCCAGATGGCCTGATAATCCCCGAAGCAAGCATAATACCCCAGCCCCTCCTGGAAAACAGGCAAAGGCAGCAGATTATATGGAAAGCAAGCTTAGCGTAAGAATGATAAAAGCTTATATTTATTGGGCACTTGCAATCAGTCTCAAGCAACAGAGCGGTTATTTCATTTAATCCTCCGAAAGGATCTAATGAGAGAGGACATTATCCCCATTTTACAGACATGGAACCAAGGGACAGCGATCGTGCCTGCTACTTGCTGATTGTTCCTCAGCCCCAAATCCATCCTGCCCCCGTCCCTACTCTCTAATCTCTACTTGCCTGGGACTCTGCACCCTCCATGACCCAGGACCCATAACCAGCTAGTTTCCTATTAAATTCTGCAAACAAAAGGCAGCAAATGGACTTGCTGAGAAAGTCCGAAGAAAGGGAAAGCAAACTTCCTTCCTGCTTCCCTGTTCTCACAGCCTCACGGCTAGTGGGCGGGGGTCCCCAGCCTTCAGCGTCTTGGGCACTGCTGCTCCCAGTTTTGCCACACCCTGTCAACAGCACCAGGAGCAGTCGGGCGGCAGTCTCCCCGAAACCTGAGTGCCACCCAGGCAGGGCAACCCCTCCGAACACCTCCATCCTGGCAGCTCCTCTCTGTTCATTCAGCCTTGGGGGGCGGGCGCTTCTTCGCGCTGCTCTCTCTGGACTTACACCTATGCTCCTTTTGGTTCTTTCAGCTTCTACCACGTGTGTACTCCATTCTCAGCACTAAATCCCCTCTGTCTGAAGTAGCCCGTCGCATGTCTGCGATTATGACTCGACCTTGACTGGTACAGAGATGTTCAGCATTTTCTCCAGCGTCACATAGTAAGCAGCGTGGCCACGGCTAACCTCAGGTTTTCCACAAAGGTTGGAATGGGCAGCTTTATCTGCTGTGGGGAGCGAGGATCACCACAGATTGTCAGCACGGATGTGTTGAACCAATTTCTTGGTGCTCACATGACAATTCAGTTTTATTAAAAATAACATGTACGTATAACGCTTTCGAGTTTGGAGATTTTGTAGCCATTACCTCATTTGATTCAGAAAGGAAATATATATGTTTTTTAAAGATTTTGTTTATTTATTTATTTGTCGGAGAGAGAGCGTGCACAAGCAAGGGGAGCAGCAGGCAGAGGGAGAAGCAAGCTCCCTACTGAGCAGGGAGGAAGATGTGGGAATAGACCCCAGGAACCTGGGATCATGACCTGAGCTGAAGGCAGAGGCTTAACTGACTGAGCCACCCAGGCGTCCCCAGAAAGGAAATATATTATAGTTAAGGTATAACCTTTAAAGTAAGACAGCCATGAGTCTAATTCTTGGTTAAAGATTAACTTTGTAACAGCTGCTTGACCTTTGACAAGTTGCCGAAACTTGTTGAAATTTTCCTGACCTATGAAATCTGGTTACTACAACTACCTACCTCATATGGCTGCTGTGATGATTCAACTAATATAATGTAATATACATAGCATGTCAAGAACTGCGTGGAGCCTGAGGTTTAATCATACAACCAAATAAGTTACTTGTTCGGTGTCTGTTATTTCTATGAAATACTGCTATTACACAGCGAGGGGCAGAAGACAGGAAACTCCCGGGTCAGAGACCAACAACTTCATCACTCATGACAAAAGCACTAGCCAGAGATGCTTCTTGGTTTTCTTTGATTGTTCACACCCCTCAGTCTCACAGGATGAAACAATGTCATGGCTGCCGGTACATACAGCAGGTTACGTTACAGAACACTGCACTTGGGGGACTCACTCACTTTAGAATAAGTTGAAAGAAGACTACTCCTTGTCTGGGGGAAACATTACCTCATTTTTCAAGCTTCCTCAGTGAAAACATAACCATGAGAAATGATCCAGGTAAAGAGCAGTCAGGGCCTTGCATTTTGGGGATAACCACGGGGATACACAGGGAAACTCAACGCCATGGTAGACTATCTCTCCCGCAAAATTTACTGAGTCCTGAGTAACTACACAGTAAGTGGTAATTATCACTAAGAGTCTCATAAAACCCAACCATGAAAGAATATTTTCCTCAACTTATGGAGGAGAAAACTGGCTCAGAAAAGTGAAATGACTTGCTCAATCATAATAACCTTCAGGGAACTGGTGGTTCTGGGTTCAGAAATCAGAAAGCATGACCCCAAACGCCCAATCATCTCCATCAAGATAGATTTTTGTAAAGATAGGCCTGTTTGTAAAGATAGGTCACACATACCATTAGCCCAGAATTGGCTATATAGTTTTGCAGGGCTCAGCACCCATATTTCTAAAATTCTTAAACTTTAGAATGAGAGGGGCCCTACATGTAACCTATTCTAGTAGGTTCTGAACTATATTTACCAGGAAGCTAGTTGTCCACTGAGCTTTGGCAGAGGCTACCAAGAGTGGATGTAGGCACATGAAGGGAAGATGGGGAAAGACCTCTACCCATGAAGGTCCACTTTTATTGGGGTTACACGTAAGATTATTATTTTTTTTTTAGATTTTATTTATTTATTTGACAGAGAGAGAGAGATCACAAGTAGGCAGAGAGGCAGGCAGAGAGGTAGGGGAAGCAGGCTCCCCGCTGAGCAGAGAGCCCGATGCGGGGCTTGATCCCAGGACCCTGAGATCATGACCCGAGCTGAAGGCAGAGGTTTTAACCCACTGAGCCACCCAGGTGCCCTATTTTTTATTTTTTTTAAAGGAGAGGTACACCAGAGAACAAACTAGTGGTTGCCAGAGGGGAGGGGCAAAATAGGTGAAGGGAAGTGGAATAGATACAAGCTTCTAGTTACGGAATGAATAAGTCACAGGGATAAAGGCACAGCCTAGGGAATACAGTCAATGAAACTGCAGCCACATTGTACAGTAAGAGACGGCAGCTACACTTGTAGTGGGCACCACATAACATAACATAGCATAGCACATAGATGTGTTGAATCACCGTGTCGTATGCCTGAAACTCCTATGTTACGTACTCAGTGTTTACGTCCCTCCCAAAATCCATCTGTTGGAATCCTAAGCTCCAATGTGATAGTGTCAGGAGGTGGGGCCTTTGGGAGGTGTTAGGTCTTGAATGGTGCCCTTTTAAAATGTGTCGGACACATTTTCATTAAAAAAGGCGGAGGGGAGGTACGTTCTTAGAAAATCTCAAATTTAACTCGACTAAAATTTGAGGGATTCAGTTTGTTTGTTTTTAGAATTCAACATTTTAAAACCTGTATTTGAAAAAAATTTCAAACATACATAAACGTACAGAGGAAGCATGACAAGCCCCACGTGTTAATGACGCAACCTAACAATCGAAAAATTTTGTGCTAAAAAATGAAGAAACTGGGACACCTGGGTGGCTCGGATGGAGTCCCACGCGGGGCTCTTTGCTCAGCAGGAGTCTGCTTCTCTCTCTCCATCTGCCCTGCCACTCCTACTGCTTGTGCTCTCTCTCGCTCTCTCTCTCTCAGATAAATCAATAAAATCTTTAAAAAAAAAAAATGAAATAGGAATGCCTGGGTGGCTCAGTGGGTTAAAGCCTCTGCCTTCGGCTCAGGTCATGATCTCAGGGTCCTGGGATGGAGGCCCCGCATCAGGCTCTCTGCTCAGCAGGGAGCCTGCTTCCCCCCCCTCTCTGCCTGCCTCTCTGCCTGCTTGTGATCTCTCTCTCCCTCTGTCAAATAAATATATAAAATCTCTTAAAAATAAAATAAAAAATTAAATTAAATTAAAAAAATAAAAATGGAGAGGCTAAGGCCCAGACGGTGAAGGGATTTGGCCAAATTTGCACAGTGAGTAACAGAACTGTGTCTCTCCCTCACTCTCATGGCTTTCAGACAAATATTCTCTCCACCAGGGCGGAGGTGGCCTCAGATAAGTGTAAGAACTCTTATATGATGAGATGTGCTTCTAAAAGCAGAGAGTACTACGCCAGTATCAGGAAGCCATGCACTTTAAATTGCCTGGCCAGACACGAGAATGATCTCTCCTAGCAGCTAATTCAACAGTGTCGGAAGTCAGAAAAGCTTGGCACCACTCCCTGATACACTATGGGATAAGCTAATTGATGTGCATTCCATTAACTATTTCATTCAAATATTTATTGAGGATCTATTATATGCCAGAGACTGTGCTGACTTCCAGGATATAACTGTGAGAAAAACAGAGTTTGAATAAGTTACTGACACTTCTCTATTCATCCATTTATTGATTCAAAAAGACGTATTGGGCACAATTGTGGGTCCGCCCCTGTGTTAGAAACTAAGGGCACTGCCCTCAAAAAGCGCCCAGGCTAGTGGGAATGGGGCAAAGGAGAATTTTATAGAACAGTGTAAGTATCAGAAACAAGTTTGTTAGGTAGCCCACAAGAGCACCTCACCTGACTTGGAGGGTCCAAGGAAAAGCCCCTGAAAACACTCAAAATGAAGCTGAGATAGAAAGGAAAGCAAGTGAGAGTAGCCAGTTACCTCATCTGTAACGTGGGATTCATGGTATCTTGTCCCTGAGTGATGCTGTGAATGTGCAAAGAAATATATTCCTGTGAGGGCTCCAGGCTGGCACACAGGGAAGGCATGGCCTTGCATGTTACTTCCTGTCTCTCTATCTTCCTATGCACGCGTGCTGACCAGGACCTTATATCTGTCTGTAGCTAATGATCAATTAAGTCGAGAGCCCACACAGGAAGAAAGCCCTGTCTCCCGCCCCATTTGCCCCAGAGTCCAAGCAAGTGAGGAGGCCCAGACCCAGGCCCTGGAAAGGAGCCTGCACTGCTGGCCATTTCGTTTGGGAATTTCACCCTGTGGCAAAGACCGTACCAAACACAATTTTCCTCCAAAAGTGGTTTCCTCCTCCCCCTTCTCCCCATGGAGTTCCCCCACCCCCGCCCCCCACACCAAGTGATTGATGTCTCACTGAGGGCCTTTTCCCCTTCAGAGCCCATCTGGCCTTCCTGCCTCCGCCTGCGGGGAGGGTGTAATCCTGTGTCTGCTGCTTTGCCAACGGTTTCTATGGAAATTATGACAATATTACAGCCATTGTGAAGCCACGTCAGTGCTGACTGAATGAGGGGACGGGACTCGAGAGGGGAAATTTGGAATTAAATCTCAACAACCTCAGTCCTCAGAGACAATGACTACCTTTTGTAATGTTCCTATCAACAGTAACAAACAATAACACACGAATATTGTTCTTGCCTGAACAATACGAGGAGGGCTTCTCTCTCCAATCCCTCCAGGACGAGCCAGATGATAAAAGTCAGGCCCACAGCAGGCGCTCCCTGGCTATATGGGGCGGTGAGAGCGAGGGAACACTCCAGGCAGGGGTGCAAGAATGGGGGGTCATAACTCGAGCACCTGAATGCTGCCAACCTCCCCCGTGTCACAGGTGCCTAGGCGGCCACCGCCCAGGATGCAGTGTGGGTCGTTCACCGCTCTCCCAAATCATCACAAGAACTTTGTTCAGAATTGGGAAATAGAAGTGCTTATTTAGGGGAAAGGAGAGGTCAGCAGCCATTCAGAGTTCCCACATGTGGAGATGGTAAAAAAAGAAGTAGCCACAGAGCTCTACCCCACATAGGATCTCTCCCCAGCACGGCCCCTTACTTTCGCTGGGGCCCATATTTTCTGCCCATTGTCTTCCTTACACGTTGAATATCTTTCTCTCTCTCTCTCTCTCTCTTTTAAGTCCACAATGTTTTGAGGTTAATTTGAACAGGCTTCCCTTCTTTTGAGAGAAAATGTGATGCTTTTACTCAACTTGCAAAGCAATGCCACGTCATTGTAGAAAGGATGGAAAATGTGGCTGAAGGAACAGAAGAAAACACAAGGTATGATCTCCCTGTTCAGAAATACACTGCCACTAAGATTCTGTTAAATTTCCATGTAATTTTTATTGTGGCTGAAGGTGTGGTGTGGTGGTTCAGACAGGATTCCGGCTCTGCGAGCTGTCTGAGCTCTTGCGGATTAGGACAGCTGTCTACACCTCAGTCTTCCTGCCCCGGGACTTGCAAAGGCAGAAGGACGAAATAAACCAGGCACATATTCTCACACTATTATTCTTCTGCAGCATCATTTTTCACGGCTCTGTAGTATTTTGTCCTGTGAACAGCCCATAAATTATTTGCAAAATCCTGTGACTGAGGCTGTCGTTTTATACATTTACTATTACAGAGCGACTTCTTATACATAACTTGTGGTTTTCCTTTTGTTTCCTACGCGTTATTCAGCAGAGGGGCTGAAGTCACCAAAATTACGCCAAATACACTGGGCGTGTGGACTGTGGTGGACACGGAGGAAGACCAGTCAGGGTGAGGGGCGCGTCCTACCCTTAGAGCTGAGCTAGTGGGGAGAGCGGAAGGGGCTCCGGGCTGGAAAACGGGACATCTGGGGCTTAGCTCCCCCTCAGCCCCCTCCAATGAACTGTGTAACTTGGGAAAATGACCTAATCTCTCTTTTCTTATTTATAAAATGAGCATAATTACAGAACCGCCCTCCAAGGGTTTTTGTGAACAGACTAAATTAATATATGTAAAGGGCTTTTTAAAAAATGCCTGGCACAGCAATCTTCACAAGAGCCAAAAAGTAGAAACAACCGAAATGTCCATGAGCTGATGAACGGAAAAACAAAATGTGGTATATCCCATACCTCAAACTAATATAACACTGTATATCAACTATGCTTCCTTAATAAATTGTTCAAAATCTTATTCAGCTATGGCAGTGAAACCATTCTGAATAATACTGTAATGGTGGATACGTGTTACTCTATTTTTTGTCAAAACCCACAGAATATACAAAACCAAGACTGAACCCTAATATAAACTGTGGACTTACTAACAAAGTATCACTACTGGTCCATCAGTTGTAACAAAATACCACAGCAATGCAAGCTGTCAATGACAGAGGAAATTGGAGGGTGAGGGTAAGGAGGTATGTTGGAAATCTGTGCTTCCTGGTCATTTTCTCTGTAAACTAAAACTGCACAAAAAAAAATAAAGTCTATGAAAGTCTAATAAAAGTCTAAAAAAACTAGAAGGGACTTGAAAAAAAAAGTGGCATATCCATACAATGGAACATTATCCAGCCATAAAAAAAGAATAAAATACCAACGCACGCTACAACATGATAAACCTTGAAAACATTACACTCAGTGAAAGAAGCCAGACAGAAAAAGGCCACATATTGTATGATTCCATTCATATGGAATGTCCAGGACAGGCAAATCTATAGAGACAGAAAGCAGATTAGCGGTTGCCAGGGGCTGGAGGGAGGGAGAAATGGAGAGTGACTGCTAACGGGTACAGAGTTTCCTTTTGGGATCATGGAAAAGTTCTGGAACAGCATAGTGGTAATGACTAGAACACCGTAAATGGAATTATACTTTAAAATGGTTAATGTCAACTACACTCAAACGAAAGAAGATTCACTATACTTCAATTTTTAAGAATCAAATTAAAAATGGTTAAAATGGTAACTTTTCTGTATGTTTTACCACAGTTTAAAATAACAGTGCCTGCAATACAAAAAGCACTCAAAATTCATTATTGTTCAACCTTATTCTCATCTGGGGGGGTCTCAGTGTGCCTATTTACAAAGTGAAAGGGGAAATGATCTTTGAAATTGCTCCTAGCTCTGAGATTCTACAATCTAGTAGGATGAATCTGCCTTGTGATGGAGAAGTCTTTACAGCGAATATCTCTTTCCTTCCTTCTCCCTCCCCCAGCGGGAGGGAGGCTCAGCGCCCTTCTTCTGGGCGCTCATCTTGAAGTTGCCATCACCTCCACCGCAAACTCCTGGGAGCACCTGACAGATCCCTGATTGCTGGTGACCCTGAAGAGGCTAACGACTGACTCTCAGTCAGCACCTGTCCGGCCCATGAATGGAGTAGCAATAAAGCAATGAATGAACGCTCAAATGGAGAGCCATCAATTCACACTGCACGCCCGCAGGGAGCCAGCCTCCCCTGAATTCCTGACCGCAAGTCCCGGTTCCTGAGTGGCAAGTGCACATTTTCCAGAAAGCAGTACACACCCTCCCAGGTACACCCTTTCTCTGAAAACTCCTAAGCACACACTTATAAAGCTGTTATTGCAGCTTGCACAACTCCCCATTTTTAATCTGTTGACACGTCTTGCGTGTGAGCAAGCCTAGCATTCTCCCCATTCACTTAACAATGTCACGTTCTGTTAACAAACTCCAAGAGAACCTATTTTCCACCACTTCCTCTCCTCTTTGCGGCTACAAGCTGTTGGCTGCCTTCACACCTCTCCTTTTCCTAGCAGGGCAGCAAAGCTTTATTTTCAGCCCGACCTCCTTCCTAATCGTTTGGACTTCCGCTATTTGTTTCTTTCTCACTGACATTTCCAGGTTATCTCCGGCAACCTTCCCTTTTCCCCTGTCTTTGTTCTTTATGAAACCTTGCCTCCGTTTCATAAATTTGCTTTCTCTAAAATATCTTGCAGTGTTCTCCTCTTCATTGTCAGGTGTGTATTTATGTTTAATTTCCTCCTTCAATCTCAGACATTCTGAAAGGAGGACTAGTGTTCCTGAGCCTTTCAAATTGTCCTGTCTAGTTATCATATCTACTTCAAGTTTCTGAATCTTTTCATATTGAAAAGTTGCTGGGGGCACTTGGGGGGCTCAGTGGGTTAAGGCTCTGACACTTTATTTCCACTCAGATCATGATCTCAGGGTTGTGAGATCAGCGGTGATGGGCTCTGCACTCAGTGCACAGTCTGCTTGAGATTCTCTCTCCCTCTCCCCATTCCCCTCCCCTCCTCTCTCTGAAACGGAAGAAAACCAAACAAAACAAAATTTAAGTTGCTGGGGCACCTTCTGCCACTCCAATGCACATACACACACACATCCCACACACCCCTGTGCCCCTCTGAATTCAAGACCAGGAGTCGGCAAACAATTGTCCTTGAGGCAAATCCGGCCCACCACCTGACTTCTGTAAACAAAGTTTTATTGGCACACAGTCATACCCATTCATTCACATATTGTCTATGAATGACTTCGTTATACAGACTTTGGTAGTTGTGGTAGACAGGTAGACACCTTATAGCCCATAAAGCCTAAGATATTTATTATCTGGACCTTTATAGACTCCTATTGTACACAACTGAGGGATATCTCATCCTTTATTTACAGACTCCTAGCTAACAATATGTATTGCCAGATACTGGCTTCCTTTCAAATCTGCTACACCCATTTCAAACTCCCTGCTCCCCACTCTATGGTCTCATTAAAATATTCCTGATGTGCACCACTGGCTGGCTTCCTGATTCTTGCTTGGTGTGAGAAGAAAACTATATCTCTGGAAATGTTTTCCCTCCCTACCAATTGTGAGATACTGTTATTCATCAATTGTGGTGTTTTTCCTTCTCACTTAGCATCCATTTATCCCACAACTTCTCATTTCAGTGGTTTTATTTATTTCTATCCAAATGACAGGATGTGAAGATGTTAGTAGAAGAAAACAGTCTCTCCCTATCTCACTTCCAACTCATAGCCACTTTATCTTTTCTCTTTGCACATAAGCTAGCCTTTTGGTAATAAACCAGATAATTTTGCCTTCAGTGGAATCTGTCTAGAAAAGTGGTATGTGAGCCCCAGCCTCCTGTAGACCTCGATTTGAGCCTTATCTGTGACCATCCTTTCAATATGATCTGCCCTTAGCAGACAGTAAAGGTGACTTTAAATCAGGTCAACCTACCAGAAAGGCACAGCATCCACAAAAAATTTTCATTGGGCACTTGGTGCATATCACGAAAAGTGTTTGAACCTCTCCACTTCTTCCTTCTCTTGCCCCATCTTCTGGCCTCCCTCTAGGCTTCATGGCTTCTGATGTCTTCTTCATTAGTAGCTTCAGCTACTATGTTCATCTTGATCAAATTCAGGTTCCCTATTTTGATTCTCTGAGTCCCATCAACTCACTCTCCAGAAAGATTCCCTAGTAAACATTTTATTTTGGATAATCCTCTTAATCAAGCCAGTTCTATCGCTAGACCCCATTCAGTACCAATGCTTAGTTGCCACCATATAAAAAAACAGCAAAATGGTATATAAAAACCAATCAGAGAGTCCTTGGGCTAAATTCTGGACATTGTCCATTTCCTGTTGTAGAATTGCAGGAAGTCAAGGCACCTCTCCAAGATCCGGTTTCTTTTCCAAAATGTTTAGTTATTTACACTTATTTTGTAGAATGATTTTAAGGACTGGAGGTAGCAATGCCTTGCAAAAATAAGTACTCCGTAAATGGAGCTGTTCATTAGAGCACACCATGAACCTCATATCTGTGCCTTGAAAGCCAAGGAAAAGTAAAATTCAAGTAGATTAAGGTGAGAACGTCTTTGGTAATGAAAATAAAAGACACTTTTCTCTTTCTTCATTTTTATCTCCAGCTAAGATTTAAAATCATCTTCTCCCAATGTCTTTTACTTTGTCCCCACTTGCCTGGCTCTTGTGACCCCTTTATCCCATCTGCTGTTGAGCACTGAGGCCCAGGCTGCTCTCCTCCCTCTTATGGAATTTACACAGAAGTGTTCCCTGGTTTACCCAGTGTCCTTCCCTTGAAGTCCACATGGCAAGCAACCATCTCATGCTCAGTAATCCTGCAGCATGAAAATGTCCACACCACATGCCACTCTTTCTAGGAAGTTTCCGTTGACAAATGATAAAGAAATGAACATACACAAAGATTTGGCGAGAAAAAGGTCCATCACATCCTTATTTACAATGGCAGAAGAAGAAAAGTAAAAGTGAAACCAAAACTAAAAACTAAAATATCAATGTCCAATTAAAAGAAATTAGTAACTCAGAGTACTTGGCTGGCTCATTCGATAGAATGTGAAGCTCTTGATCTCGGGGTTGTGGGTTCGAGACCCATGCTGCATGTAGAAGTGACTTAAAAAAATAAAAATTTTGGGGTGCCTGGGTGGTTCAGTCAGTTAAGCATCTGCCTTCAACTCAGGTCATAATCCCAGGTTCCTGGGATCGAGCCCCGTATAGGACTCCCTGCTCAGCAGGGAGTCTGCTTCTCCCTCTGCCCTTCCTGCCCAATCATGCTCTCTCTCACTCACTCTCAAATAAATAAACAAAATCTTTTAAATAAATGAATAAAATAAAAATTTTGAAAAAGGAAATTAGTGATTAAATATGTGATACATCACAACAGAGTACATAGCCATTGTAAATTACATTTTGGAAAAATTTTGATGCTCTGTAAAGATGCCAAAATAAGTTAAAAAAAATAAGTTTAGTGTTTCCAGGTCAGAATGAAAGGAGCTAAGAAGTTGCCACTCCACTTTAATAACAAATAAAAAGCTGAGCAAACTGACAAATCAACAATTCCCCTCAGACTCAGCAGAAAGGTGAAGTTACATGGAAAACCACTGTCCTCAGAATTGGAAAGAAAGAGAGGCAGACAGAGTCATGACTCACATGAGCATTAGCCCACAAGCAAACAATTCCACAGAAACGAGTGCCAGAGGAGGAAAACCTGAACGGTGATGAAGGAATGGATGGAGGCTCAGTGTGGACAACCCTAAGAGTTCAAAACTCCAGGGAGACCCAGTCATGGGAGGCCTTCCCAGTTTTATGACTGTTACCTCCAAAAGCTCTCTGAGGTCCTCAAAGTGACTACAAGAGAAAGATCCCCTCTAGCCTCTAGAATGGGGAAGGGTGAAGGAACCATTTTTTAAATATACTAGAAAATTCCTTTCTTCTTGACAAGGCCTGACTCCAGGAAAACCTATTTTACCAGAGCCTAATTTGCTATCAGAACCTAATAATAAGCTACCTGAGGGAAAGGGGAGATACTCAACACCACTCCTCTGGCCTTCCACACAAGAGAAGGCAAATACCTAACTCCAGCTCCATTAAGCCTTCCACCTAGGGGAAGGGAAATACACATCTCCATCCCTGTCCAGTCATCTTTTCCCATCTAAGGGGTGGCAGAAGAAGAATGAGAAGCATGATGAAGCCCACAGTCCAAGCGCACAGGCTCGCCAAAAGACTGAGATCTAACCATAGGTTATAGAGTGCTTCCCCCTCTGATCCACACTTTACTACTACATCATTACTGGAGTTCCTGTTACCCATTTCATTGTATCCACCTCTCAAGAAAATATGACAAGGGATACTAAAAGGGAAAAAACACAGGTTTTAAGAGAACGAACAAACACCAAAACCAGAGTCAGATATGGCAGGAATTATCAGATGAGGGATTTAGAAAAAAAATTCATTAATTTGCTTCAATGGAAAAAGGAGGTGACGCTCAAGAAAAGATAGATAATATAAGCGGAGAGACGGGAATTCTAACAAAGGACTGAAAAAAAAAATACTAGAAATCAAAAACATTGTAGTAGAAATGAAAAATGCCTTTGATGGGCTCATTAGACACAGCTGAAGAAGAAATCTCTGAATTGGAAGATATAACAATAAAAACTTCCAAAACTGAGCAAAAAAAAAAATACAGAAAAAAATGAAACACAGTATCAAAGAACTGCAGGACAACTACAGAAAGTGTAACATATCTATACTAGGAATATCAGAAGGAGAAAAGAAAACAGAAGCAATATTTAAAGCAATAACGACTGAGAATTTCCCCTAAATTAATGTCAGATACCCTATCACAGAAGCTCAAGGAAAGTCAAGCTCGAGGAACATCAAGTACCCGCCCCAAAAAACTATACCTAGACTTATCTTATTCATATTTCAAATAATCAGAGATAAAGACAGAATCTTGAAAGATGACAAAGGGAAAAAAAAAACACCTTAGCCATAGAGAGGCAAAAATAAAAACTACTCTGATTTCTTCTCAGAATCCATACAAGCAAGAGGAGAGTAGACTGAAATATTTAAAGTGTTGAGGGGAAAAAAAAATCCACCTACAATTCTGACCTTGCAAAATATCCTTCAAAAGTGAACACATGAAAAGACATTCGACATTGCTAATCATCAAGGAAATGGAAATCAAAACCACAGTGAGACATCATTTATACCTGTCAGGATGACTGGAATTAAAAAGAAAGCACAAGCAGAGCACCTGGGTGGCTTAGTCAAGTAAGTGTCTGCCTTCGGCTCAGGTCATGATCCTGGGGTCCCGGGATTGAGTACTGTGTCGGGCTTCTTGCTCAGTGGGGAGCCTGCTTCTCCCTCTGCCTGCCTCTCTCTCTCCCTCTCTGACAAATAAATAAATAAAAATCTTAAAATTTAAAAAAAAAAGAAAGAACAAGCATTGGTGAGGATATGAAGAAAAAGGAATCTTCATACACTGTCCGTGAGAATATAAATTGGTGCAACCACTAACACTGGCTGGAAAACATGCTGGAAGACAACACAGAAGTTCCTAAAAAAATTAAAAATAGAAATACCAGATGATCCAGTAACTCCACTCCTGCATGTTTACCCAAAGAAAACGAAAACACTAACTTGAAAAGATACATGCACCCCTATGTTTACTGCAGCATTATTTACAATAGCCAAGATATGGAAACAACCTCTGTCTATCTATAGGAGAATGAATAAGGAAGATGTGATATATATACAAAATATTATTTAGCCACAAAAAAGAAGGAGATCCTACCATTTGCATCAACAAGGATGGCATGGAGGGTATAATGAATGCTAAGTGAAATAAGATAGAAAGGGCAAAACAAATGCCATGATTTTACTTACATGTGGAATTGCAAAAACAAATGAACAAACAAACAAACAGAAAACAGAAAAAGATCCATAAACACGGAGAAAAAACTGTCGGTTACCAGAGAGGAAGAGGGTCAGAGAAGGGGCAAAATGGGGGAGGGGGAGTGGACGATTCAGGCTTCCAGTTAAGGAATGACTAAATCATGGGGCTGAAAGGCACAGCATAGGGCATATCGCCAGTGGTCCTGCAATAGTGCTCCATACGGACAGATGGGAGCCACACTTTTGGTGAGCTCAGCAGAACATACAGTCTTATGGAATCACTTTGTTGTACCCTTGAAACTGATGCAACATTGTATGTCAAATATAATTTTGAAAAAGGGAAGGCGAAATAAAGACTTTCTCAGACAAATAAAACTTGAGGGAATTTGTTGGCAGTACATCTGCCTTGCAAGAAATGTTAAAAGAGGTTCTTCCGAGAGAAGAAAAATGATATGCATCAGAAACTTGAATCTATATTAAAAAAAAGAAAAAGCACTGGAGAAGGGATAAGTGAAGGTAATATAAAAACTTAAATTTTTCTTATTCTTAATTGATCTAACATGTAACCATTTGTTTAAAATAATAATAGCAATAATACATTCAGTTATATATGTTTACACATGCTTATGTATAAATGAATAACAACAATAGTACAAGGGACAGGGCAGGGAAGAATTGGGAATATTTGGTTATTATACAATACTTGCACTTGGATTAGTCATAAATGCATATTGTAAACTCTAGGACAACCACTAGAAAAAGTAAAAAAGCATAACTGATATGCTAAGAAAGGAGAAAAAAATGGAATCATATAAAATGCTCTTTTAAAACCACAAAGGGCAGAAAAAGAATGGAAGACCAAAGAAGAACAAGGGAAAGGAACAAGTAGAAAACACATTATATTATAGTAAATATAAGTCCAACTATATCAATATTCACTTTGAATGTCAATAGTCTAAATGCACAAATTAGAAGACGGAGATTGTCAGAGTGAATCAAAAACACAACCCCATGAGGTGCCTGGGTGTAGGTTAAGTGTCAGATTCTTGGTTTCAGCTCAGGTCATGACCTCAGGGTCCTGGGACTGAGCCCTGTGTAGGGCTCACTGCTCAACGTGGAGTCTGCTCCTCTCTCTCCCTCTGCCCCTCCCACCACTCACGCTCTTTTTCTCAAATAAATAAAATCTTAAATACATAGATATATAGACCACAAGAACAGACATGAACCAGAAGTAAAGGGGTAGAGAAAAACATAGTATGCTAACACTAATCAAAAGAAAACAGGAGCAGCTATATCAATTTCAGATAGAGCAGACTTCAAAGTAGGAAAGTTATCAGGTATAATTATAAAGGAGTAAGATCTCCAAGAAGACATCATAATTTCTAACATATATATGTTTCTAAAAGGAGTATCAAAGTAGGTAAGGAAGAACTCATAGAACTGCAAGAAGAAACAGAAGAATCCACTAGCATACTTGGAGACTTTAACACCTCTCTATGGAAAATGGGACAGAACCAGCAGACAGAATCAGTAAAGGCTTAGTTGAACTCAAAAAAAAAAAAAAAAAAAGGCTTGGTTGAACTCAACAGCACTACCAATCAGCGAGATACAATTGATATGGTATCCGCAGACGACTTCATCTAATAACAGAAGAACACACGTTCTTCTCAAGCTCACCTAGTACATTCACCAGGATAGACCACAATCTGAGCTATAAAACACACTATAAAAGTTACAAAAGAAGAGAAATCATATAATGTCTGCTCTCACACCACAACAGAATTAAACCATAAATTAGTAACAAAAAGATAGCAGGAAAATCACAAAATACTTCATTAAACGACACCCTTCAAATAACACATGGATCATTAAAGAAATCTCAAAAGAAACACTGAAATATTTTTGAGCTAAATTAAAGTGAAATACAGCATAACAAAACTTGTAGCATGCAGTTAAAGCAGTGGTTAGAAGAAAATTTATAACATTGAATGAATATATTAAAAAAAAACACTTAAAATCAATAATCTAAGCTTCCATATCAGGAAACTAGACAAAGAAGACAAAGTAGCTCCAAAGTTAGCAGAAGAAGAGAAAGAGTAAGAATTAGAACATAAATCAATAAAACTGAAAACAAAAAATTAATATAGGAAATTAAACCAAAACTGTTTCTTTGAAAAGATCAATAAAACTGATAAGCATCTAGCCAGAATAGCTAAAAAAAAAAGAGAAGACCCAAACTGTATAAGAAAAGGGGCCATCACTACAAATCTCATTGACATTAAAAGGATAACAAAGAAATATTATCAAAAACTCTATGCCCATAAATTTCATAATCTAAACAAAATGGACTATTTCCTTAAAAGACACAATCTAGTAAAACTCACACAAAAAGAAATAGACAATCTGAATGTGTCTATATCTATTTAAAAAAATTAAAACTATAATTTATAATCTTCCTAAACAGCACTAGACCTAGATGGTTCACTAATGAACTCTACAAAACTTTGGAAGAAGAAATTGAGCCAACACTCTACAATCTCTTCCAGAAGATAGAAGCAAAGGGAATACTTAATTCATTCTAGGAAGACACTCTAATACCAAAACCAAATAGACATTACAAGAAAAGAAGACACCAATATCTCTTGTGAACACAGTTGTAAAATTTCTTAACAAAATATTAGCAAATCAAATTCAATAATGTATACAAAGAACTATACACCATGACCAAGTGGGATTTATCCAAAGTATGCAAGGCTGGTTCAATACTGGAAAATTCATGTAATCTATCACAACAAGAAGCTAAAGAAAAGTAACATGAACAAAATCAACAGATGCAGAAGAAGCATTTGACAAAATGTGGCATGACAAAATCTAGTAACAGATGAGTACATCCTCAACACCAATTAAAAACCTACAACTAGAGGCACGTGGGTGGCACAGTCAGTTAAGCCTCAGACTCCTGGTTTCAGCTCAGGTCGTGATCTCAGGGTCGTGGAATCAAGCACCTCATAGGGCTCCATACTCTCTCTTTAAAATAAATAAATAGGGGCACCTGGGTGGCTCAGCGGGTCAAAGTCTCTGCCTTTGGCTCGAGTCATGATCTCAGGGTCCTGAGATCAAGACCCACATCGGGCTCTCTGCTCAGTGGGGAGCCTGCTCCCCCTCTCTTTCTGCCTACCTCTCTGCCTACTTGTGATCTCTCTGTCAAATAAATAAATAAAATCTTTTTTAAAAAAAAAGGAAAAAATGACTAAATAGAACTTCATTAAAATTAAAAACCTCTGTTCTGCAAAAATCAATGTCAATAGAATGAGAAAACAAGCCATAGACCAGGAGAAAATATTTGCAAGAGACACACCTGGTAGAGGATTGTTATCCAAAATATATACAAAAAACTCTTAAAACTCAACAGTAAGAAAATGAATAACCCTATTAAAAAATGGGCCAAAGATCTGAACAGACACCTTACCAAAGAAGATACACATATGGTAAAGTAAGTATATGAAAAGATGCTCCACATCATCTGTCTTCAAATAATTGCAAACTGTCGGTGAGAAACCACTACACTACTACTACCATGGCCAAAACCCCAAACAGTGACAACACCAAATGCTGACAAGGATGTGGAGTCACAGAAACTCTAATTCGATGCTGGCAGGAATGAATACAAAATGGCATAGCCACTTTGGGAGACAGTTCAGAGATTTCTTTCAAAACTAAATATACTCTTCCCATACCATTCAGCAACTGCATTCCTTGGTATTTACACGAGCGAACTGAAAATTTATGTCCACATAAAAAGCTGCGCACAAATGTTTATAGAAGCCTTAGTCACAACTGCCAAAACTCAGAAGCAACAAGTTGCAGGTGAATGGATAAAGAAACCGTACATCCAGAAAATGAACTATCATTCAGTGCTAAAAAGAAATGAGCTATCCAGTCATGAAAAGACATGGAGGGACGTCAAAAGCACGTTACTGAGGGCAAGAAACCAATATGAAAAACGCTGCATACTGTATGATTCCAAATATATGACATTCTGTAAAAGGCAAAACTGTGGGGACAAGAGAAAGACTAGTTGCCAAGGTTAGAGGGAGGGAGGAATGAACAGGTGGAGCACGAAGGACTCTCGGGACAATGAAAATCCTGTGTATGATACTATAATGGTGGGTAATGTTCCTTATATATTTTTCCAATTCCACAGAATGAAGCACACCAAGAAGGAGCCCTAATGTAAACTATGACGTGCGGTGATAAAGATATGTCAGTGAGGATTCCCCAAGTGCAACCAACGTGCCACTTTGGTGGAAGACGGGTAGAAGGGAGGAAGCCTCACAAGTGTGAGGCGGGGAGAAATAAGGGAAAGCTCCGTACTTTCCACTCATTTCTGCTCCGAACCCAAAACTGCTCTCAGAAATAAAGTTGATGAAAATGTATCAGAGTGGTAAAAAATAGTTTTAAAACAGACAATACTGTATATTCCCACGTTCATTTCGGAATGAAAAACACGTGTGTCGTACCCACAGGGATGTGAAGAAGACACCACTCTATTAATGGCAGTTTTCTATGGGAGACTACAGAGAAATGCAGTTTAAGTTTTCCCATCGTTTATCTGGGGGTTTTTTCATCTTTGTTTCTTCAAGATTAGTTTTTCAGTGTGCACCTACAGAGCTGGTGCTTAAGAAGTGTTTTCTGAATAAACAAATAGAGGAAAAAACGGGGGTCAAAGGGATGGTGACCCTTGCTAGCCACACACTGGCCCAACCCCGCATACATAAAGAGAGTAGACTGAGCACTCCCCAAACTAGCTCTCTAGCCTTACAGCAAGCCTCCATCAGCTGTGAATTTTTTCTTAGAAACCGGTCCATAAAAGAGCATATCCCAGGGTGCCTGGGTGGCTCAGTTGGTTGAGTGTTCGACCCTTGATTTTGGCTCAGGTCACAATCCTGGGGTTGTCAGACCAAGCCCCGCATCAGGCTCCGCACTCAGCAGGAAGTTCGCTTGGGATTCTCTCTCTCCCTCTCCCTCTGTCCCTCTTCCCCCAATCCTCTATCTCTCACAAATAATTTTTTTTTTTTAAAGAGCATATATCACTGAAGAACTCAAACTGACAATGAACTCATTTATGACTATAATATTAGAACCACTACTATTAATGGCCTTGAGTTAAAGATTAGAGATTCACAAGCACTTACCCAATTGGATGGGTAAGACAAGCCACTAAGATACAAAGATCTGTATGTGTTTATATAATATTTTACTTTGTACTTGTCTCTCTAGTGTAAAATGCTCACAAGATATGAATACAGTTGACTGTTGAACAACACAGGTTTGAACTGCACTGGTCCATTTACATGTATTTTTTTTTCAATAAATACAGTGCAGGGGGCGCCTGAGTGGCTCAGTGGTTAAGCCTCTGCCTTCGGCTCAGGTCATGATCTCAGGGTCCCGGGATCGAGCCTCACATCGGGCTCTCTGCTCAGTGGAGACCTGCTTCCCCCTCTCTCTCTGCCTCTGTGCCTACTTGTGATCTCTTTCTCTCTGTCAAATAAATAAATAAAATCTTAAAAAAAAAAATACAGTGCAATACTGTACATATATTTTCTCCTCCTTACAATATTCTTAATGACATTTTCCTTTTCTCTAGCTTACTGTATTGTAAGAATGCAGTACATAATAATATGATATAGAAAATACATGTAGAACGACTGTTTATGTTATCAGTAAGGATTCTAGTCAATAGTAGGCTGAGTAGTTAAGGTTCTGGGGAGTCGGGTGCCTGGGTGGCTCAGTGTGTTAAAGCCTCTGCCTTCGGCTCAGGTCATGATCCCAGGGTCCTGGGATCGAGCCCCCATATCGGGCTCTCTGCTCAGCAGGGAGCCTGCTTCCCCCTCTCTCTCTCTGCCTGCCTCTCTGCCTACTTGTGATCTATCTCTGTCAAATAAATAAATAAAATCTTAAAAAAAAAAATTCCAGGGAGTCAAAAGGTGTACCTGGTTTTCTGACTACATGGGGGTTAGCACTCTCACTCCTACGTTTTTCAAGGGTCAACTGTACATAAATTGTGCATGTAATTTATATACATGCCTACGTGTGAATATATACACACAGAGAGACCGTGTTCAAAAAACTTTGGCATAGAGGTGCACAATCAAAAAAGCTTATAGACCATGGTTGTGGTGACCATCTGGTCTACCCCTTTCCTTTTAGAAAGGAGGAAGCCAAGGCTGAGAGAGAAGGGAGGTAACTTGCCCAAGTTGTACAGCTGGTGAAAGGCCGGGTCTCCAAGAGGAGCCTGCTAATGCTTTACCCCGGTGCTTTAGCTTTTGTTTGTTGCTTTTATTGTTTGTTTGCCTCACGTCATTGTTTCCTGATGGAGAACTGTTTTTTTGAATGCCACATAAGTCCAGGTAAAAAATACAGGGAAGTCTTAACATTATAGTTTCCTAGATGTTTAAGTTTTTAGGGGCTCCTGGGTGGCTCAGTGGGTTAAGCCTCTGCCTTCAGCTCAGGTCATGGTCTCGGGCTCCTGGGATCGAGCCCAGCGTCGCGTAGGGCTGCCTGCTCAGCAGGGAGCCTGCTTCCCTCTCCCCCTCTCTGCCTACTTGTGATCTCTTTCTCTTTGTCAAATAAATAAATAAAATCTTAAAAAAAAAAAGAGTTTAAGTTTTTAAAAAGTGCTTACATGCCTAAGTGGACTGCCTCTTCCCAAAAATGGAACGCTGAGCGGCCAGTCACAGCCTGCATTCCCCACAACCAGACTGCCTATTCCTAGTAAGCTCTATCCCCTGCCTCACAGGAACATTTTCTGTAGGAATAATGTGTAGTGGAAATTAATCAGCAAGAGAATCAGCTATAGACATCACTGACAGAAAAGCCTCTCCGACAGTCCCCTGGCCATTTTAAACATTACTTACAAGAGCCTGTCAGCAAAACCCTGTCTCCATGGACCATTACTTTGAGGGAACGCTGCCAATCGCAGCATTACTTGGAAGGCACATTTTTTATGTTCCTCAAATGCCTACTGTCAAACTAAACCAAAGTTCTACAAGGTTTCAAACACTTCCAAGTTTGGGTAAGTAAATATAGTCCCAGATTCAAGTGTGACTTGGGGGGGGCCAGGTAAGCAAGAGACTTTTCTCAGCCTAAGGGCAAACTTCCATTGGTCAGAGCAGCTTTGTAAAATTCACAAGCACTCCAGGCATTCTGATGATTTAGAGAGGCCTTTATAAACCTAGAACTCCATTTCCAGCTGTCTTCCCATATGCAGGATAAGGAGGAGAATTTCAGTTTCTCTGGATCATTTTGAAAACTTTTCACGCAGGACCAAAAAAGCACATGACAAGAGAAAAAAGGTAAGCACCACAGCTCACTTGTTTCACATGCTCTCCTCCTACACCCAGGACCCCTACTGACTTCACAAAGGAAACATCTTGCACAAACGTGGCCCACGTGGGAAGCAGGGAACTCAAAATGACCCATGGCTCCTGAAAGGGTGTTATCAATAGACCCATGCAATCATAATGTCGTTACTTTGTTTTCACGGGATGACAGAGTCTTCGCAGTATCATTTACTCTTGGCAGACCATGTATCATAATTCTCCTCCTGTTAATAATTTCTTTGCTGCAGGAAAAACTCTGGAAATCATCCTGAGAGATGGTGAAAAATATTTTTTTTCCTTTTAAAAACTGCTTTTTTACGCACTTATTGTCAAAAGTTATAAACAAAAAGTTGTATGAGCCAACCATGGAGGATTTGGGCAGTAAAAATGTCTATCGTAAGAAAAATCTAGCTGCAGAATTTAACAAGATGTTTACAGGTAGGTCCCGAACCACAATATAAATACCCAAGTCATACTTCAAATTTGGCACTTGGCACTCAAAGTATAACTCAGAGACTTTTTTTTTTTTACTTTTATTCTGCCACAGTTTTGTTATGAAATTTCTTCCTAATTTATTCATTTATTAACTAAATTCATTTCCTTAAGGTGGGAATTAATAAGTGGGTATGCTATAGAAAGCATATTGGGAGTTTACTGAGACATGTTTTTAAAATCTGTCTTAATAACTTTGTATTCAGGGGTGCCTGGGTGGCTCAGTTGTTAAGCGTCTGCCTTCGGCTCAGGTCATGATCCCAGGGTCCTCAGATAGAGCCCCATATTGGGCTTACTGCTCAGTGGGGAGCCTGCTTCTCCCTCTCTAGCTCCCCCATGCTTGTGTTCCCTCTTTCACTCTCTCTCTCTCTGTCATAAATAAATAAATTTTTTTTTAAAAAGTTTTTGCATTCAACTGGGGGGGAAAAAAAGGATCTTGCAGCAACTGTTTTCATAAGCTGAGCAAGTGTCCTGAATAAGGAGCCGGCAGCAAGATGGAGGAAGGTTCCAGAGGTGTGGTGGAAAGCTCTATCCTTGCCCTGCATGTGAGTAACATGTCAGGAGCAGACACAATGGTCAGGCTCACTGAATTAAAATAAGGCAGCAGCCTCCCTTTCTGGAAAGAAGGACTCAGAACTCAGAAAAAGGAACGCTGGACTCAGAAAAATCAGTTTGAATTCTGGCTCCCCAGTTATTATCAGTGTGATTTGGGGCTAAACACTTAGCGTCTAGGAGTTTCAATTTCCTTATCTATAAAATCATGGTCTATGATATTATCTATATCTATACAGATAGGTACCAGGTTCACAGGAAGTGCTCAGAAAGAGTACTTGTTAACAAATCTGCAGATGGTCCAAAGCTGGGGAGAGGGATGCTATGTCATAGAATTAAGGTTCAAAATTATCAAGACAGAAAGATGAGCTGAGATGGTGATAAGTATTACAGAAGGAATAAAAATATAATCCCATAGTTAAAGGCTTTTGGTTGGTTTGTTTGGTTTTGGTTTTAAGTTCCGTTGTACCACTATAGAATGGAGACACCCTGGCTTAATAGCAGCTGATGTGAAAAACTTTCTGAACACGTGAATGACAGAGAACGGGCTATGGAGACAATAGCAGCACATGGATACTGAATTATTAGGTGTAATCTCGTACCACAGAAGCATATATTGTCTATAAATCAAGGAAATGAACTAGCCTAATACATTTTGCCATGGCCATATCCCATCTGGAACACTGTGTTCAGTTCTAGGCACTGGATTTTTGAAAGAATATTTATAAAATATAGTATAACCTGAAAAGGAAATTGGAGGGGTGAAAGGCTTACATACGGGAAGGCTAAAGCAGCTAGGAACGTTTAGGCTAAAAAAGAGAATTTTAAGGAGTATGTGATAATTGCCCTCAAACATATACAGGGTAGTAAAAAAATCAAAGAGTAAGAGTAATTAATATGTATCGAGTACTCATTATGTGCAAAGTCATCACTCACTGTCATCCACCCTTGCGGGGGGGCGGGGCACAGGGGCCGAGTTATATGCTCGGTATCACATAATTTGGGTGGGTGGAGCCAGGTCCCATCCCAGTAGTCCCACCCCAGATCCAGGAGGGATATTAAAGCTATATTCCAAATATTTCTAACCTCTGTCTTATAGGATCATGGCAAGATTGCACCCTCCCCATTCTTTCGAGGTTGGACACAGATTAATGAGTTACTCCGGCCAGGAAAACATGAACCTAAGTCATCTTTGCGACATCAGCAGGGAAGTTCAAGAGTCTCTGAGTAGCTCACCCCATGTTCTTGCCAACATGGGTGCGTCGAGCCGAAACTTCCATCAGGCTATCCCAGATGGATAGCTAGATGCTCCCTGCAGGGAAATGATGAGCAGAGCTGCCCTGCTGACCCTTGCCGGACAGTAGCAGGAGCAAGAAATGAACTGTCATTTGCTTCAGTCACTGAGATGTGGGGACTGCTTGTTACTGTGGCAATACCCAGCCTTTTCTTTTTTTTTTTTTCTTTTTTTAAAGATTTTATTTATTTGTCAGAAAGAGAGAGAGAACAGAGGCAGGCAGAGGCAGAGGGTGAAGCAGGCTCCCTGCTGAGCAAGGAGCCCGATATGGGACTCGATCCCAGGACCCTGGGATCATGACCTGAGCCGAAGGCAGCTGCTTAACCAACTGAGCCACCCAGGCATCCCCCAGCCTTTTCCGACGGCTAACCAAACTCACATGCTTCAAGTCGTTCAACTATCTCAGAATTTTTTTAAAAACTTTATTTTTTGTATTTTAAAAGGTCAGAGCTAAGAATAGCTTACAGAAACTACAAGGAGGCAGATTTGGGCTTAATTTATTTTTTTTCAAGTGAAGTTTTCCGAAAGTTGCTTCATGAGGTGGGGCACTCCCTGAAAACGCGGTATTTAAATAGAGGCCACAAGGGAGGCCTGACTGACTCAGTCGGTAGAGCAGGCGACCCTCGATCTTAGGGTCGTCAGCTCAAGCCCCACGATGGGCCTAGAGTTTACTTTAGGAAATTAGAAAATTAAAAATATCTATAAAAAATAAAATAAGTAGGGGCGCCTGAGTGGCTCAGTGGGTTAAGCCTCTGACTCTGGCTCAGGTCATGATCTCAGGGTCCTGGGATCGAGCCCCACATCGGGCTCTCTGCTCAGCAGGGAGCCTGCTTCCTCTCTCTCTCTCTCTCTCTCTGCCTGCTTCTCCGCCCACTTGTGATCTCTTTCTGTCAAATAAATAAATAAAATCTTAAAAAAAAACAAACCACCAAGTTTAAAAAAAAATAAAATAAAATAAGTAGAGGCCAGATGGTCACTGTGCAATTATTTAGCAAAAAAAATGGCTTTAATTAAGGAGGTTTAATGTATCAAACCTTTAGGAAGCGCCTCCAATGTGCCAGGCCTTTCACCCACAGTGATAAATCCAAACACATAATCCCTATCCTCAAGGAAATAGCCATCAAGTACAGAAGTAGATTAGGTCTGCTGACTCTTTTAGCAGTGTGATTCAACCAAATTAGACATAATAACATGGCCTGCACGAAGCTGACAGCAAGCCTGAACTTAGAAATAACCATGTAGCACAAGAAATCCTGCTGATGCTTAAGTTGTATTATTATTTTTCAATTAGGAGCCAAAAGTATAGGGTTTGCAAAAGGAAGGAAAGGAGAGAATTTCTGGGTTTACAGGAGGAACATTTTCCCTTTCTCTAGTTACCATTCTTAAATCTTGCAAACCAGGCATATTATCTGGCTTACATCAGGGGTGTTCCAGCAAAGGGAACAGCACTGACTCACAGCAATTGTTACCGACCTTTTCCATCACTTCTCCCACCCCGTAGAGTCAGGACGGGAACATTTCAATTCCCATCAGCTCACACCTAAAGAGAGGCAATAATCTTCCTGAAACACCATTCTCAAGTTTAGAAATCAGTCATAGCTTTTCCAAAATATCAGAAGTTTTTCATAAAAGGATGAGAGCAGCAGGGCCTAGAGGAATCCCATATTCTAAGGACGGTATGAAAATCACAGACTAAACGAGTGACTGCAACGGACATGGACATTGTTTCCCAATGGCACCATTACAAAGTACAAAGTTCAGTGCTTTCTTTTCCTAGTGGTATCAATAATTAAAGCTTTGTTTTTTCAAACTTTCAAAAATCAAGCAGTGCAGAGATACGCTTTCCTTTGACCGGCTCACTGCATTTGAATGGAAAAACATCTATAACTTGGGTAAGCATTAACCGTAATTGCTCTGGGGCAGACATTTCCATTTCGGGTTATTATTCGTATCAGTATTTATACAGAACAATATATGTGGATGGATTTTGCAGCCATTATCTACACAAGAGTGACGTATCTGATTACTATTGTTCCCCAACTCAAGAGCATCAGTTTGAACTTTGAATATCTGGCCCTGCCCAGCCCCTGAATGTTCTGAACTATGGTTCTGATTTTCTGTGAAATAAACAAATAGATGAGAGCAAGCTGGATTTCAATACCATACCTCCAGTCAGTTAAGTGTGGCATGAGTTTCTCAAGAATACACACACAGAAGAAATTGGCTTAAAGTGCACCCTTAATATTCTGGCCTGTTTTCAAAAATAAGTGATATTCTTCCAGAGACAGCTGGATCCCTGTGGTACCCAGTCTTGCAACAAACTACGTGCACAAACGTACACTCTACAAACACAGATGTGAAATGTCGATCTGGGACAGAAGAGAGGCACTCAGATTAGGGTGTTTAGTCTAGTGGCCCCCTCCCAAAAGTTTCAGGGACAGAGCTGACGTCTGAAGAGTGAGAGGGGAGACCGCCCATCCTGTACTTTCATCCGGGGACTATAGAGATGACCCCATTTTCCCAGCGCCAGTTTGCCCTCTGCCCTGGTGACCCGGGTTGAGATTTAATCTATGGCCGGATTGGGGCCAAGACAATCGTGCTGGTCGTTAGTCTGACGGAGAGAAGGGCTAGAAATCACTAAGCCTAGGCGGCGGGCCGCGCTGACACACCCACCCAGACCCGCCGGCCCGGGGGTGCGGCAGGGAGGCGGCGGGGGGAGGGGAGGGCGACCCGCGCACCCCCGTCCCGCGCGCACGAAGATGCGGCCACGGGGGACTCGCGCGAATCCGGGTCCCGGCTGAGGGAGGTCGCGCAGTGCGCTCAGCAGAGGATGCCCTTTTCCTCCTCCCTCTCCCGGGTCCCCGAGCGAAGTGAGCGGGAGAAAGTTGTGCCCGGGTCGGGGCGCCCCGGGCCGCCAAGGGAACGAGGGCAGGAGGCGAAGAGCCCCGGGCCCCCTTACCTTGTCCTTGGAGCCGAGGTTCTGCAAAACCTCCTTGCCCGTGGCGCTCCGGATCTCCACCCCGGCGGGCGCGGGCGAGGCGGGCGAGGCGGGCGCGGGCTCCCTGCCCTCCTCCCGGCCTTGGCCCCGGCGCGGGCTGTCCCCCTCGACCCCCGGCCGGCTCCCCGAGCCGCGGCCGCTGCCCTGGCTGCTCCGGGGAGTCTTCGCGCCCCGCTGCCCCACGCTCAGGGCGTCGAAATCCAGCGTCTTGCTCTCGAAGGCGCCCTCCACGTTGCAGAACATGCCGCCGTACTTCTGCCGCGGGACCTGGTCCGTGGTGCCCGGCCTGGCCAGGTACACGGGCAGATCGTCCTCGTGGGAGCTGTCCCAGCCCCTCCGGCCCGAGGCCATGGTTCCAGCGCACGGCGGCCCGCGGCCTCGCTCCCCCAGAGGCGGAAAGGGCAGCCGCCGGCAGCGTGCGCCGAGCCACAGTGACTGGGGCGGGAGGAGGCGCCTGAGCGTTCGCGCCAGAGGCGGCAGTGCAGCTCCGGTTCCTGCCAGTCCCCAGCCAGCCAGCGAGCGCGCGGCGCAGGGGCCGGGGCAGCGGCGCGCTCCGCCACCGGACCTGTCGCCGGCCCGCCGCCCCTCGGCGCGCACCCGACCCCGACGTGGCCTCACAGGGTCGCGCGGCCCGGCTGCCCTTTGAAAGTAGAAATCCCAACTTGGCGCGCGCGCGCGCGCACACAACACACGCATGCACACTTCCCGCTCACCCAACAACCCCCAGACTCACACTCAAGAACTTGCCTCACTCACACGTGCACGCAGACCCTGTCTGACCCACACTGGCTGCAGAGTTTGCTTCCCGAAGACCCATCTATCTGCCCGGCTCTTGCACACAGACCTCGTTGGCTCAGGTGTGTTCAAAGGAAAGCCAAGTGCTGATTTACAACGACACACAAGCACACAAACTCAGGTTTACCCGACTCACAACCCGAGACTTTGCTTACCCATAATCCCAGGTCGGTCTCATTCTCATCCGTCTCTTAGAACTGTCTCACAACTGTCCCCAGTTCTAGGATCTGCCCCACAAACCTGAACCCTCAAAAAAAGACCTGCTGAATTGATTGAGACAAAGAGACAGACTCTCTTACTCGGCGGACAATCACAAAAGCCTGTAATTGACTCACAGACCAATCTACACTTCAACTATCCTTGCCTCACATTTTGCACCCTAGATTGTGCTTTTTACTCACCCATAAGGAACCTCACGATTACTTTACGGGTCACAGACTCGCACACGTCCCTAGACTGGGCCTTGGAAAATACTTCCACTACCCTGTCAGTGGACAGACCGGAAGCTAACCCTTCACAGGCTGACTCAAGCTCAGTCAGAACCCTCCACACATAAACTAAGATTGACCTCAAAAAAACACAACTAAAGACTTTGCCTTCCTTGCTACCTCAGTTCCACACAGATTTTACTTGTGCATGTGCCTGCTCTCCCAGCCTCATTCTCCTCACTGAGGCCACTCACAAATACGCCAACCCAGACTTTGCCAGTCAACAGAGTGGGCAAATGGCTCCCAGTGCATCTACACACACAGCCTACATACCTCCAGATCCCACAGTGCCCACATTAGATGAGGCCCCCTCTCAGAAACTCACTCTCTCCTTAATTTATCTGTCCAAGGAGAACCCAATGCCTACTATGTGTGCCTCTTCCCAAGAGACTGGAGTGACAGGGTTAAAGTAAGGCAGATGGGGGACTGCCCTCAGCAAGAGTGTCGTCTATAGCCACCCACCTAGGTAGTACAGTCACTATCTCCCGTGACACACTAAACTTTCTTTTGCGAACCTCCCCCACTGAGTAAGCTTCATGAGGTCAGAGATCTGGTGTGTTCAGTTTACCATTAAATATCTTGAGCCCGGAACATCTGCAGGTACATGAGGAGAGGGACTCTATAAATCCTTTTTGAATAAATGGGTAATGCTAAGAATAATAACAAGAGCAACAACAGGGAACGTTTATGGAGCTATTGCTGTATGCCAGTCACCACTCTAATTGTGTCACACACAGTAACTCAGTGCTCAGAAGCATATGGCAGGCGTCTCTGTGCACACACCATCTCTGAAGGCATCTGCAATGAATTTGATCAACTAAAACTTACAAGTCCAATTTTGGAGACTAACTGGGATACTGAAAAATGGATTCGATAGCAGGATTGTGATAGTCATGAAAGGTTGGGGGTTGGAAGTTGACATGAACACAGATCAAAAACAAGTATGTTAATGCATACTTGTACTTGCTCCCCATCCCCATGAGGAGAAAGATGCTTACTGAACCTCCCGTGCTTTATCAGAGTATTCATGATTTCTTAAGCTGACTTCCACTGGGACACTGCTCCTTCTTTTTTTTTTTTAAACAAGTGCTGGTTGCCAACAGACCCAGAAGTTCACATGAGAAATCGGTAATATGGGCTGTTCCCTCCCTCTTTGCTCACACAGGTGATTTCACTCCTTTTTCTCATTGCTCTCAAACTCTTCCTCATTCATTAATTTATATACAGACTTTTAGAGAGACATTTGCTGTGTGTCCAGCACTGTCCTGAGCTCCCTCCTCTGTAGAACATAATTCAAATGAGAGCAAAGAGATGATAAATACGAACAAGATAGTCTTAAGAGTTATAAAGAAAACAAGATACCCAACTTTTATTGGGGGGTTGGGAGAGTCTTCTCCCTCTGACTCTATAAACACCATGGGCACCAGCACCATCAGCAAGGGCAACAATAAATGAAGATATTAGCTAACATTTATTAGGAATTAAATCTGTGCCAGGCTCAATGCTAAGGACTCTTCATACATTATCTTGATTAATTTTGATTAGCAATATCTTAAGTAACGATACAAGTCACATATTATTATTTCTTTTTTACCTGCCAGAGGGCTGAGGCTCTGAGTAAATGCCCAAGTTATGACAGAACCATAACGAGAAGCAAGATACGTGCAAAGGCTCTAGGTTTCCTTTGAGAGGAGAACATTCTGAATGTGGATGTGTGCTCGCATGGGCTCATGTGTGTGGGCGCTTGGGTGTAGAGATGGCCCACTGTCGTAGCTACATTGCCTCACCTCTGTGTCTATTGCAATGTATAAACTCCATAATTACATTGTTGATGAAACATGGCATCTAAAAGTCAACAGCTGCATATATTACATATGTGTTCAATTAAGAAAGCAAAGCAGGCTTTAGAAAGAAGAAGGCTGAAGTGGGAATGGCTTATCTGATTCCCAATTCTGCAACTATGC
>CM053607.1:98197732-98228011 GCA_028646535.1 Procyon lotor | reverse complement strand
AAGATGAATTAATCTAAACTTCTAAAAACCGTATGTTTATCAAAAACATAAATTAGGATTTTCAAAATAAAATCTCAGGTTAAATACTATGCAAAAATTATAGTAGATTAATAATCAGATGAAGTATATCATTTGTAATATATTAATTTATGGCTTATTTTTAGCCAAAAATTAATTATTAAACTAAAAATTTGAGTGACTTAAGACATGGATAGGATTTATAAAATGTCTATAGTATCATGGTTGATAAGTCTGGTAGATAGAGAACGTGGGAATTACTCATTTAACAAAACAGTAAGGACGTAATAATGTTAGCAAGCTGGATTATTCATTGTTATGGATATGGTTTTTGACACTGGCTGGCAAGTCTATAATTATTTATTTAAAAATTCAATAATCAGCAATTAAAATCGTAATCATAAATTGGATAATGATGATTAATTTCACCATGTAGATATTTCCTGGTACTTTTTACATCTGGATCCTGAGAAGTCTTTAATTCAGGACAAGGCATAAAGGAAAACTCCTCATGGGGAAGGCAGATCCAATTTTATTAGAAAAACAACTATTCCTGTAGATCTTTAAGTACTCTTCCCAAAGCCCTAGTATACTTGATGATACAGAAATCAAGTTTGTTTGTTTTGTTTTGTTTACCTTTGAAGACGATGAATAATGTCTCCGCAATCCCTTCAAAATTTGTCTCTGTAAAATGAAAAACTATGAATTTTTGAAATTGCCTTATTCTTTTTGCTGTTTTTTAATCCAAAGATCAGTTCTGTTTGTTGTCCTAAAGTAATTCAAATGCAGAGGAGACAAAATCTGAGCCAAGTCCGCTCTCCCTTGGCCAAGGGAGAGCAGAACTCTGCAGGAGTAACAAAAAATAAACAATCTGCTTAATCACTTCGATTCGTCACATATTTATTGAGTACTGATTTTTTTTGGCCAGGGAATATTCAAGGTGTTGTGGGAGTTCACAACAAAGGCGGTAAGACAACTAGGGAAATCTCATGCTGCTTAGCCTGGCAGCAGTGTGGCAAGAGGATAAAGGAAGTACACATCAGCGAAGGCCCTCTGAAAAGCAAACCGCAAGTCACAAAGGGTGAGTTGGGTTTTGACAGAGGAAGATGGGTGAGGTCATTCCTGGCAGAGGGAGAAATGGGAAACAGTGAGCAGGCCTGCTTGGCTGGAAAGCACAATGCTCATAGGGGAGTAAGGGATAAGGCCAGGAAGATTGGCCAGGGCTTGAATGTGGGGGGACCCCGAGTGAAAAGCAAGAAACTTCTTGCTTAGGAAAGTAGCTAAATGCTGGGCCACACCTGCTTTGCAGAACTGACCTCACCTCCAGCTGTGAGTCCCTGGGTTTGATTTCACATGGAGCAGTCATGTTAGCATCTGCCCTCTGCCCAAATTTCTTTGTCTGTGTACGACTGTCTGAAATCATCTTTAGGCCCTCTGTCCTCTTACTTACGACATCAGCGCTTTTGTAGATGCAAATTCTCCAAGAGCTGAGCCCTCCTGCCACCGTCAGTGTATGGATTTCCCGTCCCTCCTTGAGTGGGTTCAGGGGGTGCAGAGAATGTCAGAGTGTGAAGTCTCCATGTGCAGTGCAAGGAGTGTTTGGAGAAGCGGTTAGAATCGGGAGGCAGATTTTCACCACGGAAAGGGGCAAGTTTGGGGGCTTTCTTTTTTCAATATTTATTTATTTATTTTAGAGAGAGAAAGAAGGAGAGTGCAAGCATGAGCAGGAGGAGCAGAAGGAGAGAGTCTCAAGCACGCTCCGTGCTGAGTGAGGAGCCTGACGTGGGGCTGGATCCCAGGACCCAGAGATCAGACCGGAGCCGAATCCAAAAGTTGGACACGTAACTGACTGAGCCGCCTGAGCACCCCAGAAGGGGCAAGTTTCTAAATGAGTCTTCAGTGTGTTCACGGTGAGAGGGGATCTCTTTTCATCCAGGGTTGCAGGTGGAGAGCAGTTGTTGGGAAACCAGAGATTCCACAGCAGTGCGGAAAGCTGAGAGCTGTGACTGATGAGACGAGCAGACGTCCGCTTCACCGGGGTGGCGTGTGAAATGTAAGATTCAGTAAGAGGCATCAAAGAAAGTTGCTCCGTGGATGAGAGTGCACTAGTTCTCAATTGCCACGTAACAAATTCAGCAGTTTAAAACAACACAGATTTGCAATCTCGCAGTTTCCATGCATCAGGAATTTGGGGACAGGCTAACTGAATCATCTGCTCAGGTCTCACCAAGCTGAAAAGAAGGTGTCTGACAAGGCTGAGATCTCATCTCCACGGTGGGGTCTTTTCCAAGCTCATTGGTTGGGGGCCACGGTCAGCTCTTTGCAGCCCGGGTGGGCTCCCAACTCCTGGAAGGCACCTTCATGTCCTTGCCTTGAGACCCCCTTCATAGGCAGTTCACAACGTGGCTATCTGCTTCTTTAGACTCAGCAGGAGAAATCAGTCTCTTTTCAAGGCTCGTCTGATTAGGTAAGGCCCACCCAGGATTACCTCCCTAACTTAAAATCAGTGGATTAAGGGCCCTAATTACATCTCCAACTTCACTGCAGCTCCTAGACTCATGTGTTACTGAGTAACTGGGAGGAGATAGAAACAACTGGGGTCGTGAGACTGATGGAGGCCGTCTCAGAATTCTGCTTGTCACAGAGTCATCTTTAGTCACAGTCTTTAACAGGTGAGAATCCCATATTGATGCTCCTATTCCATGGGGAAAGTTGTTAAAAGTGGGCCAGCCCAGCCATTTCTTACATGTCTGTACAATTCCCTCTACTGTTTAGTACTTAGTGCTTAAAATTTTACCAAGAATTAAAATAACTATATTTGTAATATTTGAGGATGGCTATGTGGATATGGTTATGATTATATGAATCAAAATTATAGTTTAATAGGTGATTTTTACTATACTATATGAAATAAATTCAATACTATATTAATATTTACTATACAAAATTAAATAAAATGCTTTGTCTCTTTTTTTTTTTTAAGATTTTATTTATTTATTTATTTATTTGACAGAGAGAGATCACAAGTAGGCAGAGAGGCAGGCAGAGAGAGGGGGGAGGCAGGCTCCCTGCTGAGCAGAGAGCCCGATGCGGGACTCGATCCCAGGACCCTGGGATCACGACCTGAGCCGAAGGCAGAGACTTAACCCACCGAGCCACCCGGGTGCCCCGCTTTGTCTCTTTATGAGAGTCCTTAAGGAACAGTGGAAGAGTGCTTTACGGCATCCAGATTTTGGTTCAGGTAGCTTCAGTTGCTAGCTGAGAGTTCTCGGGCAGCTCATTCCAGTCCTCTGAATCTCTACAATCTGTACAATGGGACAATAAACCTAACAGACTTACCTGTATGGCAACGTTACTATAAGGATCGAGCAAGAACATTGTAAGGATGAAGTGATAATAGTGATAGAAATGTATATAATGCAGAAATTCATATAAAATTTAGGGATAGATTTCTAGGCAAAATCTTGATGAGTTATTATGTGGGCAAGGCCCCCCAAATATTTAAGCCAGAGAAGTCAAATATTGTGAACCAGAGCAGTGGCAGACTCCTATATCCTGTGGTCACAGTAAAATAGTTCTACCAGTAGGGGTCCTGGGTGCTCAGTCAATTAAGCTTCTGCCTTCAGCTCAGGTCATGATCCCAGGGTCTTGGGATCAAATCCCGCCTCGGGCTCCCTCGTCAGGGGGGAGCCTGATTCTCCCTCTGCCTGTAGCTCCCCCTGCTTGTGCTCTTTCTCTCTCTCTGTCAAATAAAGAAATAAAAAAAATCTTAAAAAAAGAAAAATAGTCCTATCAGCAATGTAACCTTCACATGCAGCCTCAGCAGCCCCTTTCCAGTTGAAGTGGCCTCAGATGTTCTCGTGATAAGGCTTAGAAGGGGTCTTTCTGAGTTGGAGCCTTGAGAACATTATTTACGTGCACATGGGAAAGTCTCCAAGCTCTGTAGGAGATGCTCTTGCCAGGCACTTTCCATTGAGTTGAAAGAGAAGTTTCTTCTCCTCTTGTATCTTGTTAAAAGGGAATTATGGCATTGCACTGGGGAAGATTCGGGAGTTCTACACTTTATACATGTTGTGAAAGTTAAGTGCTAGTCCAAAAGGAATTTATGTAATTCCTACCACAACGGACTTAATGGCATCTGTCCCAGTGGTCAGCAAATGACAGTTTATGGGCCGTGTCCAGCCCAATGCCTGATTCTCTGTTTTTCTACAAATGTTTTTAGACTCTCAAATTGAGAGTTGAGAAAAATCAAAAGATTTCATGATGTGTGAAAATCATATGAATCAATTTTCAATGCCCATAAATAAAATGTATAGGAGGACAGTCATACATGTTTGTTTGTACATTGCCCATGGCTGCTTTCGCACTGCAATGGCAGAGAGGAATAATGGCAACAAGGGTGCACTGTCCACAAAATTGAAAATCTTTGGATCCAGCCCTTTACAGGAAAACTTTGCCGACCCCTGATCTATACCACTTTGAGGTTGGTGAATGCGTTGCAAAATACGTTCTCATCGTTTCCAGGAATATTTATAAAGTGGAGTGATTTTAAAGGACAATTTGACAATCGATATGAAGAGTCGAACATAGGGGCACCTGGGTGGCTCAGTCAGTTAAGCATCTGCCTTTGGCTCGGGTCATGATCTCAGGGTCCTGGGATCGATCGTCAGGCTCCAGGGAATCTGCTTCTCCCTCTCCCTTTGCCGGTACCCCCGCAGGTACTCGCTCTCTCGCCCAAGTAAATAAGTAAAATGTTTTCTTAAAAAAGGAGTCTGAACATATTCTTGAAATCTGCATGTTAAGATGCATCTGCCGGATATTTCTGCTGCAAGCAGTTCTCAGTCAGGACACATGGTCTGAAATAGTGTTCTCTTGTGTCTCCGAGACTACTGCTATTGAAACTCTTTTTCTGTAAACGTGGTGTGGACACTTCTAACTTGGGGAAGACCCAGGTTTCACTTCCCTGTGTGAGCTGGTGTAGGTGAAAGCACTTCTGTAGGAACTGTTCTTTCAGCACCACGCCCACAGGTCCTTTCAAGGGGCCTTCCCTCACCTGAATGCAGATGGGGAACTGAGGGGTCCCTATTCAAAGAGGATAATCCTTGCAATTCTCAGAATTCTCCATGTTAAATGGTAACAGCCTCATATCAACTGCAAATTACACAATTTGGGTTTTTTCTAAAACACTAAAATGCTCTGTTTTGTTTCGTTTGTTTTTACTCTGCAGAGTGTGCTTTAACTCTCTTTTGGGAAACAAACATTTAACAGTTTTATAGTCAGGAAAAGAGTCCTGCCCATGGTCCCCACAGTATAACATCCTGTTTTAGCCTCATTGTGTGTGTGTTTTTTTTAAAGATTTTATTTATTTGTTAGAGAGAGAGGAAAGAACACAAGCAGGCAGAGTGGCAGGCAGAGGCAGAGGGAGAAGCAGGTTCCCTGCCGAGCAAGGAGCCCAATGCGGGACTTGATCCTAGGACGCTGGGATCATGACCTGAGCTGAAGGCAGCTGCTTAACCAACTGAGCCACCAAGGAGTCCTGGCCTCGTTGTGTTTTAAGCTGAAACGCTCTTCTTTAAATTTTGACATCCATTTCAAAGAGCTGAAACTGTGTGCCATGTGTCATAGAGGAAAAAAATCTGGACTGACGTTAACGGTTTAATTAATCCAATGTCTCCCTATTGCCATTTTTACATCTGAGGCAAATTGATATCCTAGCTAATATTTCTATGTCTGTCAAGGGGTAAAGTTTGAGAATGGCCCAAAAAAGCTAATAACTGAAACAATGACAACAAAAAAGAGGAAGTCAATGATAATGTAAAACAGTTCTATACATTTCTACTATTTTGTACCAAATAGATTGTGGTTCCATTTCAAGGAGATTAGCAATACAGGGATTTGAAATACGACGTGAGCTGCAGCATAGGTGGTCTTGTGTGGATCACAAAAACTAGAGGGGCGCCTGGGTGGCTCAGTTGTTAAGTGTCTGCCTTTGGCTTGGGTCATGATCCCAGGGTCCTGGTATGAACCCCGTGTTGTCGGGCTCCCTGCTCAGTGATAAGCCTACTTCTCCCTCTCCCCCTGCTTGTGTTTCCTCTCTCATTGTCTCTCTCTCTCTCTTTCTCTCTCTCTGTCAAATAAATAAATGAAATCTTAAAAAAACAAAACAAAACAAAAAAAACCTGGAATTCCCTTATATAAAAAATTTCCTGAATCTACCATATATGGAGACGTTGTTCTATACAGCTGATGTATCAGTCATTGTGGTAGAGGGGGGACAAACAAATACATTGCCAATGAAAATAAAACCTAAGTGTTATCAAAAGGATCAGCTCAGTTATGGGATGCACACAGCCATCTTTGGAAGGTAAGGGAATCCTGGTTAGAGCTAAACAACGAATAAGGAGGACGAAAGTGGTGTTGTAGGGGCGTGCCTCAGAAGGTTACAGGTGACCTTCAAATAAAGCAGGGTTTTCCCCTCCCTCCAGACAATCAAAAATCTGTGTATAACTTTTGACTGCCTCCAAACTTAACTACTAACGGCTAACTGTTGACTGGAAGCCTTACCCGTACCATAGTCAATGAACACATATTCTGTATGTAGTAAGTACTCTATACTATATTTTTATGAAAAAGTAGCAAGAGAAAAGAAGATGTTAAGAAATCATAAGGAAGCACTACTGGGTATTTACCCCAAAGAAGCAGATGCATTACAAAGAAGGGCCACATGTACCACAATGTTCATAGTGGCAATGGCCACAAATGCCAAACTGTGGAAAGAACCAAGATGCCCTTCAACAGATGAATGGATAAAGAAGATATGGTACATATATACAATGGAATATTATGCCTCCATTAGAAAGGACGAATATCCAACTTTTGTATCAACATGGATGGGACTGGAAGAGATTATGCAGAGTGAAATAAGTCAAGCAGAGAGAGCCAATTACCTTATGGTCTCACTTATGTGCTGAGCATAAAGAAAAACATGGAGGGCATTGTGAGAAGGAAGGGAGGGGGGAATGGGGGGAAATCAGAGGGGGAGATGAACCATGAGAGACTGTGGACTATGAGCAACAAACTGAGGGTTTTGAAGGGGAGGAGGTGGGGGTTGGGCGAGCCTGGTGGTGGGTATGGAGGAGGGCATGTATTGCATGGAGCACTGGGTGTGGTCCATGAACAATAAATCTTGTAACACTGAAAAAATAAAATAAACATATTTGGGGGGGGGGAAAGAAATCATAAGGAAGATCGGATGCCTGGGTGGCTCAGTCAGTTAAGTGTCTGCCTTCTGCTCAGGTTATGATCCTAGGGTCCTAAGATTGAGTCCTGCATTGGGCTCTCTGCTCATCAAGGAGTGTGCTTCTCCCTCTGTCTTGCCCTGTTGTGCTCCTTCTTCCTCTCTCTCACTCTCCGACAAATAAATAAATAAAATCAATTAAAAAAAAAAGAAAATTGTAAGGAAGAGAAAATACATTTACAGTGCTGTATTCCTCGGGGGAAAAAAAAAACAAACCCATGTGTACGTGGACTTACATAGTTCAAACCAGTGTTGGTCAAGGGTCAAAAGTATGTACAAAAGACCAGAGGCAACAGAGGCTGGTTCTTGGCAATTTCTTATGCACAGAGGGGGAGGGGCAAAGAGTGTGAGAAATAAAGTGGGTAGATGTGATATATGTAAGTACACGCCCAAAGTTTTGAATATGTAAACTACTTCATTAGTTTAAAAATAAAAAATATAGGGGCGTCTGGGTGGCTCAGTCAGTTAAGTGTCCAACTCCTGATCTCAGCTCAGGTCTCGATCTCTGAGTTGTGAGTTTAAGCCCCACGTTGGGCTCCATGCTGGGCATGGAGCCTACATAAAAAAAAAAATCTTTTTTAAATAAAAATAAACGAATAAAAATAAAAAATACATATGGAAACTCTAGAGGAAGTGGTTCAAAGGAAAGTAGAAGGCATATAAAGGATCTGGTGCCTGGTAAGCCCTCAACAAATGTTAGCTATTATAGTAATAGAAATGCTAAGTTTAGGTCTTCTGAGATGGAGACTTTATTTGCTCTCTGTTTGGAGCCAGAACAAAGGGCAGAATCGTGGTGGGTTGAGAAGGAATTTAGTGTCATGGTTAAGAGCCAGACAGATTTGAATTCAAATCCAGATATTACATATGAGCTCTGTGCCCACAGGCAAATTTTTAGCCTCTCTACGCCTATTGCATCATCTGTAAAATGGAGATAATGTGCTTTATTCACAAAGCTGTTGTGAGGGTTAAATGCAATAATATATGGAAAATAATTAGCACGAATTGACTGGCGCGGAGAAAGCACTCAAAAATGGTGGCCTGTCTCATTACAAAAGGAGACATAGGACATGTGGCAGGGATTGGGGAACATTCCCAGAAGATGCATGGTGATAAGGACAATTGTCTCAGCTGGGCATGAATTCGTCTTGCTGGCCGGGTCTGTCTGCAAAGAAGAATAATCCCACGGATGAATAGGCAGCCAGCCAAGATGGCTTGATCCTCTGCGTTGGTTCTAGCCAAGAAACGTCTAAGTGTGAGTAGAATGTGAATCACCTGCTTACTGTAAATTAATTATTACCATTCACTCAGCAAAGAGGAAAAGATGCTTGGTCAGAATTAATCATCTCCAAAAACCCAGTTATTTTCGATTCATTACATTTGAATATGGTAATGAGACATTTGTCACTTTTATAACTCTTTGTGGGGGAGAGTGTCTATTGTAGGACGGGAAAGGATTAACATATAATTTTAAGAGTGTGCCCTTCTTTTTTTTCCTTTTCCATATTTATTAAAGCCCAGGATAATATTTGTTGCGTGTCTCCACTTTATAGATGAGGAAATAGGCTTTGAGTTTCAAGTGATTTATAGTGAAATGGAGTTTAAAAATCTGGACTTTTCTGACTCCAACAATTCACAGTTCTGGCTGCATATTAGAATCATTTGGAGGACTTTTTAAAACTAATGATGATGAAGGCCCACCCCTAGAGATTCTGTTGAATTGTTCAAAGGCAAGCAATTCTTTTTTTTTTTTTTTTAAAGGCAAGCAATTCTTAAATATAAAATTCTTTGGTCAAAAACAACCTCCTTTTTTAAGGTTTGCTCAATACATGATTTAAAAAATTTTTTTTAATATGTCAGTGCTGTCTACTGAGGAACCAAACAGGACAATAAATGGACTCCCCCCTCACCCCATCTCCCTCTGTGTTATCCAGTTCAGAGCATTTCAGAAGCAGGTTGAAAGCTGGGAGAATGAATTCAACCCTTTATGTTGTCCCAGGAGTGGGGGGCAGGAGGGCGCAGTTTTTTCTCCTCTGACCTTTTTGATGAGTCATTGATAGCTTTAATGTGGTGCCTTTTCAGCCTCACCAGAGAACAAATCTCTCCAAACATTCTAAATAATCAGAACATTATCTAATACTTGAATGAACTTGGGCCACATCACTTAACCAGTTGAACTTGAAGGCTTACTTCTCCAAAAGAAAGATGAACCCATTTTTCCTTTTTTTTTTTTTTTTTTTTGGCACATAATAGACAAGAATTTTGAAAAGTGGTCTCTTGTTATTTTGTGAAATTGCAATGATCACACCCTCTCTCTCCTGGCAATCACTCTCTCCCTCTCTGAATTACACTCACATCAAGTGCTGGCCTTGGAGGAGAGATGGAACAAAGGCTGAGTCAAAATCCCTTCTTCTCTTGCATGTTCCTATTGCCTCCTGACTAGAAGAAATTATAAAATTATTCCATTTTTAAAAAATTCTCTGAAGAGGGGCGCCTGGGTGGCTCAGTCGTTAAGCGTCTGCCTTCGGCTCAGGTCATGATCCCGGGGTCCTGGCATCAAGCCCCGCATCGGGCTCCCTGCTTGTCAGGAAGCCTGCTTCTCCCGCTACCATTCCCTCTGCTTGTGTTCCCTCTCTCACTGTGTTTCTCTCTGTCAAATAAATAAAATCTTTTAAATAAATAAATAAATAAATAAATAAATAAATAAATAAATAAAAATTTGTTCTGATATAGACAAAACAAAAGAGCTAAAGAAAACACACTGTCCCTGTAAAAATAAATACATTAATTAATTAATTAATTAATTAATTAAAACAAGCAAAAAAAACCCCAGGCACTGTGATTGTTTCCCTGAGATATAATTTCTTTCTCTTGAGTGCAGTGTACAAACTGCCGCACGTGTGTGTGTGTATGTCCGCACACACGCAGATAAGGCTGCCTCTCCCAATCTCCCAATCATAATGAGTGTTAGTCAGTCACTCCCTTTCCCTCCATTTACCATTTCTGGGTTCCTCATCCTCTTTTTTATCTTTATCTTCCAGACACCCAGCTGGAGACAGCCATGAAGGAACTTTGCTATCATCTGACCAAAAAAGGAGATGATAAAATGAGTGGTCACGAAGGACCTAATAATGTCCCAGAAAATGCTTTAACAGGAATTGGATGGAAAGGGATTCTAAATGGGTACCTTGAAAAGGGGTCTCCTGAGACACATATAACCCTGATAAGTGCCTCAGCCCCATTTTCCATTTTGAGTCAGAGGGGAGATGTATAAAATCCTGGCAGAGGGAGGATGGGGGAGGTTGTGTCTAAAAGTGAGAAGGAGAAAAACAGAAAAGGTCTGTTGTCTGTCCATTAAGTGGCCTTGTTTTGAAAATTCCAGGGTTAATGTTTTAATGCTTTGTTTGTAAAATGGAACAAGACTGTGTGATAGTAGCTCCAATGAGCTTGATTCTACCTCTTTCTATCACCTCAACTTGTCCTCCTATAAATCGAACCGTGGCTGTGAAAACTTGAGACACATTGGTAAAATTATGCTTTTCACCTTTAACCTACTAAAATTTAATAGGGCCAGGAATTACTTATAAGGCTCCTTATTAAATAATAATATTAATAGCTGGTATTTACTGAGCCCTTACTCTATGTCACAGGTTGTTTATGAACTCATGTAATCCTTACAACAACCCTATCAAATAAGTAGTGTTATCTCTACCCAAGGCACTGAATGGGTAGCATGCCAAGGTCATAGAGGTTGGGGGGAAAAAAACACAAAGAAACTAAACTTGTAGATCTGGGTAGGGCTTGACCTATACTCTTAAATACTACACTCTATTACCCCAGTCTCCTGCGTAGTGGGCTTTTCCTCAGTCCATCTTGATGAGCCAAGCCATTTAGTGCAATTCAATCTTGTTAAAATATGATTTTCAAAAATAGTTAAAATCATAACTCTCATATAGATATAAATATGATCATATGTTAAAGTTGTTATTAACTCATTAATGAGGAGACTAGAGATGTGCTAAAACCACACACACACACGAAAGAGGCACAGTTAGAGATCAGGAACACTGAAGTGCGTACAAAGCGGTGGCAAAACTGAACTTCTCCACAATGGGGGACAGAAGTCCACAGGAGAGAATTTGCACATCTAGCGACACGAATTATTTCACATTGCTGTCAGTTATTTACAGCTCGTAGAACTGTGGCTCCCATGTAATCGGAGTAAGATAACACCAGAAGGATGGGCTACAGACAATGCCTGGTTTTCCACTAAAATACTAGTTGTTGTGTATCATACTTAAAATTCACTCTTGCTTCTCAAATTCACATTTACACCTGAGAGATGTGGAAGGCATGTTGAGAGATAGTCAATGAATAAAAAGTGATTTACAAACTACCAGAGCAGATATTTAATTTTTTAAAGATTTTATTGATTCATTTGCCAGAGAGAGAGCACAAGCAGGGGGAGCTGCAGGTAGAGAGAGAAGCAGGCTCCTCACTGAGCAGAGAGCCCAATGTGGGGCTCGATCCCAGGACCCTGAGATCATCACCTGAGCCAAAGGCAGATGCTTAACCAACTGAGCCACCCAGGGGTCCCCAGATCAGACATTTATAAATAATTTTAATAAGGCAGATTGTTAAAGAACATAAATAAAGGAAAGAGAGATTCCTTCAGCTCTGGGAACCTATTAGAATTTCTATGTGAGGGCTTTAGGGGAGACAATCCAATTGGGAGGAGAGGATTGGAGGCTATACTGAAGCACTTTTAGAAACCACCTAAAACCAAGAAAAAGCAGATCATCTCTATTAAAGAATGCTGTAGAGCAGGGCGCCTGGGAGAAAGATCAGCTCCTGGTTTTCACTTAGGCCTCTGGCTCCATGCTTAGAGGAAAGTTTGCTTAAAGATTCTCTCTCCCTCTCTCTCTGCTCCCCGCTTACTCATGCTCACTCTCTCTCTTTCTCTCTAAAATAAATTAATCAATCTTAAAAAAAAAATAATGCCATGGGGCTTAGTAGGACCACAGAAGCCTCCCAAAGTCATCTTATGTACTCCCTTGGAAATCTAGAAAAATTGCTTGCAGGAAAAGGCATTTAGATTAACCAGGGAGGGAGTAGGAGAATGCACAGGTGCTACACAGAAGGGCATCTTGAGCCAAGGTACAGAGGCCAAGAGAGGGGAGGTAACGTGGAAATGGGCATGATAGGGAAGAGGTAGTTAAAAGTCTGCCCTGGGGAACACCTGGGTGGCTCAGTGGGTTAAGCGTTTGCCTTCAGCTCAGGTCGTGATCCCAGGGTTCTGGTTTCAAAATCCCGCATGGAGCTCCTTGCTCAGCGGGGAGCCGGCTTCTCCCTCTGGCTGCTGCTCCCCCTGCTTGTGCTTGTTCTCTTTCTCTCTCTGACAAAAAAATAAATAAAATCTCTTTTAAAAAAATAAATAAACACTTCTACCTGCTTAAAAAAGCTCTTGAAAAAAAGTCTGCCTCAGAACCCAGGGTTCCCTCAGCCTGCGCAGCACTACCATCTACAAAGTTCTGTTTCCTTTCATAGGGACCTTGATCAGACTCTTCTCCTAAGGCCACAGCCCTGGTGTCAGCCTAAAAATAGACACTTAATACGTATTTCTAGAATAAACAAAGGTATGGGAAGAGGAAGGAAGGAAAGAAGGAAGGAAGGGAAAGACATTGAACTTTACTTAAGCACTCTGCTCCAAAAAAGTTCTACCAAAAAAGGAATTCCCCTGGCTTTACTGTTTCAGGACAGAGCTAACCACAAAGGAATACTCTTTCCATATGACTCAGTTAAGATCCACCTCCATTCTGTTCTGCCTCATGATTCCTGTTGACTTCTCTCTATAAAAACCACAGGTTTTCATCCTTTTCTTTGAGATACTCTTCATTAATGAATATTTTCCTTAGTGCATCAGCCTGAAGAAAATCATCTCTTTAATTATCCTGCGCATTGCGTCTTCCGCAATTGGAAAGAAGAGGGCTCAGGACCTCATCTCTGGACACTTGTGCAGGTCTGCGGGTTAATACAGGATGAAGACATGCAAACCTTTCATTTGCTTTAACCGCACTCTTTTTATATACATGAAGCAGGGCTAATGCTCTTTGAAAGCCTCAGATCACAACTTGACCAAGGAAGAAAAACTATCTCCAGTAGCTCTGACATCTACATCTTTGTCTTTGGGACACAGGGTGAATTCAGGGACTTGTTTCTATTCCACATTTTTGGGATCAGGGTATATAAGGGAGGGTGTTTTTCCTTTCCCTCTTGGGTGACAGACTGGGACGGGGGAGAAGATTTGAGTTGGCTATATTATAGATGACATCAACAGAAAGATCGCTTTGGGATAATAATATGCATGCATTTTTATTGTTCCAAAGAAAGTGTTTCGGATGAGGCTAAAGGTGGATACAAGCAACAAAGCCACATCTGACCTGCTCAGGGCAAAAACGAAATCAGAGACTTTATTGGAAGGTTGTGGTAGAACTCAACATTTGAAAAAGTTGACGTGTAAGTGCAGCTCTGAGATATAGATGTTAAGAAATGAATGGACAGTGACGGATGAGTCTCTGGTCCCTTCAGCCTCACTGATTCTCTGCCAAAGAATCAAATTCCAGGGACAGGGCAGGTGATCGGTAGGACGCGGATCCCATGCTCACCCCTTGGCGGGGGAGGTCCCGATGAGCTGATTGACAGCTTTGTCAAGACTGCAGCCAATATGGAAGAAATTATACAGCAAAATGGAAGGGAGGAAGGAAGGACTGTTACTAGAAGGAGGAGCCAAGGATTTTTGGCAGGCAAAAAAGAAGTTTTACATAGAATTACCATAGGACTCAGTTGTTCCAATCCTAGGTGTATATACCCACAAGAAATGAAAGCACATATCCACACAAAACCCTGTACTTGAATATTCATAATGGCATTATTTATAATACACAGAAAGTGAAAACCACCCAAGTATCTATCAACTCATGAATGTATATTCATACAATGCAATATTATCCAGCTAGAATAAGGAATGAAGTACTGATACGTGTTTCAACATGATTAACCTTGAAGATGTGATGCTAAGTGAAAGAAGCCAGTCACAAAAGACCACATATTGTAGGATTCCACTTCATGGAACAACCAGGTTAGGCAAATCCATGGACACAGAAAGTAGGTTAAATAGATGAGCGATTACTTAGTGCCGACGGAACTAGGGAGTCGGAAGGAAGGGAGGAGGGGGTTGTCTGGTAATGAATATTGGTTTCTTCTAGGGGAAAAAACTATTTTAAAATTATATTGTGGCAATGGTTGCACAATCTTGTGAATACACTAAAAACACTGGAGAGTTTACTGTAACTGTACGATATGTAAATTCATCTTAATAAAGCTTTCGAGAAAGAAGCAGCAGCTTTTCCATGACAATACCATTATTGCAATGATGAAATTTGTTCTAATTATTGTTTTCACTTGTTGGTAAATGAAGTAGAAGCTACTGGAGTGGATCTTCGGGGACAGAAAGACCAGAGGCTCATCACTGATCTGTCATGGTTTCGGAAACAGAAATTACGCCTTTGGATTAAGGCATTATTTTGTTAGAAACAGCTACCAGCAGTGTGGGTCTTTAGTTGGCTTTATACGTTATTCAAAATCAGTATGGATTATTCTGTCAGTCTGTTCCACATGTATCAACCAAATCCAAACAGGTCCTATCTGGCATGAAACTTACACAACGCAGCGCTGAATACTACAAAGGACAGGCTTAGTGGGAGATCTGAGTTATTGCCATTGATATATATATATACTCAGTAAAAAATGGTAGGAAAGTTCCTCCCCTTCTCTAGGCCTCATTTTCCTGATATGGAAAAGGATAGAGAGGAAGTAGACTAGTGGTTAGCAAACACCACTTTTTCATGAAGGGTTGTAATATTTCCCCCAAACGAATTAACCTAAACAAAACAAAACAAAACAAAAAAAAGCAATATAAAAAAAATTCTGGGCAAACAGTATGGATATTGTATAGACACAGCAAAAACCATGATGTTAAAATAAGAATTATTGAAATCCAGCAAATGCTATATGACAGGTTTTGCTATAATCTGATAACTTGCAACAAGAGGTAGGAAGCCATTGGCTATAAAGACCATTATTTCAGAAAGCTATGTATCCATGTATTGGATTTACGACATCATGTTTCTAAATGAGAATGATGTTAGTGAATAATTATCATCTGTTAAGGGCTTATGATAGGCCACCTCACGACAGTCAATGGTTCAGGCGACTGGGGAAGGTCTCCCTGGACAACGGAGCCCAGAAGGGTGCCCAGGGTTGGTCAAATGCACCAAGGGCACTTCCTGCAGGTGAAACAGCAGCTGTGAAGGCCTGCGGTTAACATTGAACATGGAGGGGCACCTGGGTGGCTCAGTCGTTAAGCACCTGCCTTCAGCTAGGGTCCTGATCCCAGAGTCCTGGGATCAAATCCCCTGTCAGGCTTCCCATGAGCAGGAAGCTGCTTCTCCCTCTCCCACTCCCCCTGCTTGTATTCCCTCTCTTGCAGTCTCTCTCTCTCTATGTCAAATAAAGAAATAAAATCTTTACAAAAATAAAATCAAATCAAATACGGAGCTTATTTTACAAACGAATATAACCCGTGTGGATGAAACATGGAGAATGAAGAAGAGAAACTTACATTAGCCGCCAACAGGTGCCGAGCACACACACCTCCTTTCTCACACTAGGCTTGGGGATTTGCTTCTTTCCAGCCACAGAAAGCCTCTATGGATTCGGTACCATGACTCTGCTTTACAGATGGGGACTGGGGCTTTGCCTGTGGTTGCAGACCTAGGAAGAGGGAAAGCCTGGATTTGAACATGGCCTATTTGCCTCCAGAGCCAGGAGGCTGACCAAGACCGGGCCCCATCTGCTGACTTCGTGCCAGCCCCTTCGGCTTCTCCCAAGCTTTGCCGCCGCTTGATTTGCCTCGGCCCCGGCCAGGAGGACAGGCAGATTTAGCTGTAGATTCCTTGCTCTGTGATCCTGGTCAGGAAGCCTGTTGTTAAAGTAAATAAGACACTTGAAAGCATAGCCAAAGCTATTAAAATTTTATAAGCCAATTTTACCCAAGATTCTGCATGGTGGGTAAATGTCAAAAAGACTTGTTATGAAATCCCATCCTTTAAAACTTCCATATAATTTCTTTCTCCTTAACAGGGAATTGAGGAAGGTAAAAATAACAGTGTTTTATTTTTACTGGGAAAATAGTATAGCTTTATTTGGGACAATGACTGAAAAACCACTGTTTGGTCAGTTTTCTCCCCCACACTGTGATTTGATGCGGCGAGGGCAAAAAGTCTCTCTTCACTGCATTTATAGGAGGCTTGCTTAAATCTGTGTAACTTCTCAGGACTCAGAGTGTGCTCCTCCTAAGAAAAGAATTCTCTAATAATAACAAACATCACTCCCCCCTCATTGTTAATGGGTAAGAGTTCTTGTTCCATACTTCCAATTTATTGGTTTTTTATTTTAAAGATTTTATTTATTTATTTGACAGAGAGAGAGATCACAAGTAGGCAGAGAGGGGGAAGCAGGCTCCCCGTGGAGCAGAGAGCCCAACGCGGGGCTCGATCCCAGGACCCTGAGATCATGACCTGAGCTGAAGGGAGAGGCTTAACCCACTGAGCCACCCAGGCGCCCCTCCAATTTATTGTTAATGAAGAAAGTGGGAAGACCCCACTCCAGCTTCAACAAATGAAACAGGGGACCCAAACACTTTAATATTCAGTCCAAATTTTGAAAGAAAGCCCTCTTGTTAACGTTTGAGTTTATTATCTTACCACTGGAAAGTGAAATACAAAAACAAAAACAAAAGCCATGTTTACCCATGATGGCTGTGGATTGAACCCGCATTTTGGATATAACTGTCATTCTTTGGGCCTTTTCCTAAGAGGCACTGTAGAATTCAGTCATAACAGCTAAAAATCTGTATCATGTTCTCTTAAATAGAATCTCGCGGGGAAAGAAAAACACTCGAGAAGTTAGAAGATTAAAAATCTAAGTGGTTTCTCTTTTTTCAGATATGACCCTTTTCATGATTTCAGTGCTCCACAAAGAGATGACTTAGGCATTCCAAAGATTTCCCTCCATTCTTTCTGGTTTACATTTGTCTGTGTTTGCATCATGACTCAAAGTGATTCAGGGATACTCTGGTTAGGTGTCTGGAAAGATAATTTAGGGAGTCTAACTATCCCTGTTTGCCCAGGACTGTAGCACTTTCAGGGCTAAAGCTAAAATCAAAACAGGCCTGGGAAAATTAGAATGACTGGTCATTGTAGGATGGTATTTTTTGGCCTAACTACAGATCCTTGCTTAAAAAAACTGGAGAGGAACCCCCCATCACGTGCGTCCTGAGCCCTAATATCCTGCATTCTCTGGCAACTATTATTTTTAGAAGCTTCCCATGTTGTCCTGATAACCAAGCTTTGGGAGTTCCTGAGGTGGTGCAGGTAGTTCCTAAATGGAATTTTTGGGCTCAGAAGGAAAATGGGCTCAAATGGAAAATGCAACTGATAGACTAATTTCTTTTTCTAATTTTTAAAGATCATTTATTACCCTATTTAAAAACAAAACAAATGGCTCCTTTAAGAAGAGGGCCTGCTGTAATTCTATTTTATTTTTTAAAAGATTTTATGTATGTAGGTAGGTATGTATCTAATTATTTGAAAGAGAGAGAGGGAATGAGAGAACACGTGGGGGAGGGCCAGAGAGAGAGGGACAAGCAGAGTCTGTGCTGAGCACGGAGCCTGGTGCTGGGCCCCAACCCACGACCCTGAGATGAAGACCTGAGCCCAAATCAAGAGTCGGGCTTAAATGACTGAGTGACCCATGCATCCTGAGCCTACTGTAATTTTAAAATTCCACAAGGTGCATACGCTTTTTGAACCGTGACTTTGTCCAAGACCCCAGGGATTGAAACAACAGCTACCATGTGGCTTTGAGAAATCTGACAGCTATTGTTAGGCGCCAGGATGTTTGATACCCTGCAGCCTCCCCTGTCCCGTGGAGGGAGAGAAGGGAAACGGAACTGTGAACAATTTCTGCCACTCCCTAGAATCTTCAAATATGGAGAACCTGGCTGGTTCAGTCTGTAGAGCATGCCACTCTTGACCTCAGGGGTCATGAGCTCAAGCCCCATGTTGGGCACGGAGCCTACTTTAAAAAAAAAAATCGTCAAATAAAATGCTCACTTTTCTTGTTTTTTTACTTTAGATTTCTAATTCTTTTCAAAGTTAAAGTTTATGGTTTGCTCTTACAATTCATGTTTATTGTAGAATATTTGATAAATATAAAAACATTAAACAAGGAGAAAAAACGACCTAACACCTTCTCCCCAACACAACCAATCTTAAGAGTCTGATATATTTCTTTTCTGCATTATTCCTATGTATTAACTTTAAAAATATATAAATACAATGGTGATCATAAGGGGCGCCTGGGTGGCTCAGTGGGGTAAAGCCTCTGCCTTCGGCTCAGGTCATGATCTCAGGGTCCTGGGATCAAGCCCTGCATTGGGCTCTGTGCTCAGCAGGGAGCCTGCTTCCCCCTCTCTCTCTCTGCCTGCCTCTCTGCCTACTTGTGATCTCTCTCTGTCAAATAAACAAATAAAATCTTTTTTAAAAAATGGTGATCATAAGACATACATGCAACATATTTTGCTTTCCTATTATTTTTTATTTTATTTTATTCTATTTTTTAAACATGGGGCTTGAACTCATGACCCCAAGCTCAAGACCTGAGCTGAGATCAAGAGTTAGACCCTTACCTGACTGAGCCACCCAGGTGCCCCTTTTGCTTTCCTCTTAAGCATTATATTGCTTTCTATGTCTTAAATTGACTATAAATAGTACTTTCAATGGCTAAATTATGTTTCAAGAGGATGGCATAACTCACTTCATCAGGCTCTTGACTAACTTTCAAGTAATACCCTTAAAGTAATCTACAAAATGCCAGTAGACTATTAGGAGACAGATATCCCAAAAACATCATCTAGAGAAGAATCACTATCTTGATAAGTCACTACACCTAATTCTTTCCTTCAGGTGAAGAGTATGTCCTACCTCATGAATCTTTCTTTCTTTTCTTTCTTTTTTGGTAGTTTGTTGGTATTGTTTTCAGTTTCATGAGAGAATAGCTTCAGATGAAATTTTAAAAATCACTCATAATTCCACTGCTTTAACATAGCCACTCAAAGATGTCTAGGCATATAGATTTGTCTATAACTATAATCACACAATGGATGTACTTTTGCGTTCTTTTTTTTCCACTTAACCTTGCATTATAGCCACCTTGCCATGTTATTACATAGTCCTTCTAATTATCCCTTCTAGTGGTTGCATAATCATCTGCAAGTTATTGCTTGTGGCTACACAATTCCTTTAGGTTGAGAACAGGTAACAATTACGTGAAATAACTGAGGAAGAAAAAAAATTATTGAAGCACATTCTAAAGCAGTGACTTTCACTTTGTGACCCTTGGCATCCCCCAAAGGTTACCAGAGTATAGAAAATGAAGAGGTATCTGGGCCTGACCCATTTTCCCTCACTCAAAACACTTCTCCTTTAAGTTTTCTTTCAAAAGTATGCTCTAGAACGAAAGAGAGAAAGAAAGAAAGAAAGAAAGAAAGAAAGAAAGAAAGAAAGAAAGAAAGAAAAGAGAGAAAAGAAAAGAAAAGAAAAGAAAAGAAAAGAAAAGAAAAGAAAAGAAAAGAAAAGAAAAGAAAAGAAAAGAAAAAAGAAAAAAAAGAGATAAGTATAACATTAGATGATACAATGTTGTGGTCGACTCCTTCATTTACTAGCTGTATCACTTTGTGCAAATTACACCAATGCCTGAGTTTCCTTATTTATAAAATGAGGGTGTGAATTTCCAATTACAGAATGAATAAGTCACACAGATGACAGGTACAACATAGGGGATGTAGTCAATGGTACTATGGTACCATTGGTGGTACTATGGTACTATGTGTGATATGTGGTACTCTGGTACTACAATGGTACAATGATCCACAAAGAGGATTGTGTGGTGACTCATGACAGCTACAGTGGTGGTGAGCAGAGCGTAACATACAGAATTGGTGAATCACTGTGTTGTACACCTAAAATTAATAGAACCCTGCGTGTCAACCATCCTTAAATTTAAAAAGTGAGGATATTAATTTCATCTAACTCATTGGATGGTGGTAACCACTAAAGAAACATACATGCAATATATGTAGATTGTATAGAACAATGGCTACTGCCTAACTATTGTACAAACATTGGTCAAATTAATAAAATAAAAAACTAGGAAAAAAACATATCAGGGTAACAAAGTTAGAGCACATTCTTGCAGACTTTATATATATATTTTTTATTTGACAGAGAGAGAGATCACAAGTAGGCAGAGAGTTTCGGGAAGCAGGCTCCCCGCTGAGCAGAGAGCCCGATGCGGGGCTCGATCCCAGGACCCCGAGATCATGACCTGAGCCGAAGGCAGAGGCTTTAACCTACTGAGCCACCCAGGTGCCTCTCTTGCAGACTTTAAACCAGGAACTAGAACAATCAGACAGTGATAGATCTGGGAAAGGCAGTGATGGCCCCAAGTTAGAAAAAGCCTTGCCCAGAGGCTGGGGGGTAAGATTTCCAAATTGTATGCCAAAACTCCGACTTCATACCTATGTGACTTTAGGCAGTTGACTTAACTTCCCTAAGTCCTGATTTTATCATCTGGCAAAGAGTGGTGGTAATATTAATTACATCATAGGGTTCTCGTGAGCAGTACATGATGTGACCCCTCGAGAGCATTTAGCCCCGGACCTGGCCCCTCCTGAGTCTTCAGTCCTAGAGAGCTAGAACCATCCCAGGTACCATGGATGGCTGACCGTTTGTGCAATTTCTTGGCACCCCTGCAACTTATTTTATTTTTTCAAACTACCAAATACGCTGCATAAGGTCTCCAGATGGTCAGGATGAAAAGAACTTTGGCTTCAGTTTGCAAAGAGACAGCAGAGGAAGGAAATCCACGCCGTGTTTCTGTATGTTAATGTGCCAATGCCCTCTTTTTCTTTTTTTCATTTTCTCATTTATTTATTTTTATTTCATTTTGTTTTATTGAAAATCAACTCATTAACATGTAGCGTATTATTACTTTCAGAGCTAATCCCCTCTTTGGGGATTTGATGACAACCGTGGAAAGCACCTGCCTGAAAGGTTAGGTGATTCACCTCTTGTCCCAGTTTTGTCCTGAACTTGCCGCGTGACCTTAAATAAGCCACTTTTCTGCTCCTCTCCTAAATGATTTCCTGTCTAAAATCGGGTTGTTGGACGAGAGACAATCTCAAAGATCTCTTTGTCTCTTATTCTCTTCTTACAGCATCAAAAGGTTTGTGCTATTTTTAGAATCCACAGGGCCTCCCGGTTTTGTGGACCTGAAGGTGTTATGTGGTATAGAGCAGCACGCAGCGCTGGTGAAGATTGTCCTTTGTAAATCCATTATATTGGCTCCATCTTTTTTCCCCATGGGAGAGAAGCTGTGGCACCAAACAGCCAAGAGTTGGTGGAGAAATTTCTGGAAGATATACATGGTGTGATGAAGTGTCTCCTTTTAAAAAAATATTTTATCTAGATTATTTGTAGCTGAAATCCCCGTATTTAGCTTAAACACTCCCTTGTCTGTGAAATAAAATGAATTACCACCCTGCCCTAACATTGTCTCTGGCTCTCCACAGAGGGGAAAGACATTCTTGGTCAGCGGTCCGGTAGAATTAGAGAATGCTTGCCTTATATAGTCATGGTCTGGCCGACTCATTCCGACTGATATTGTTTGGAATGAAAACTTGACCAGATGTTCACTTATGTGAACTAGAGAGATTAATTATCAGTCCTACCATATTATCTGGGAGGGTGGGGTTAATCATCTCCCAAGAATTTCCTGGAGCCGGACACAAAAGCTGCCAATTGTAATCATGGCTAACACTTTATTCAATACACACAATGTACCAAGCGCCAATGGAAGGGTTTCACGTGGATAATGCATTTGGCCACACACTACTCCTTGGAGGAAGGTACTATTGTTATCCTTATTTCATGAATGAAGTCATGGGTCTCCAAGAAGTGAGGCGGCACACCTGAGGTCACTCTCTAGGAAGTGGTAAGGGTAGGATTTGAATCCAGGAACTTTACCCCTCGGCCTATGCTTTTAAAAATTATGCTATACTCATTGCCCTATATAATTAATTCCCTGTTTTTGACTCAGAGTGTTGTTAAAACTTGAACATACTAGGCTCATCTCTAATCTCTCAATGGATAAAGAGGAATTTGAACTTCGGTGAGTTGAAAAAAAACCACATTGCCTGATCTGAGGGAAGGAAGAATGTGAAATCCTGGAGAAAACATTCATACACCTGATTAAAAATCTCTTGGGTTACCAAAACAACGTGTCTACGGTTTATTCATCTTTTAAAATAATTTGAGGAATGTAACAGGAACTGAAATTTAGATCCCCAATCCTTGTCTGCATAAGGCGTCTGGAATGTTTTGTTGCTATGATCAAAGCCAAGCAGATAATGTTGCTTGATGCTTCTTGGTTAACCTTAAGAAGAAGCAATAAGAACTGGTGAATTCTCCTCATTTACAAAGGAATCCCAAATATTTCTTTGCTGTTGAGGTTTGCTGGAATTACCACACCGGTTGACATTGACATTCTTCTCAGTTTATCTTCAGGTTTGAGAGCTCCCTTATCTTTTGTCAGCATATATTCCTCAACAATATAAAGAAAGCATAATATTTAGGCTATCCACTTAGATTTTGAAATAACAGAGGGGTTTGAAGAAGTGTTGGTTCTGGAATAGGGAGATTGTGGACAAATCTTTTTAAATCTGAGACTGAGAACTCGTATTTGAGTGGCATAATTTTATCTCAGACTCAACCTTCCATTTTTTTTTCCCCTAAGGATTGTGCTAAAGATATTTTTAATACAGCGAATTTTTTTATTCCTCTCCTTGTGAAGATTTTCGGTCCATTTGCATGCAACACAAGCTTTCATCTATATAATTAGGATCCCAGAAACTTGCGGCAGTTGGCTGTGACATCTGCATATATGCAATTTTGTGAGTTCAAGCATTGTGATAGGACACGTGAATTAAAAGCTTTAGTAATGGGATAAGAAAGGGAGGCAGCTTTGACACAAGTATAAATGTTGTGCTAATCACAAGCAATGAAAGAAATTAGAACTCAGATTAAGACTTTGATTAGCTAGGGACACTTGGGTGGCTCAGTCGGCTAAGCAGCTGGTTTCAGCTCAGGTCATGATCCCAGGGTCCTGGGATCGAGCCCCGCATCGGCTCCTTGCTCAGCAGGGAGCCTACTTTTCGCTCTGCCTGCTGTTCCCCTTGCTTGTGTTCCCCTTGCTTCTCTCTTTCTGGCAAATAAATAAATAAAATCTTAAATTAAAAAAAAAAGAAGACTTTGATTAGCTAAGTTATCATCTAGCCTAGTTTTTTTGAAAGATTATATTTATTTATTTGAGAGAGAGAGCGCAAGCAGGGGTAGGGGCAGAGGGAGAGAGAGAAGCAGACTCTCTGCTGAGAAAGGAGCCCGATGCAGGACTCGATCCCAGCACTCCTACATCATGCCTGAGCCAAAGGCATACGCTTAACTGACTGAGCCACCCAGGTCCCCCTCATCTATCCTAATATTAAAAGAAACCATCTCTACTGTGCCTCTTACTAAACAGAATTTCTCTAATAGGGAATCTGTTTCCTATCATTTATTTTTTTTCCTTTTAGGAGTTTATTTTTTCTGCTATTGAAAAATATACATGATCAATGAATAAAACAGAAAAGAAGAAAGATTTCCAAGGGTCTCTATCTTACCTAACCTTCACGCTGCTACTTAAATGTTGGCACACACCTACTTAGTTATAACAATGCTCTGCATAGAAATGCTGCATCTTTCATTTTAAAAACTGAACATAAAACTGTATTTTCTTTGTATGTTTTCTTTATGGAACCATAAGTTTTACTAGTTTTCATAACAGTTTTCCTAATACTCTTCTGAGTGGATGTGCCATAGTTAACTATCTATTTCTAGATTCCTGAAGAACTAGTATGTTTCCAACCTTTCTATTCTAATAAATAATAGTTCAGTATTCATCTTCATGCCTAAACACTTTCCTTTTTAGGATCACTTCTTTGGGTTTCAGTATCTTAAGTGGAATCACAACTCAAGAGTGTTGGATTCTGAAGTTTATTGCAGATAAACATATTTTACTGCCTTATACTAACTTCTTGAAATACATGTTTCCCATTCCAGAAATGAAGTTTGGAAAGCAGAGCATCACTGTTCCCTAAAGGGGATGTTTTACACCAAGTCTCTAAAATTTTCCTTATGTGACTTTACCTTCCTGCTACAGCATGTTTCTGCCATGAACCTAAGTCCTTGAGTCTATTCACTGGAAGGTTCCGCCTTTGACCACTGGCTCTTTCCACCTAGATGAATTCCCTCCTGAGACCTCAGTCTTCCTTCTCTCTCCTAGTGGGACTGGATACTCTGGTTATTACCCCACATCCACTCTAGGTGCTCTGTATGTCAATACGTTGGGAAACCGACCCTAGCACAGCTGCAGAAATGGTCTCTGATTTCACACAATTGATCTTTCACCTGCCCACCATTCCTATACAACTGCTGTAGTCCTGTCACCAGGGACCTCCATTTTGTTAAATTCACTGATCCATTCTCAGGCCTCACCCTCTGGATCTCTCAGCAGTAGCTAGCACAGTTCATTACTCCTTCCTCCTTGATACACTCTCTTCACTTGGCTTCTAGGACCTAATCAATCAGGATATAATCAAGAAAGCAGAAACTCTTTTTTAGTATTTGAACAGAAGGAATTTAATTCAGGAACTTGATGACACAGGTGACAAAAGATGAAAGGCCAAATAGGAGAGAGTGAGGAAAGCAGGGATTGGCAACAGGAGAAAAGCAGTCCCAACCTAGGCCGGAGGAACAAAGAGGAGAGAAGGTGCCCATGGGCTTTGGGGGGAACCAGCAGAAGCTGCAACTATGGCTTCACTTGTCTAGCGGAAGCCACAGACCAGGAAGAGATACAACTACAACCAGAGACACCACCCCAGAGAAGGAGAGAATGTTCCTGGTTTCTCTTTTTGTCCCCTCACTACAATTTTCCATCATTGCCCTTTGTGAACTAATCCCAGCTAGAAACTAACTAATATCAGAATCCTGGAAAAGTGGTCTACACTGGTCAGTCCCACAGCCATAAAAGGTCAAGTGGGGGAAGGATGAGGGATCGATTGAGGATCACAGGGCCAAGTTGAGCACAAGAGACTTGCTTTATCCCTTATTTACTGGTCACTCCTTCCCTGGCTTTCTATTGCCTTCTACTCTTCTTCCTGTACTCTTAATACACAGTTGCTCCAAAGCTCAATCTTTATTCCCCCTTTCTTCTAGTTATCCACAAATGCTTAACAAACGCCGTCAACCCTAAATTCTTTATTTCTTTATTTTTAAAGATTTTATTTATTTGACAGTGAGAAACATAGCGAGAGAGGGAACACAAGCAGAGGGAATGGTATTGGGAGAAGCAGGCTTCCTGCCTAGCAGGGAGCCTGATGCGGGGCTCAATCCCAGGACCCTGGGATCATGACCTGAGCCGAAGGCAGACACCTAACGACTGAGCCACCCAGGTGCCCCAACCCTAAATTCTTTAGAACAACAATTTATTGTCACCTCTTAGGATTCTGTGGGTTGGTTGGGCTCAGCTGGCCAATTCTCTCTTAGGATCTACATGAAGTTTATGGTGAACACTGATATGTCAGCGAGATCTTATTTTAGAAATGAATGACATATTACATCAGGTGTGAGGAGAGTGGCCAAAAGCCCTCCACTATCAGTCTTATTCAGGGAATACCTCTGAGGGCCACCTCACCCAAGGTCTCACACTCTTCCCAGAGTGGCCCATATCCAATGACTGATAAGTATGTGAACATTAAATCCAATACTTTCATCTCAACTTGGGACTCATATAAGGGATTATCTCATGCTCAGAATGTGCTAAAAGAATCAGTCAAGACTTCCGATGAGATAGCTTAGAGTCTGTTGTCTCCTTTTGTCAATCAATCTTCCTTACTGCCTTTCCCTTCAACAGGTATTCATCCCCAAAGTGCTCCCTAATGAACCTCCTCTCTCTCCAAATCTGTTTCCTGGGGAACTCAGCCTACAACACAGTTGCACTCAGACAATGGCCGAGACTGGAGTCATCTAACACATTGACTGGGCTGGACATGGATGATGGCTCATTCAGAAGGCAGGTATTCGATGTTATCAATCAGGACTATCAGTTGGAATGTCTACATATAATCTCTCCATGTGGCCTGGGCTTCTCTCAGCATGGTGGCTGGGTTCCAAGTGGTACCATTCCAAACATAAGCGTTGAAGAGATGTGGGCATATTGTCACTTCTCAGAACATCACTTCTTTTGGTCAAGCAAGAAACAAAAATTCCAAGTGAGGAGTGTTAGATTCCCCTCTTAATACAAGGGAAAATACTTCTCTACGAAGAGGCAAGAAAGGGATGGAGGCTACCTTTGTAGACTTTCTACCACATTTTCTCCTCTCTCTACTCCATTAAAACTGCTCCTGTCTTAATCACCAATGATCTCCATATTGTAAATCCTGTAATTTATCCTGTTATAATCTCACTTGACAGCAGTATCTCTCATTTCTTTGATGATCTCATAATATCTATTAACTGATGGCTCCACAATTTATATTCCTGCTCTGTCCTGTCTTGCAAACTATGACTCCTATTTTCAACTATCTTCTTATCATCTCAAACTAATGTGTGAGAACTGAATTCCTGATCTTCCACTGAAATCCTACTCTTCTCATAGCCTCTTCTTCATTCACTGTTAACACCCTTCTTACAGTTGCTGAGACCAAAAAGCTTAGAACCATCCCTGAGTCTTATCTTTCTTACAGTATCTAATTCAATAGAAAATCTTCTTAGCTCGGGGCGCCTGGGTGGCTCAGTGGGTTAAAGCCTCTGCCTTGGGCTCAGGTCATGATTTCAGGGTTCTGGGATCGAGCCCTGCATCAGGCTCTGCTCAGCGGGGAGCCTGCTTCCCTCTCTCTGCCTGCCTCTCTGCCTGCTTGTGATCTCTCTGTCAAATAAATAAATAAAATCTTTAACAAAAAAAAAAAAAGGAAAGAAAATCTTCTTAGCTCAACTTTGAAAACATGTCCTAAATCTACTTTGCCACTTCTTGCTACCACCCTATTCTGAGAAGCTATCTTTTCTCTCCTGAATCACATCAACAGCCTCCTAACTGGACCTCTATTTCAACTCTTGTCCCCCTGTAGTCCATTCACAACTTATCGGCTAGATGGTCCTTTTATTTTTTGTTTGTTTGCTTTTCTTTTTATTTATCTTAGAGATAGAGAGCAGAGGAGGAGGGAAAGAGACAAGCAGACTTTGCGCTGAGCTCAAGCCACACACAGGGCTCCACCCTACAACCCTAAGATCATGAACCCAGCCACAATCAAGAGTCAGAGGCTCAACCCACTGAGCCACCCAGGTGCCCCGAGGTGGATCCTTTTAAAGCAAGTCAGATCATGACATTTCTAAGCTGAAAAGAACAGCAGTGGCCCCCCTCTCACTCCATGTGGTAGTCAAGCCTTTGCAAGTACTCACAAGACTTACAGAATCCGATTCTATTATGTCTCTGACCCCATCGTACTTTTTGAGCCTTCTCTCATGCTACTGTGGCTTCACTGCTGTTCTTGGAATGTGCCATGCTTGCTCATGCCTTAGAGTCATTGCATCGGCCATGTGCTCTGCTTGGAAGGCTTTTTGTGAGGATGATTTGATTGATAACTCCCTCCTTTACTTGAAGGTTTTATTCACATGTTGTCTTCCTAATGAGTCCTATGCTAACCATCTAATTTAAAATTGAAACCATCTATTTCAACTTATAACCATCCAATCCCCCTCTCCTCTGTTTTTTTCTTTTTATTCCCCAGCATTTATCACCTTCTAAACTGTATAATTCACTTATTTATTGTGTTCACGTCTATCTCCCCCCATCATTACGATAAAGATCTTTATTTTGCTTACTGCTGTGTTCCAAATGCTTAGAACAATGCCTGACACATAATAGGCACTCAAATATTTATTGAATGAATGAATGAATGAATGAATCATTGTAAACCAATCCTTTGCCATCAGTCCATGGACTTCACCCAGCTAGAGTTTAGATCAGGAAAGTACTTGTGACTCAGTTAAGGTCAATGAGAAGAAAAATCTTTTCCAAGTAATTTTGGAAGTTGCTCACTTTTCTGAGATAGCTTCTTTTAAGATTTTATTTATTTATTTGACATAGAGAGAGAGAGATCACAAGTAGGCAGAGAGGCAGGCAGAGAGAGAGAGGGAAGTAGGCTCCCTGCTAAGCAGAGAGCCAGATGCGGGGCTCGATCCCAGGACCCTGAGATCATGACCTGAGCTGAAGGCAGATGCTTTAACCCACTGAGCCACCCAGGTGCCCCTGAGATAGCTTCTTTTAAAAAAAACATCCTTTCTCATCTTCTGGATGATATGACATGAGGATATGAAATCTGGAACTGCTGCAGCCACCCTGTCATGAGGGTAACCTTCTTCAGAATAAGGTGTCAGCTTGGAAGGCAGAGTAGACTCAATGAAAGATGGTATCTTGATGACACCATTGAGTTACTGAATCAAACCAATTCTGAAGCCTTTGCTAACTCTGAGTCTTCTAGTTATGACAGGCAATACATCTTCCTTAGTTAAGTCAATTTGAATTGCATTTTGATCCCCTAAAATATAGAATACTCTCTGAGACACCTTCTCAGCAAGATCTTGGTTCTAAAGTACAGAGATACTTCTAGGGTTTTCTAGAATGATCTCTTCAAAAGTCTTAACATTCATTTTCTGAGTTTTCCATAATGTTCTCTGTTGTCATAAACTGATTCAAACATAGCTCACCAATCAAATTTCCTTGGATCATGAATGTCTTTTGCAAAGAATAGATCTTGTAATTTTTTACTTACCATTTACTTATTCATCAAATAATATCCATTCCTATGTTCTGATAACTGATCCTAGCAAAAAGTCTTACATATGTCCACTGCTGAGTTGTGATTATTTGAATCTATTTCTGCTCCAAGTATCAGCACATGATGTGGCTCCTTATTACTTCTCTGACCTTATTGCTTACAACTCTTTCTCTTGCTCACTCTATTCTCTTCGTGCTAACCTCCTTGCTGTTCTTCCAAAGCACAAGCATTCTGCTATCTCAGGACCTCTGAACTGGACGTTGAGTCTGAAGCACTCTTTCTTTTTTTTTTTTTTTTTTTTTTTTATATTTTATTTATTTGACAGAGAGAAACACAGCGAGAGAGGGAACACAAGCAGAGGGAATGGTAGCGGGAGAAGCAGGCTTCCTGCCGAGCAAGGAGCCCGATGCGGGGCTCGATCCCAGGATCCTGGGATCATGACCTGAGCCGAAGGCAGACGCTTAATGACTGAGCCACCCAGGCGCCCCTGAAGCACTCTTTCTATAGTTGTATTCCTGGTTTCCACACTCAACTTCTTTTGAACTCAGGTCTTTTCAAATGTAACTGTAATGGTTAATTTTACATGTCAACTTGACTGGGCTAAGAGGTGCCTAGAGAGTGGCTAATACATTATTTCTGGCGGTGTCTGGGAGCGTGTTTCTGGCAGAGATTAGCATTTGAATCAGTATACCAAATAAATGTGAGTGGGCAAAATCCAAATCTGAAGGGCCTCGATAGAACAAAAAGGTAGAGGAAGAGTAAATTTGGTGCTTGAGCTGGAACATCCATCTTCTCTTGCTCTTGGACATTGACAACTCATGGCTCACAGGCCTTTGGACTTAGATCCAGGACTCAC
>CM053607.1:98176131-98197632 GCA_028646535.1 Procyon lotor | reverse complement strand
TTTTTTTTTTTTTTTAAAGATTTTATTTATTTGACAGAGAGAAACACAGCGAGAGAGGGAACACAAGCAGAGGGAATGGTAGCGGGAGAAGCAGGCTTCCTGCCGAGCAGGGAGCCCGATGCGGGGCTTGATCCCAGGACCCTGGGATCTGACCTGGGCCGAAGGCAGACGCTTAACAACTGAGCCACCCAGGCGCCCCTGATCTCCTGGCTTTAAGGCCTTCAAACTTGGATGGGAACTACACCACCAGCTTTCCTGGACCTCCAGCTTGCAGATTGTGGGTCTTCTTCACCTTCATTATGGTGTGAATCAACCTCTCATAATGTCTCTTTCTACCTCTACATGTATGTATGTATGTATGTATGTATGTATGTATGTATCTATCTATCTATCTATCTATCTATCTATCTATCTATCTATCTTTTCTTTGTTCTCTTTCCCTGGTAAATCCTGACTAAGAAAGCCACTTTCTCAGTGAGGCCTTCTCTGACCTTCCCATTTAAAATTATACCCTTTCCACTTCACTCTCTATCCCCGTGCCTGTCTTTATTTTACTCCACAGTACTTAGAGTCTGTCTCATGTAATTTTAATATATTTACTAATTTTATATCTGTCTTCCTCAGGACCTAAAGATCTTGTCTATTTTTTATTAATACAACCCTAGTGATTTAAAAAAGTGCCAGACACATATGTAGGTACCCAGTAAATGTTTGTGGAATTCATTAATGACGAAGGAACAAGTTTACACAAGAGAGTGTAGATAGAATTAACTACTTTTATAGTGAAATCATCCTACCTTCCTTTTGTATTAATGTTTTACATGGTACATTATCACCTGTGGTGATTCTCAGTAAATATTTCACAATGTTGAAGAGCTTCTTGCAAATAAAATGTCACATACCAAAAAACCTAAAAATGTGTGCATTTTACATTGGAGATACAGTGAAGTATCTTGCCAAGACAGACTGACATGAGGCACTTATTTGTTGGTAGTATAGTAAAGTTGTTTAGGTATAAACAGGAGTTAGATCTAACAAGGTGGGCACTCAAAAAAAAAAAAAAAAGAAAGAAAGAAAAGGAAAGGAAAATGAATAGATTTGTTGAATGAGTGAGCCAATGATTTGTATTCAAATCCCAATTTAGCAGATGTTTGATTTGTGCCCAATTTTTAATCTCTTCTACCCTCTACTTCCTTCAGCTACAAAATGGTAGTAAGTAGGACCACATAAAAGAATGTACATTTGGGGCGCCTGGGTGGCTCAGTCGTTAAGCCTCTGCCTTCAGCTCAGGTCATGATCCCAGGGTCCTGGGATCGAGCCCCACATCGGGCTCCCTGCTCGGCGGGAAGCCTGCTTCTCCTGCTACTATTCCCTCTGCTTGTGTTCCCTCTCTCGCTGTGTTTCTGTCTGTCAAATAAATAAAAAAATCTTTAAAAAAAAAAAGAATGTACGTAAAGTGCTTACAACAGCACAAGGACAGAGCAATTGTTCAATAAATAGGATCTATTTTTACTATCTTACTTAGAGCTTCACAGGTGAACAAAATGCCGAAGGCTGTGAAGGGAGGATGCACACAAAATAAGAGAGTTGGAAGAAATCCCGAGGGTGATGGTGGTTTCCCAGGGGTCCAATTTCACTCTGCCTTGCTTTTGCTTATTTGCAGGTCTGCTGAAGGGTCCAGAAACCTTCCTGCTAGCTAAATAGATGGCTAGTTCTACCCAGTACACAGAATTATGTAATTGTTTATCTAGGTGGTCACAAGGACTGCATAGAGACACCCAAAGACAAACCCACACCATCGTTCACTCTGTATACTTGTATCAACGATCTGCACAAGATTTTACAGATTGCTGCTTCCCTAAAAATGGTGCCAACATATTGACTTCGGTAGATCATAAAAAAATGCGGTGATTTATTTATTCATCTATCTTCCAGTTACCAAATATCTAACAAAGGAATCAGCAAAGATTTAATCACAGCCCTCTTAAAGCTTACAGTCCCACGGGTGAGAAGACACAAATGAAAGAAGCCAACACCCAGTAAGTCTCTGCAAGTGTAAGTAGTGATGAAGATAAGGTTTTTGGTGGTTGGGATTTCTGATTATTAAACTTATGATGAAATATTTCGGGGAGCAAAATTGCATCACCATATGTAGGAATGACTGGGTGAATGAGCTTGAGTCTTTTCTACCAAAAGACTTACAGATGACTATTTTTTTTCAAGAACCTTACTAAAATGCATTTCGACATTGAATCTAAAACAGCTAACTTTTTTTAAAAAAGGAAAGAAAATTCCTGCTGTGCAGAGCAACAGAAATGGCAAGACAAATAGGTCTGTGGAAATAGAATGTCTTTCATTTTTCTGAGCATGGGAGCAATTTTGAATGGAATTATTAGCTTGTGGGGAACTGACTGGAATGTGTGGTTTGGTTGCTTATTTCCTTAGTTCCTTGATTTTAGGTGATTTTGTGGTAAGGATGGAGTCTTTTCTATGGTTTTGTAACTGAACCAAATAAGAGTTCACCCACACAATGAGCAGTGTGCCAACGAAAACAAATATCAAGCTTTTACAGTGAAGAAAGAGAGGCTGTTTATTGGTGTGGCACCATCTAGGAGAATGCGGAGCTCACGCTCAGAAACCCAAACTCCCCGATGGCTTAGAAGCAGGGGTTTTTAAAGGGTGAAAACTCAGGGTAAGGTCTCAGGGTCTCAGAACATGCTGATTGGCTAGGGATTAGGTCAGCCATAATGTTTCCTTTCTTGATCATCTTGTCCCTTCTGGCAACCACACGTCTGGTTTTGGGTGACTGTCGTGAGGAGGTCGTTCTCCTGAAAGCACCTGGAACATAAAACATTCTCAGCAGATCACATCAGTGGCGCCCTGTCCAGCAGAAGTACCAAGGCAGAAGTTCTACATCCTGTCACTATTATAAGCTGCAATTTGCTATTATTTTTTCTTGCAAATAATACATTGTGTTTGTTATCTCAAGCAGAAGACCGTCCCATAGACTTTTGAGGAGGCAACTTTGGTATTTCCTGAGACAATTTTGCAGGTTTCTTGAACACATCTAAGGGCCCGGTGACTCTGGCCAGAGGCAGCTAGGAGCCCTGCATCTCAATCATAGGTCTGCGGGACTTGCATCCCCGGGTTCACTTCCATCTGTGAGCAAGGGTGGAGACTGAAAGTTTATGATCCTGGGAGCAGAGAGCAAGTACTGTCTCAGACACAGCTGGGGCTAACACCAAATCCAAACTTTATCAAGGATCCTCTTTTAAAAACTTCTTCCTGAGGGTGTCTGGGTGGCTCGGTGTCTGCCTTTGTCTCAGATCATGATCCCAGGGTCCTGAGATCCAACCCCCCATGGAGGGGCTCTCTGCTGAGCGGGGAGCCTGTTTCTCTCTCTGCCTGCTGCTCCCCCTGCTTGTGTTCTCTCTCTCTCTCTCTGTCAAATAAATAACTAAAAATCTTGGGAAAAAAAACCCCAAAAACCTCTTCCTGAAGTATAACAGGACACAAATCCCAAGTATACAATTCTCAGAATTAAGTAAGCATACCTGTGCAAACACTTCCTAGGGAAAGAACTAGAACATGGCTACAAATCCAGCTCATGTCCCCTCCCAATCACTCTTCCTGCTTCTCCAAGATCATTACTACCCTGGCACATAACACCATACCCTCCCCTCCCTATACAGTATTCAACTCTGTAAATTCACTATATAGCCATAATTCTATATATTCATCGTATATAAACAAACCCAGTGGTATCTAATCCTTTGTGGCTGGCTTTATTTCCCTCAGTCTTATTTTGGTAAGACTTGCCCGTGTTTTTACATGTAGCAGGAGTTCATTTTTTATTATTAATGCTATGTGGTATTCCATGTATGATTTTATTTATCTGTTCTACTGGTTTTTTAAAATATTTTATTTATTTATTTATTTATTTGACACAGAGAGAGAATACAAGCAGGCAGAGAGGCAGGCAGAGAGAAAGAGGCAGGCTCCCCACTGAGCAGAGAGCCCGATGCGGGGCTCAATCCCAGGACCTGAGATCATGACCTGAGCCAAAGACAGAGGCTTTAACCCACTGAGCCACCCAGGCACCACTGTTCTACTGGTTTTTGTTGTTGTTGTTGTTCCACTGTTGATAGGTACTGAAGTTGTACCTGATTTGAAGATATCGAGAAAAATGCTGGGATAAACACCCTTCTAAAGATTTTTAGTGAGCAAATGTATGTATTTCTATTGAGCATATACGTAGGAGTGAAATAATGCTAAATGGCTATGAGTAGATAATGCTAAACAGTTTTCCAAAGGGGCTGCTCCCATTTTCAGTCCTCCTGGCAATATATGAGAATTCCATTTGAATTCGAGAATGATCAATCTTTTTAATTTTAGCCGTGTTGGCAGGAAATAGCCTCATTTTAATAATGTTTCTTTAGGCAGACATTTTTGCTCTGTCAGCTAATTTTACCTTCACTTATAATAGTTGTATATAAATGTCACGTCATCATAAATCATCTCATAAAATGACATACACTACAAGCTTTAGTCTTCACCAGTTCCTAACTTTAGTACATTATCTTCAACATGGAATAATAATAATAGTAATGATAATAATAGATACAATTTGCTGAAGGCTTATGAGATTCCAGATACTCTATTCATTTATGTTAACATCATTCAATTAATTCATCCCTCATAGCACCACTCAGAAATAGGTTCTATGGGGTGGCTCAGAGGGCTAAGCCTCTGCCTTCGGCTCAGGTCATGATCCCAGGTTCCTGGGATCAAGCTACCCATCAAGGTGGGGGGGCGGGGGGGAAATCCCTGCTCAGCAGGGAGCCTGCTTCTCCTTCTTTCTCTGCCTGCCTCTCTGCCTATTTGTGATCTCTCTCTCTCTCTGTGTCAAATAAATAAATTAAAAATCTTAAAAAAAAAAAAAGAAAGAAATAGGTTCTAGTATTATCCCGTTTTTGTAGGGTTAGGAATTGACGCCCAGAGAAATACAGTGACTTGCCCAAAGTCACACTGTTAGTAACTGGTGACAATTGGTTTAATTCATAAGCAGTCTAACCTCAGAGCCAGTAAGTAAAAACAGTTCATGTACCATGTATTAACATGTAGCAGAAAATCCAGCATCCTACCATTATCCCCTAGAGCTCTGGGAGCCTTCCATTATTATCCTATTCATTTTTTCCCCATATTGCTGGCTTTTGATAAGAAATTACTGTCACTCTTATTTATTTGTCCTATTCTCCCAAAGGTCAATGTGACCTGTGACATTTTTTCTTCCGTTTCCTTAAAATATCCCAATACAAGGAAATGCATGATGTCAGCTGAAGATGGCTACATCACATCATAACAAAGCAAATGATATAAAACCTCATATAAGGTTTTCATGTTCTTAAAATCCTCCTGCCCAGTAGCCTACTGAACAATTTGCCGCTAGCCAGTTTCTCTGGAGCTCTCCTCACTTTTCTTATTGCCATTTTCTTATTCCATTTCATTCACCCTTTGTTATTTTCCTTTTGCTTCTCCTAGGTATAGATTCAGCCCCAAAATGTGCACTGTAGAGCCTCTTGGATTGCTCCAGAAAACTATTAAGAACTCTCTCGCTCCATTATGCAGACCTGTTGAGTTCTTCTGATCTGATTGGTTGGCCTTTCATTCATTCTCATGGGGTCTCCGTTTTCTCAACCAAAATGGATGACCATGGTGTTTCGCACTGTCAACCCGATCAAATTCTTAGCCATGGCCTCTTCATCCCAGTCTCTCTTTGGGTGGAAGAAAACTTGTACCTGTTAGGGGAAAGAGCTGCTGTAACAAACCCAAACCCACGTCAAAATGCATCACGGCTCTCATACAAGCGAAGTTTCTTTCTTGCCCACATAAAACCCAGACGAGGTATTCCAAATTAGTGAGCTTCTCTCACCCACAGGGTGATGCAGGTGCCTCGGTTCCTTCTATTCCATAGCTCCGCTTCCTTCAACACAGAGCTTCTCAGATTTCTGTCCTTTTTTCACATCAAGTTGGGAAGGAGACCGAGAGCGGAGGATCAGAGCGGAGAGCTGTGTATGAACCACCTCTGACCACTGGGCGACCTGGGACCCATGTTGTGACTGTGGGCCCCAGAAGAAGAGTGGATGGTCCTGGTGACAGGCTAGTATAGTCTCTGTGCCTGACCAGTATGGAATTCTGTTGCCTGCTGTTATGAATTGCGCCCTCTCTCCCATGCTTCTTACACCAAAATGATTGCAACAAAAATAGTTGGTCATTTTGGCATGTTTGTACACGTAGCCAATTAAACGCAAAACAGGGACTGCACCTATGATACGAGTTTTGAGTGGCTTCAGATGCAATGAGACTGAGAAAGGAAGACAAGCAAGAGGCCAAGGTTCATGTGGATCAGAGACAGGAAAAGAGGGAAAAGAGAAACAGTCTACTGGCATTCCCATTCCCAGGGTATTTCTTTGCCTTGATCGTGTCTTTTATTTATAAATGCTCCGTGTTCAAAGCACTCAACAAAAATGGATACTTGATGATTGTTTCCTGAGAGAGAGAAATTAGGAAGGATGTGATTTCACAAATGGGGGAAATGGGAATTTCAAAGAGGCCGTAGTCACCAAATAAGGAATTCTGGGCAAGAATGTGGGCTTCCTTGTTCATTTCATGTAATTGCTAAACACCGCGTCTGTGTGTTTATGTGTGTGTGTGGGGGGGTGGTTAGGCGTGATCCACCACCTCCCTTTTTCCCCTCCATCGCTTAAACCCACCTCTATGCTCTTTTGCCAAGAAAGCTGGTTGCACTGGTCCAAAACTGACATTTTCCCTTCATCTTCCAAAACTATTTTCACTTGGAACATGCTGGGAAACCTGGCAAATTATGTTCCAATTAAATTACTCTTTCTGTCTTTAAGTGGTTGAAAACCTTTCAGTCTTTCATCCCCATTTCTACTCTCAGGCAGTGAGTTCTCTGGTATTTGCAGAGATTTATATACAGATATTCATTCTTTCTCAGATTATAAGAGGCAGGGACAGGAAGGAGACGCACATGGGGAGGGATAGGTTTTTGACTTTTGGATACTGAGATTTCCCCCTCATTAAATTTTTGACTATTTAGAATGGTAGGAAAAATAAAGGGACAATTTGAGGATTTTTTTTAGGTGAACTCACAACCCAAGCTCAAAAATTGCATGTTCTACCAACTGAGCCAGCCAAGGACCCCACAAAGGGGTAGTTTGAGGATTTTAAACAACATATTGATAAGAACAAGTATTACCGATGATATCAATATGACATAGACAGGTATTTCTTCACCCATATACAATCATAAGGAGGAAATATTTCCCCATATGGAATAAAAATGAGAAAATCTGTGTGTGCTATCTTTGTGATGAAGAAAGAAAAACTACCTTGGAATTAGAGATTACTCTGCTGAGAAGTATTTATTTTTTTATTTCAAAAGCAATTAGCCGAGAAGCTAAAGATTGGTTACAGAGAATCTTGGTCCTGGCACTCTATGGTGGTGTGGTACTGAGCAAGTTTCTTAACATTTCTGTGCCTTACTTTTCTCAACTGTAAAACAGAAATACTAATAACTACTAATAACAATAATAAATAACCTCTCAGATTATTTGGATGATTATATGAATTACTAAATGTAAAAGGCTTAGTACAGTAGGCTGGCACAAAGTATCTGATCTATAAGGGGGGAAGAGATATCCTCACCGATGGATTATCATCTTCTTGACCAGAACCCTTCTTCCTCAACACCCCCATACATAATAAAACACACACACGCTCCAAGAATGTTAGTGCTTGATGTGTATTCTACCAAGCTTTTATCCCTGAACACACAAACATGTACATGCTCACGTACATACACAACCTATTTATATGCTTCATCTAGTAGAAATTAAATTGAGATCTAATAACAACCCTGCCCTTTGACTTGATTTTTTTCCACTTCATGATTCTTGGACTTCATTCTAAGTCTATTATAAAGAGCTATTTAACAATTTTTCCTTAGGAATCTGTACATTCAATGCAATTCCTATCAAAATATTGTCAGTATTTTTCATAGAGCTAGAATGAACAATCCTACAATTTGTATGGAATCAGAAAAGACCCTGACTAGCTAAAGTAATGTTGAAAAAGGAAGTCAAAGCTGGTGGCTTCACAACTCCAGATATCAAGCTGAATGACAAAGCTGTGATCATCAAGACAGTGTGGTACTGGCACAAAAATGGACACATAGATGAATGGAACAGATTAGAGAACCCAGAAATGTGCCCTTGAGTTTATGGTCAACTAATCTTTGACAAAGCAGAAAAGAATATCCAATGGACAAAAGACGGTCTCTTCAACAAATGGTGCTAGGAAAATTGGACAGCCACATACAAAAGAATGAAACTGGACCACTTTCTCACATCATACACAGAAGTAAACTCAAAATGCCTGACAGATTTAAATGTGAGACAGGAATCCATGAATCCTAGAGGAGAACACAGGCAGCAACCTCTTTGACCTCAGCCAAAGAAACTTCTTTGTAGACACATCTCCAAAGAAAAGGGAAACAAAAACAAAAATGAACCATTGGGACTTCACAAAGATAAAAAGTCTTTTAGGGCGCCTGGGTGGCTCAGTCGTTAGGTGTCTGCCTTTGGCTCTGGTCAAGATCTCAGGGTTCTGGGATTGAGCCCCGCATCGGGCTCCCTGCTCGGCAGGAAACCTGCTTCTCCCGCTACCATTCCCTCTGCTTGTGTTCCTTCTCTCGCAGTATTTCTCTCTGTCAAATAAATAAAATCTTTAAAAAAAAAGCCTTTGCACAGACAGCAAAGAAACAGTCAACAAAACTAAAAGGAATGGGAGAAGGTATTTACAAATGTTTTATCAGATAAAGGGCTAGTATCCAAAGTCTATAAACAACTTACCAAACTCAACACCTCCCCCCCAAAAAAAAATCCAGTCAAGAAGTGAATAAAAGACATGAACAGACATTCCTCCAAAGAAGACATACTAATGGCCAACAGATACATGAAAAAATGCCCAATATCCCTCAGCATCAGGGAAATACAAATCAAAACCACAATCAGATACCACCCTACACTGGTCAAAACAGTTAAATTAACAACTCAGCAAAAAACAGATGTCACCGAGAATACAGAGAAAGTGGAACTGTCTTACGCTGTTGGTGGGAATGTAAACTGGTAAGGCCCCTCTAGAAAACAGTATGGAGGTTCCTCAGAAAGTTAAAAATAGAGCTACCCTATGATGCAGCAATTAAGCCATTAGGTATTTATCCAAAGGACACAAACGTAGTTATTTGAAGGCACAGATGCACCTCAATATTTATAGCAGCAATGTCCACAATACCCCAGGTGTGAAACAGCTCAGATGTCCCATCAACAGATGAGTGGATAAAGTAGATGTGGTATACACACACACAATGGAATACTACTCAGCCATCAAAAATAATGAAATCTTGCCATTTGCAATGACATGGATGTAGCTAGAGGGTATTATGATGAGCAAAATTATATGAATGTAACTAGAGGGTATTATGCAGAGTCACAGAAAGACAAATAGCATATGATTTCACTCATGTAGAATTTAATCAACAAAGCAGATGGACATAGGGGAAGGGAAGGAAAATCAAATAAGACGAAAATGCAAAGGGAGGCAAACCATAAGAGATTCTGAACTCTAAGAAACAAACTGAGGGTTGCTGGGGGGGAATGGGGGGATGAGGTAACTAGGTGACAGGCATTAAGTAGAGAACTGATGAATCATTAAATTCTACCCCAGTAACTAATAATACAGTATATGTTAATGAAATTGAATTCAAATGATTTTCTTTTGCTTTGTATTGTATGAATGTGCTATTTACTTAATTAATCTTCTACTGAAGGACATTTGGGGTTTTTTTCAATTTTCATTTTACCAGTCAAAATAGTGAAAGTCCATATTAAGATTAAATCCGCCTTTGAAATATTCAAGGAAATGTAATGATCAAGGAGTCATAGATTCCAAACTTGATAAAGATTATGTTGTCATTTTAAGAGGCTCTGCTACAATATGACTTGTTTAAGGTTAAACACCTACTAAATGATGAAATGAGACTCAAACCCAAGTCCTCTGCCTTTTAGTAGGTATCTTTGATAGAAGTGAAGTATTGTTAAAGGCCCTGGGGTTGAAAGAGTTTGATCTTGATCTTAGAAACTGGGGGTCGGAGATAATGAGTGAGTCACCCAGGACCTCATAGCTGGTAAGTGATAGATGATACCTTCTCCCTGACTAAACCCTAGCCAGGCAACTCTGAGTCTTTATCAGCACTAGACTTCAATTTTGATCTAGAAATACTTGAACAAAACACTAACATAGTTTCTAGTAGCTCAAGGCTGTATCTGTGGGATGACTCCCCTACCCCCTTAATGTGACTGTCTGAGAAAACTCAAGGTTGCCAAAAGAATTTAATTAGTTCCAGCCAGCACCTGAAGACAGGGCCCCGTCTCCCAGCCTCTGTGGGAGGGGAGGGGCATAACTTCCCTAAGGGCTGATTAAAGAGCCAGATGGATTCCACATGGATCAACTCCACTGAGCCCCTGCTCACCCCTCTCCCTACTCCCTCATTCTCCTTTTAAAACACCCAGTCACCCTTGTACCAATCAAAGTTGAGTTCACTCCATGCTGGACTCCTCTCTTACTGCAATAGGGTATTATGACGAAAATCTGTCTTACCACTCTCACCCGTGTATGGTTTCATTTCTCTTTGACACAAAACAAGTCTCCTCTAGAACCCAGATAGCCCTCTCTAATTTTGAACTTTTCAATGAATCCTAGGATTTTTCAGTGGTGGTGGGGTGGGTACCAAAAGCAATCTGGAACACCACTGTGTTGCTGAGTCCAGTAGCTCTGTCTGCTGGGAAGTTCTGCTTCATTTTTTCTTTTTCCTTTCTGGAAAGTAAACGTTTAACCCTGGGACTGATAGTTTCTATTCCTCTTGGCAGCAAAAAGAGAAGAGATTATGGGCAGCTTTTAGTGAGCTCACTGTGATATCCTCCTTTCTCTGCCAGGTTTCCTGGACTTCCCACAACAGTCCAATCTTTGGAATTTCTCAATCAGCAGCTCTTTACCAAATGTCTTTATTCATGGATACTCATTAGGCCTTATCATCATCATCATCATCATCATTATTATAAGTAGGTTTCATTGGAGCCCAGCATGGGCCCAAACTCATGACCCTGAGATCAGGACCTGAGCTGAGATCAAGAGTCAGACACTTAACTGAATGAGCCAACAATGTGCCCCAAGAGCTTTTTCATAGATGGGTATCACATTAGGTTTTAGACACAAGGTTGAGGAAAAAATGGGGCAGAGGATAATTTTTGATGGAGAAGAAGGAAGGAATTGGAATTTGGGGATCTGAGAAGGAATGTCATGCAGAGTCAAGATCACTCATTAGTTACCTAAGTAAAGGGATTGTCAAATGGGAAGGGAAGTTTCTTTTTTGCTTTCATTTTTCTTTTATAAATAGAACCACCTATTGAGATACAGTTCATATACCATATAAGTCACCTATTTCAAGTATACAATTCTGAGGTTTTTAGGAATCCTCAGAGTTGTACAACCATCACCACAATAAATTTGAGAACATTTTTAACAACACCTTCAAGCAACCTTTCACCCATTAGCATTTACTCCCCATTTTCCCAACCCCCTCCAGCCTCAGGCAACCACTAATCCATCTCTCTTACTATAGATGTGTAGCAAAGGAAGGTTTGTTTTGTTATGTTTTCATCCATCTAGCCATTTCTAAGTGTATAGTTTGGTAATACTAGCACATTCACTGATGTGGTTTTCCAACCATCATGACCATCCATCTTCAGAAACCTCTTTTATCTTCCAAAATTGACATTCTGCACCCATTAAACAATTATTCCCTATTCCCCTCCACCTCCAATCGCTGCGACTACCATTCTACTTTTTCTCTAAGAATCTGACTCTTTTGGGCACATCATATAAGTGGATTCACACAGTATTTGTTCTCTTGTGACTGACTTATTTTACTTAGCATACTATCTTCAAGGTTCATTCATGTTATGGCACGTATCAGAATTTTTCTCCTTTTTAAGGCTGGATAATACTCTATTATAGATCTAGACCACATTTTGTTTATCCATTCATCTGTCAACAGACATTTGGGTTGCTTCCATCTTTTGGTTACTGTGAATAGCGCTGCTATGAATAGAGGTGTTCAAATATCTGTTTGAGACCCTGCTTTCTTTTTTTTTAAACTTATTTTTATCATTTTTTTTATTTTTTAAAAATTTTATTTATTTGAAAAAGAGAGAGAGAGAGAGTGAGAAAGAGCATGAGCAGGGAAGGGGCAGAGGGTGAAGGAGGAGCAGGCCCCCCACTGAGCAGAGAGCCCGATGTGGGGCTCAATCCCAAGACCCTGAGATCATGACCTGAGCCGAAGGCAGAGGCTTTAACCCACTGAGCCACCCAGGCACCCCCGAGATCCTGCTTTCAATTCTTTGGTACAGATACCCAGAATTGGAATTGCTGGAATTGCTAATTACATGTTCATTTTTTTGAGGAACTGCCATACTGTTTCTCACGGAGGTTGTCCATCTTACATTCCTACCAGCAACACAAAAGGATTCCAATTTCTCTACATCTTTGTTAACAATTATTATATTTTGGGTTTTTGGTTTTTTTTTCATAATAGCCATCCTAACAGTTATAGAATAGTATCTCATTATGGTTTTGATTTACATTTCCCTAATGATTAGTGATGTTTTCATGGGCTTATTAGCCATCTGTATATCCTCTCTGGGGAAATGTCTATTAAAGTCCTTTTACCCATACCTGGTTTTTGTTTGTTTATTTCCTTTACCCATCTTTGAATTGTATTGTTTGTTTTTTGTTGTTGTTGAGTTGTAGGAATTCTTTATATATTCTAGATATTAACACCTTATCAGATATAGGATATGCAAATATTTTCTCCCATTCCATAGGTTGCATTTTTACTCTGCTAATAGAATCCTTAATACATAGTCGGGCGCCTGGGTGGCTCAGTCGTTAAGCATCTGCCTTCGGCTCAGGTCATGATCCCAGGTCCTGGGATCAAGCCCCACATCAGGCTCTCTGTTCAGCAGGAAGTCTGCTTCTCCCGCTCCCATTCCCTCTGCTTGTGTTCCCTCTCTCACTGTGTTTCTCACTGTCAAATAAATAAAATCTTAAAAAAAAAAAAAAGAATCCTTAATACATAGAAGTTTTAAATTTTGAAATTAAACAGAATTGCCATTTGATCTAGTAATTCCACTACTGATATTTACCCAAAGAATATGAAAACATTAATTCAAAAAGACATAAGTATCCCTATGTTTATTGCAGCATTATTTACAATAGTCAAATTATGGAAGTAGCCCAACTGTCCATCAATAGATGAATAAAGGGGCACCTGAGTGGCTCAGTGGGTTAAAGCCTCTGCCTTCAGTTCAGGTCATGATCTCAGGGTCCTGGGATCAAGCCCCGTATTGGGCTCTCTGCTCAGCAGGGAGCCTGCTTCCCCCCTCCTCTCTGCCAGCCTCTCTGCCTACTTGTGATCACTCTCTCTCTGTCAAATAAATAAAATATTAAAAAAAATAGATGAATAAAGAAGATATATGTCTTTTATTTCTGAAATATATATATTTCATCAATATATATACATATTTCATTGATATATATACACATATATATGTATGTATGTATATGTATGTATGTGTGTGTATGTGTGTGTGTGCGTGTGTATATATATATATGTATATACATATATATATATATATATGGCAGAATTTTACTCAGCCATAAAAATAAATGAGGTTTTACCATTTACAACAACATGGATGGAGCTAGAGAGCATAATGCTAAGTGAAATAAGCCAGTCAGAGAAAGGCAAATCCTATATTATTTTACTCATATGTGAAATTTAAGAAGCAAAACAAATGAACAAGAAAACAAGAGACAAACCAAGAAATAGACTCTTAACTATAGAAAACAAACAAAGGGTCACCAGAGGGGAGATGGGTGGGGGGATGGGGGAAAGAGGTGAGGGGTATTAAGAGTACACATATCATCATGAGCACTGAGTAATGTATAGAATTGTTGAATCACTATATTGTACACCCGAAACTAATTTAACACAATATGTTAACTATACTGAAATTAAAACAATCAATGCATTTTAGGGGCACCTGGGTGGCTCAGTCCGTTAATCATCTGACTATGGGTCAGGTCATGATCTGTGTCCTGGGATCAAGTCCCCAGTGGAGTTCCCTACTCAGCAGGGAGCCTCTTCTCCCTCTCCCTTTACCCCTCCTTCTGCTCATGTTCTCTCTCTCTCTCTCTCTCAATCTCTCTCTCTCTCTCTCTCAAATAAGTGAATAAAATCTTTTAGATTTAGTGAGTGCACATGAGCAGGGGGAGGAACACAGAGAGAGGATGGAGCAGGCTCCCTGCGGAGCAGAGAGCCCAATGTGGGGCTCTATCCCAGGATCCTGGTATCATAACCTGAGCTGAAGGCAGATGCTTAAATGAATGAGCCACCCAGGTGTCCAATGAATAAAATATTTTAAGTAATAACAAAAATGTTTAAATTATAATATAGTCTAATCTATTTTTTCTTTTATTTCTGGTGCTTTCAGTGTCACCGCCGCGAAATCGTTGCCAGATAAAATGTCATGAAGATTTTTGCCTGTGTTTTCTTCAAGAGTTTTATAGTTGTAATTCTTATGATTATACCTTTGATTCATTTCAAATTGGTTTTTGTATATGGTACACAGAAAGGATCCAACTTCATTTTTTTGCACGTGGATATTCAGTTTGATTAACATCATTTGTTGAAAGCAAAGCAAGTTCTGTTTTATTTTGGGTCCTTTGAAGCAGAGCCTGTCACAAAAACTTACTGGTCACTTACTTAGAAGGTAATGTCAGGAAGCAGGCAAGCAGGAGAGGGGCAAATGACACAGAAAATGATAAAAAATCTAGTAAAAAGTTCTACTGTGGACGTTGCTGCCATTACTGACTGAGGTAGAGTTTCATCAGGACATCTGAAAACTAGCTGGAATGTCTCCCAAAAAGTCCCCTTTGAAAAAACAGGAAAATGAGACACTTACTCCTACTTTCTGTCTCCACTGTCCGAGGTAGTATTACCTCAATACCGTAGTATTCCCATTACCCCTAGGTAGATGGGAGCAGTTCTTTGGTGGCTCCCAAGGCCCCTAAATGTTGTGTGGGTAGCATGGCCTGTTGCACTCTGAAGAAGATCTTCTGGGTGGTTCCCACTGGGAGACATTGGCTAGTATGCCTCAGCTTGCAAAGACCTGTGCTCAACACACTGCATGTGGGCCAGGAGTGGGATGTCAGCCACCAGGAGTGTCTGTTATAATTAGTAACCAAGAAATAAACAATGTCTGCTTCAACATCTACCAGATGGCCAGCTGTAGGCCCAGGCTGATGTCTGCAGGGTAAGAGGCAAGACGCGTTCTTTGATTGAGCACCTCTGCTACATAAGGCTATGCTTGGGAAGTTAGGAAAATGAAGCAGACAATCCTTAAGAACGTAGGGTTTAACAGATACAGCAGCTATGCAAATCCCTCATCTAAAAGAAAGGAAATGATCAGAGCTGTGTAGATGTGTATGGAAGGGAGAGGAAGTTTCTAGTAATAGGTAATAAAGGCTTCATGAGGAAGGTTGCATATAAATGGAGCCTGAAAAATGATGTTCATTTATTCCTCGAAATATATTGATTGATGACCTTCTGTGTGGCAGGCATTTTCCTAGGTAATAGGGATTCTGTGGCAAGCAAACAGAAATAGTTCCTCTCTGACTTGCACCCTGATAGACACAAGCACTGAGTTACAGATGACTTTATCAATTAAATAAGTGAGACACTGTTGGAGAACATTAAGCGCAATAAAAAACCGAAACAGGACCATAGAATAGGGTGCTGAGATAGGATGGGGTAACTGCAGACAGGGATAGTCAAGAAATTTTCTACAGAAAGAACATCTAAGCTGAGACCTAAGTGATGTTGGGAAGGCGTCAGCCCCAAAACAATCAGAAGTAACTATTTCAGAATCAAAGAAAATGCAGAGCCAGAAACAGGGAAGAGCTCAGCATGTTTGGGAATGGAAACATCAGTGATTGAAGAGAGTAAGAGCCAAGGTGTGGAAGGGGATGATATGGAGTCAAATGGATGGGCCCATGCTAGGTCACGCAGGACCCAGCAGGCAGCGTGAGGCCTTTGGACCACATCTATATGCTAGAAAAATCACAGGAGAATTTTAAGCTGGAGAATGCATTAATTTGGTTTCTATTTCTTTTTTTAAGATTTTATTTATTCATTTGAGAGAGAGAGTACAAGCAGGGTAAGAGGCAGGGAGAGAGGGAGAAGCAGATTCCCCATTGAGCCGGGAACCCGATGTGGGACTCAATCCCAGGACCTTGTGATCATGACTTGAGCTGAAGGCAGATGCTTAACCATCTGAGCCACCCGGATGCCTCGATTTCTCTTTCTAAAAGATCATTCTGACTGCCATGTCGAAAACAGACCACACAGCCCACAGCCCAGCACCACTGTGCAGGACTGTGCACAGTTCAAGGACCCTTGTTGGGTGATCTAGGATGAGCTTGGGGATAGTTTAGTCCTGGCTGGTGGCAGGAGAAAGAGAGAGGAGAAGTCTGGGATTCCATGTTGGGGGTGGACTTAAAGGTTGCCTTGGTTGTGCTCTGATGACAGCTGGGAATGCAGACAGAAATACCAAGTGAGGCAAGAAAAAAGTCTGATAAAAAAATGAGACCTCTTTCTTCATGAATGACTGAAGGGGCTACTGACAAATAATGGTGGAGATGTGACTTTGAAAAAGACCAAGAACTCTGAACACCAGGCAAGGAAATCAGACTTTACTCTGCAGGCAATGGGAATTAACTGAAGGGTTTTAAGAGAAAAGGGTGACAAGAGCCAAGCTGTGCTCTTAGGCCTTATCATGGTTGGGTCAAATAGCTCACAGAGATAATAATCACAATGATGTGTGTGTGTGTGTGTGTGTGTGTGTGTGCGTGTGCGTGTGTGTGTCCAGGCAAAGTTAGAGCAATTTGGACAGTGTAAAGCTCCAGACTTCTTCGGAGGTTAATTTACTTCTCTGTTTATTGACGTTTCTATGGTGATGTAAAATGCTAGCCAAGAGGACAGAGAACAGTCCACTGTCTCTGCATTTAATAATCTGATTTTATGTAAGACATCGAGAAAGAATGCAATAACTCAGGCCCTTTGCAGCGAGCTGTAAGAGAAACCAGATGAGGCTGAGCTCACCTCCTTCCAGGCCACAGCAGTGCCCCTCCTCGGGTGCAGGGTTTCAGGCCCAGCTGTCCTGGCACTACCCGGCCTGACATTTGGAGGAACTCATCCTGCATTCTGTCCCGTCTCCCCAGTTGCTCTCTCCAACCAGAAATTTGCAAGCAGCCCACAAAGTGAAGTCAAACCCCAAGGAAATGGGTAAAGGTATCTGCCTATAAAAGGGGGTTTGCAAAGGGAAGCTAGTTTCATTGGTGGTTGCAAACTATCCCCCTGGGTTGTTCCTTGATAGGGCTCTGAGCAGTGGTTTCTTGGAGAAGCTGCAGATTCCCATTTAGATTTGCATGTTTCCACTTTATTTCAGGAAGTCCGTGTTTGGAAGCTGGTGGTCAAGGTATTTTTTCCCCCTAATGAGAAACACATTCTTTCTGTTGTTGTTTAGGATAAAACCAAGAATTTTTCACTTTCCTCCCTGTCGCTGTCAAGTGAACGTTGTGTTCTCTAGCTGGATTTTTGATGTGAGCGGCAAAAGAAATAAAAATATAAAACAGAACAAACCCCTAAAGGAGACCTCTCATCATTTCTGATTCTACACCCTGGGCATTCTAGATTTTTTACAATATTTTTACTCATTTCACAGCTTTCGGTCCCCTTTCAAATGCCAGACACTGTAGTAGGCGCCAAGAACACAGTCGCAAGGACCCGGCCCTTTTCTAACTGCTGTTAGAGCGGTCCGGAGAAGGACAGTCAGTACAATTTCATCTTTGCCATGCACATGCTACTGAGGATTGTCTGTTACCTGCACTGCCTCCCTTCAACCTCCCAGCAATCGTACAAAGTAAGTATTAGGTATTCTCCTAACTTGCATAAGCGAAGAAGCTGGGGCTTCATTGCGAGGCATGGAACGCACGGTTTATTAGGGCGTTATGCCTGGTGTGCTTTAAGAAGTTTAAAGAAGGGCCACAGGCACGCCGAAAGAGCAGAGACACTGTGTTCCTCCGGGTTAAGGGCTAGATAAAAATGATTAGTCCTTAATACCTTCGACCAAACAGCTCTCTAAAATGCTTCCCAGCTGGGATGTTGTGATTTGCAAGAAAAATAGGTATTTGGTCTTTCTCCAGGGTTCCTGGCTCTGGCTCCCCCACACCCTTGGAATTTCCTAAGTGCTGAGAGGATTAATGCATCTTTTGTTATGTTAATGAGGCAACTCTTGGAAAGAGCCTAAGAATGGGGGCTGGTTGCTGGTGGAGCCCTGCTTCTGATTAGGGTTGGAACTTTCAGTCTTACTCTTTGACCTCCGGAGAGGGGGAAGGGGCTGGAGATGGAGCCAGACTGCCAATGGCCAATGATTTCATCAATCGTTCCTATGGAATGAAGCCTCCGTAAAACCCCAAAAGGACAGGGTGTGGAGAGTTTCTGGGTTGGTGGACACGTGGAAATCCATGGAGAGGGGCACCTCCAAGCAAACCACACTCCAGAGAGCATAGCAGCCCAGCTCTCTCCCCACACATCCCCTCCGCCTCTCTTCCACCTGCCTGCTCCTGAGTTAAAATCCTTTACAAAAATCAGTAATCTAAGGGGTGAGTGGGGTTTTTGAATGCTCTGAGCTGCCCTAGGAAATTGACCAAACCCGACAGGAGGGTGTGGGACCTCCCACCTATAGTTGGTCTGTCAGAAGCAGAGTTGTCAGCAGGGGGCTGGCATCTTGAGTATGTGTGAGGGGGTGCTTTTGTAGGACTGAACCCTTAGCAAGTAGGGTCAGAAGCTATCTTCCGATAGTGTCAGAAGTGAGTTGAATTGTTAGGACCCCCAGCTGGTGTCCAGAGCATTGCAGGTGGTGTGGGGAAAACCCATCCCCACATTGGATTTGGTACCAGAAGCCCTATATCAGCATGGCAGGTAGCTGAGAACTGTTCCTCCTGGGAATCGAACAGGAATAAGGGCCAAGGGCAGGTGGGCCCAAGACAGGTCACATTAGATGTCATTTTTAATTCTTTTTAGGGGGGGCTATTATTTTTAAATAAAAGTTACATAGGAGACAGCCTGTGCAAGAAAAACACTCAGACCCTCCTCTGTTCCCCAGAAAGCAGAAAACAAATCTCCCACGTGAAAGGAGCTCACCTTATACTGGGAGGTGAAAAGGCAACCTTATTACTAGAGATGGGAAATTTAGAGCAGAGAAACCTGTATAAATAACCTTTCTGAGGCACCTAGGGGGCATACTTAGTTAAGGTTAAGCGTCCACTCCTGATTTCTGCTCAGGTCATGATCTCAGTGTCTGGAGATGTAGCCCTGAGTTGGGCTACATGCTGGGCATTGAGTCCTCTTAAGATTCTCCCTCCCTCTCCTCCGACTCTACTCTTGCTAAACAAACAAACAAACAAACAAACAACCCAAAAGCAAACTTCGTTACTTTGACTAATTTACTACCCCAGCCCAATATCTATCCAGAATTCCTTACTAACTAAAGCTCCCAAAGTTAAATTTTCTTTGCCATGTCCACTCATCATAAATTTATTGCCTCCTTGTCAAAAAACTATAAAAACCATCTGCCTTGTGCATTTCTTTAGGTCTTAGTGTTGTTATTGGGCCACTGTGACACACAATGAAGCTTTGGGTTTTTTCCTATCAATCTGTCTCATGTAAATTTAATTCTTAGTCTACCTGTAAGACATTGAAGGATAGAGGAAGACTTTTTTGTCTCCCCTTCACAGGTCCCCCTCAGTCTCTCACCCCAGACAGTCTATCTTCATGCTTTCTTTATTAAAAAAAAAAAACAAAAAAAACTTATACTGGGGCACCTGGTTAGTTTAGTAGGAGAAGCATGCAACTCTTGATATTAGGGTCATGACTTCGAGCCCCACATGGGGTGTAGAAATGACTTAAATAAATTTTAAGAACTTAGAAATAAATAAATAAATAAATAAATATATATATATACACACACACACACACATTTCAACAACTTTTAGGTTTTGCTCAGACAGGCAAGATGGCAAAGGTGTAGGAGCCTGAGATACTGTCGGATCCCAGAACTTCAGCTAGATAGGTATCAAACCATTCTAAAAGCCTGCAAACTCAACAGGAAAGAGAAGAGAGGAGGAATAGCAATTCTAGGAGCAGAAAATTGACCACCATCCGAAAGGTAGGACATGTGGGAAAAGTGAATCCAAAGAGATAGGAAGAGAGACCCCAGGGGGAGGGGCCGTCTCCCAGCAGCCGCAGAGCCACGGAGCACAAAATTGGAACTTTTAGTCTGCTCTGCTAAGGGACATCGCTCCAGAGGCTAAGTAGGAGGTTTAGCCCTCATGGGAACAGTGAGATTTCAGGACCCATGGGGTCACAGAGGGACCAGGGGTGCCCAAGTGTGGCAAAGTTCCCAGGTATCAAGACAGAGAAGTCGGTGGCAGAGGAGCCGTGCAGTGTGCTATCATCTCAGGCTTACAGTGATATGAGGCACAAATGGGCCACTGCTCTTCAGTGGGGACCCCACAAGAGGCAGCTCCAGAAAGACCCCTCCTTCCTCCTTTGAGAGGAGCGGTGCAGGAGTGCGTAGCAGGAATCTCTGGGGTTTGGGGACTCCAGATGGGGCCACGCACTCCACAAATAGAGGCACTCCGCCATGGGCTAACTGAGCACGGAGCATGAGCTGCAGACGAAGGAGATGGGAGTGATTGTCTGCTTTCCTCTGAGAGTGTGCTGAGGAGCGGGGCCCTAGCACTCGGCTCCTCTGGGCCGGAGACTGGGAGGCCGCCATTTTCATTCCTGGCCTCCAGGGCAGTACGGAAAGCACTCAGGGAACAAAGACTCCCAAGAGCGAACCTGAGCAAAGTGCTTGGCCCATCCCCTGGCAAGGGCGGTAAATTCCGCCTCGGGCAAAGACATTTGAGAACCACGGCAACGGGCCCCTCCCCCAGAAGATCAGTGAGAATATCCAGCCAAGGCCTAGTTAATCAATCAGTGAAAACTGTGGAACTCCAGAGTATTTTTCTCTCTCACTCATCTATTCTTATTTTTATAAAATGACAAGGCAGAAAAACTCACCACAAAAAAAAGGAAGAGACAGTACCGATGGCTAGAGATCTACTCAATACGGACATTAGTAATATGTTGGAAATAGAGTTCAAAATGACAGTTATCAAGATGCTAGCTGGGCT
>CM053607.1:98159180-98175631 GCA_028646535.1 Procyon lotor | reverse complement strand
ATAGATGAATGGATAAAGAAGATGTGGTGTATATATATACAATGGAATACTATGTAGCCATCAAGAGAAACGAATCATGCCATTTGCAATGACATGGATGGAATGGAGGGTATTATGCTAAGTGAAATAAGTCAGTCAGAGAAAGACAATTATCACATGATCTCTCTGATATGAAGAATTTGTAAGGCAGGGCAGGGGGTTGGGAGGGTGGGGGAGAGAAATAAAACAAGATGAGTTGGGAAAGGAGACAAACCATAAGAGACTACTAAACTCACGAAATGAACTAAAGGTGGTTGGGAGGTGGGGCGGTAGGGATAGGGTGACTGGGTTGTGGACTTGGGGAGGGCATGTGCTATGGTAAGTGCTGTGAAATGTGTAAGCCTGACGATTCATAGACATGTACCCTGGGGCAAATAATACATTATATGTTAATAATAAAAAAAATAAAAATTAAAAATAAAAAATAAATGAATATACTTTCTCTTTAGTGCACTTGATAGAGGAATGGTCTTTAGTGGTAAAAAAAAAAAAACCGTTAGGTTTTGCCATGGCTGAGTCTTATTTCATCAATTCCCTACTCTTTCTGTAATTGCCTTCACTCAAGCTTATTACGGTATTGTCAAGCTCCTTGATAATATTGATTTATTTTATTCAATATGCATAAAGTGCTCTTTTCCTGTAACATTAGAGGATTTCAAAATTGTTCCAAATCCAGTACAAAGTAGGTAAGTTAAATCTCATAGCCTTGATAACTTTGTATTTAACAGAATAAGAGCTCCCTTGCTCCTGGTCTGTGATGGCCTCATAAAATGACAGTACCTATTATATCTACCACACACTAGGACTGAATTCTGAATCAACATGATGTATATACCCTTAAAATCAGAAGAAATTACTCCGATAAGCAAAGACTAATAAACTTAAATATAACACAGAATTTTTTTTTTTTAAGATAAATCAAGGGGAGCCTGGGTGGCTCAGTGGTTTAAAGCCTCTGCCTTTGGCTCAGGCCATCATCTCAGGGTCCTGGGATCGAGCCCTGCTTCGGGCTCTCTGCACAGTGGGGAGCCTGCTTCCTCCTCTCTCTCTGCCTACTTCTCTGCCTACTTGTGATCTCTCTCTCTCTGTTAAATAAATAAAATCTTAATAAAAAAAAAAGAAAATCAAGTAGATTTACATCATCCATGCCAGGTTAATTTTTCAATAGTAAAGAATGTTTCCAAATCACAATAAGAACTACTCAACTGCCCTCCCTTACAATCTAGCATGAGGGGCCTTAAAATGAATATCTTCAAAAAAATATGCCAGATAAGAAGGAGAATGCTCATTTATAACAAGAGTTCGAAGTAATATACTGAACATTTTAAAGTGTTGATTTTATAGTTCTTTCCTGCCTACTGGGGCAGGATATGTATATATCCTGGCTGGATATGTATAAGACATTGGGGAGTCTCTGCAAAATTTCCATCATGCCAGATATAAGACAGACTTGGTATCGAAATCCTAAGTGGTGTTCACTGACTTACTCAAGAGCAAAGTGGTGAGGTTGTTGCCTTCAAGAATAGTAACAAGCCTCAAATTAAATCTCTCTTCTTTGGGGAGGATGTTTCTGATATGTTAGACGAGACCATGTCCCATTCTGATCCTATGACTTTCGTCCATAGCATTTGTCACAAATGCAATTTAAACAAGTATTTGGGTAATAATTTGTATAATGAATGCCTTCCTCATTAAAACATAAGGTCCATGAGATGGGGTTTGTCCTATCATTTTTTGAAGGAATCCAAATGTTTATTTCACTATTGAATTTATATGAGTTCAATTTGTTTCATTGAATGAATCAAAGGGAAAAATTTACTCAAAATGATAAACCAAAACAATAAAAAGAGTGAATTCAGGCAACAAACAGGAGAAAAAGAAACCCTTAGTTTGACACACATTAAAAAAAGAGAGAGAGAGAGAGTGAATACATTGAAAATGAACCAAGATGAGTTCTTTCCAAAATTTTGATTCTAAAAGAATGGTCCTCCATGACAGTGCCTGTACTTTTAATTATATTGAGAAAGTCTGTAATGATATACAAGTCCTTGTGGATTCAGTCATGCCTTTATAAGGCTTTGTATTTTGTTGTGATTCTATCTACATATACTTGGAAAATAACAGGGAGTTTTTGTATGCGACACATGATTCATTCCATCTGCAGAGAACACCACAGTCAAACGCACACATTTGGTGTTTCTTCCATGGCTCCTTGAATACCAGGGGACTGTCACCCACAGTATGAGAGCTATTAGGCTGCTGAAACATACCCCCAAATTGCTCCCTATGTAAAAGTCTCACATTCATAAATTCAATGTTTGGCAATAGGGTGAATAAGCAGATCTAATCCTTAATAATTAGCACAAGACCCTGCAAAATCTCAAGAACATCTCCCAGCCTTCAGTGTTCCACAGTAAAGATGGCGGCATGTACATTTCTGAGGCTTCTTTTCAGTAACATAGGTATCCATTAAGAAGGAATCAGGAGTGAGGGAGAAAATACCCTCACCTCTACTTCCGGCTCCTTCTATTCTCTACTTTCTTGTTGTTGCTTCCCATCTGTCAACCCTAACAGAAGCCTGTGGGCGAGGGGGTCTGGACAATACAGTCCAAGGACATCAGCATCTCGGAGATTCTTGTTCAAGATTGTGATGCAGAAGACCCCGAGAACACGCCAAATTACCCCTATTTGTAGGACAATTCCTCCTGAAGAAGAACTGAGGGCCAACTGAACAGCTTGTGAACAACCAAAGATAGAAAGAACAGCAAAAGGGAATAGCAAGAGAAAGGGAGACAGACATAAGCAACTCAAGGCGCAGTCTAGTTCGGAAAAGGACCTAGATTGGATCTATGGGGTCAAATGTTGGATAACCAGCTGTGGTAAAACAAGAAATACATTTGGTTTTTGTCCTGGTTTTCTGGCATGAAACTCTTCAAACCCTTGTCATTTCCAAAGTGAGTCATAACAAGCCTTTTTGATCACACCTGAGTTTATGTCAATGAAGTGACTCTGGGTGAGGTCTCCATATAGGCTCAGGATGGGCTCAGAAAGAGTAAGTAACTTAGAGGGAGAGTAAAGATTAATGTTCCAGAAAAACTCCTGAACAGGAAGATTTGATATGATTCCAAGCAGAGGAACCCATGGAGGTGCTGAAGAGCAGCTTGTCCAGAGCAGGTGTAGAAGCTCCATACCTCTTCCGCAGACCTGGCCTGATGCAGCATTTCCATCTGGCTGATAGAATTATATTCTATTATACTTACACAATTATAATTCCTGGGTTTTATCCTTTTATAATAAACCAGTAATCTAGTAAGTAAATGCTTTCCTAAATTCTGCGAACCTCTCTAGCAAATCAGTGGAACCTCCAATTTATAGCAGGTCAGTCGGAAGTAGAAGTGACAGCCCAGGACTTGCAGATGGCACCTGAGGGTGGGGAGGGCTGCCTTGCTGGACTGGGCCCTTAACCAGCGGGATCTAACGCTACCTCTAGGTGGATAGTATCAGAAGTCAGTCAAATCATTGCAGAATGGCTGGATATGTGAAAAATTCACAAGTTCTGTGTCAGAAGCAAAACAGTGTTGCAGTAGGGAACTGAGAACAGAGAAGATACACAGAAGGGTTTCTCCCTGGACAAGCCCATTGGGGAAACTGGTGCATTTGTACACTCCACGGCTTTCAAAGCACTCATTAAGTCCACAAAGCCAAGGACTGGGAAGCTGACAATGGGATTAAGAGAGGAACAGAGTAGTTAAGTCACTCACCCAAACTTGAACAGCTAGTAAGAAGGAGAGCGAGCCTTTTGCTTAAGGATCTGAACTTCGTTTGGTGTCTTTGATGTTTATGCTTCCCACCTTCCCTCCCTGCCACAAACACAAGATACCAATGACTCTAGAAATTCCTTGGTGCAATGGCTGAACATTGTGGGTAATTTGTGATCTGTTTCTTTTCTGTCTATTGGGGGTATTTTGCCTCTGTTTATAAAATACTACCTCTCTCCATCTACAGTACTTGTTGTTGGTAGTGTTGCTGTTAAAAGTGTCCAGAACCTTTCAGACCCTCTGTGAAAAGGACTTAAGGCTAACCTGAAGCCTGATTATTCATGCCACTGGGCAGAAGAGCTGGTACTTATAAACCTCCCCAGGGCTGCCCCCTGGGGGCTGGAAAAAGGAGCCCCTTCCCCCTGCAGGGAGTGGAGCACCTGATGGCTAGAATGACTGTGAGCTCGTGTCCTTGGTTGGTACTCCAGAGAACTTACATAGAGACTTTCTATTCTATGCCAATTCATGGTTTTCCTATGCCTTACTTTTCTTACCCCTTGTCTGGCCAGATCCAGTAAAAATTACCAAAAAAACTTAACTTCTAAAAATTAATAGCTGATTCTTCCAGAAAACTCAAAAAGTAAAAGGCAAAACTGTCCATTATCCCATCACCAGAGAGAACATTTTCATCTAAATCCTTCTAGTGTTTCTTTTCTGTGTGGATATCCAGGCCTATTTATACAAAACTTATTTTAAAATGGAATTATTCTATACACACTGCTTTGCAGCTTACTTTTTAATCCCATATGGTGTCTTAAGACATAAATGTTTTCAAATTTCATACAGAACTTTTCTCAGCTATTTTATATCCAGAGAGTGCTATGGCTAGCAATGGATGGTGCCAGCTTTTCACACTCAAGTGTGCACATGATTCACCTGGGGATCTTGTTCAAATGCAGGTCCTCATTCTGGAGGTCTAGGGTAGGACTTGAGGTTCTGCATTTCTAATAGCTCGGTGGTGACACTGATGTAGCTGTGGTCTGCACTCTGAGAAACCTACAGGTGTGCTGGAAAAAAACTCCAATCTAAGAGTCAAAAACATGTGTCCAAAGTTTGGTCATGAATTTTGGATACGTTTCTAAACCTCTTAACTTGGGTTCCCTTATATAAAGTTCTCATTTCATAACAATCCGAAAATGCTTGGCACCAAATATGGATCTGGCTGTACAGATTAGTTATATGTGTGTAGAGTTAAACTATGAAAGTACAGTGGAACTGAACTCAGATCATCATAGAAAAGCTACGTGCAGGAGAAACACAACTCTCTCTTCTCGTATCCCCTGTGCCCCAACTCCCACTGCACCCAAAGAACAAAATCTGCTCTCAAAATAGAAAAGAATGTTCACTAAATGGACTTCGTGTGCTTACAGAAGTCTAAGACATGGAACTTAGAGAGAGAAATTGATCCACTTTGACCTTTTTAAAGTGTTCAATAAAAAAGCAATCGATAACCCAATGTGACCAGATGCCCCGACACAGCCTCTATTCACCCATCAGCAGCTAGCAGGTTCATTCTTTCTCTTATAAATACACTAACATCACAAATAGATGTCTAAACTGCATAAAGCCCACTTTTCCTATTTATTCTTTGTCTAGTTTTTCTGTCCAGGTGCCAGGCATGTTCTTCTTTCCCAAATCTCCTTTCCTGTGGCCTCCCCGTCTTGCTGACTTCAACTTCCTCTCCCTCTAAGATCTTCCCCTCTGGACCCTCCATATCCCTTTCCTTATGAAGCTTTTGGCTTCTCTCATTTTTTATCTTCATATGCATTTCTCTGCTCAATAAATGGCACCTCTCCAGGAGTCCACTGGGACCTTGTGTTTTTCTTGCCATCATCATTGTATTTGATTTCCCCCCCACTCTTCAAAAGCAAAAGAATATGGAATGAGACTTTGTGTTTGTCTTTTCATCTATGGAATTTTCCAGCTGTATCATTTTATAATCCTGATGCTTTTTTTTTCTTCTTCTTAACACAGGGACAGACTTTGGCCTCCCTGACAAAGGTAGAAGCAGAGGGAGCCAGATCTGTCCTGGGAGAAACGACTTGCTCTACCTGCTCTGGGAGCCACTTGGAGGGCTATCGGTGGGTCATCTAGCTTTCTGAGAAGGAGTAGATGCCAGGCTGAGTAGGCCTGGTTCCTGCCTGTGTTCCATGAATTTCTTTTTATGAAAACGGAAAGAGCTAATTCTTAGGTGCTGTTTGATTCTGGACTCATGTAATGAAATTCTGAAGGCCTCCCACTGAGATGAAAATTGGGGGATTAGGCTCTCTTGAAATACCACCCTGGGTGGCCTTAGTTGTTGGATAGTCAGTTAGAACTAGACAAAGAAAAAGAGTGAACTAAAATAGTTTTATTAATTGACCAAAATAAGCCAAGATAAAATTTCTGAGGCTTACATGTCCAGATCTTAATAAGCAAAGGCTGTTCTTTGTTTATTCCCATAGAACCTAACATACTCTCAGGCTTTTTAGCACTAGGGTTTGCAAACCCTTCTCTGCAAATCTACAGCAGTGGGGGAGGGGAGGAAGAAGGACAGCTTCTTTGCTGTGACCCAGTTTTTTTTTTTTTTAACAGATTCCTGGTTTCCTATTTTTTTTTTCTGGTTTTATATTTTATATAATAATTTCTTGTGCCTCTATGTGGTGTGTGTGGAGGGGGGGACAGTTAGGGCTAATTTAAATACATATGAGATTGCCCAAATCCTTTTTATTTTTTTATTTTTATTTTTATTTTTTTTAAGGATTTTATTTATTTGACAGAGAGAAACACAGCGAGAGAGGGAACACAAGCAGAGGGAATGGTAGCGGGAGAAGCAGGCTTCCTGCCAAGCAGGGAGCCCGATGCGGGGCTCGATCCCAGGGCCCTGGGATCATGACCTGAGCTGAAGGCAGACGCTTAACGACTGAGCCACCCAGGCAACCCGCTCAAATCCTTCTTAGAATACTGGATATATTTTTGATATAGAGTCCACTTTTATGGAAGGGAGGTAGTGCAGGAATGAAAAGAGAATGAAGGGAAACAAAATATACCACTTCAGAACATGCCTCTTTGGCATATTGATTATTGTGAGTTGATTAATTTTGAGAGGATGCAGACAAAGAAGAATGTGAAAACCACATCGAAGTTACCCTTTTATAAGACATTTACCTTTATGAGGGAGATCTCTACTTGTAAGGGTGTATCCCTCTCTATACCTGGAAGAGAGGGATGACCAAATCTCTAGAAACTCTCATCAGTGGAGAAAGCATGGACTTAAATCTACATAACCATACCCTCATTGGCTGTGCTTTACTTGGAAACCTCCCATAACTGGTCTTTCCACCCCTCAGCCCAAATGCAAAACATCTTTTTTTTTTTTTTGTCTGTAGCTAGGGGTATTTAATTCTGGTGAGTTACTCAGTTCTGCTGGCTGTGTCCTATATAGATAGAAGGTACACATGTAACTAAACTGTTTGTTTTTCTTCTGTTAATCTGTCTTTTATTATGGGAGTGGGATTAAGGGTGAGGTCTCAGCCAAGAACCTAGAATGGTAGAGGAAACAATGTTTCCCCTCCCCTATATCAGATGCAATCGGGGGAAGCCAACAATGAAGATAGTTTTTATATACTTTAGAGAATAACAATTAGGAACTAGATCAAGAAGACTGAATTTAAAGAAAATGAAAGACAGAACAAAACTGATGAAGGTTAAAAAAAAACAAAAACTGATGAAGGTTACATGACCTTTTAGGAGTGTAAGGATAATATCTTGGACTCACCTTGATGATACTCCCTACATTGTTTTAAGTTGTTCCCATCTTGGAAAGAAGCCTCTCACCCGGCTGGTCACATCTTATATTTATAAAGTGGCTTCTATTTATTGAGTACTGGCTATGCAGATAGTAATGTTTCTTGGGTGTGCAGGGCAAGTTTATTGCCATCATTGGGTACTTACCCTTGGTGACACAGAATTAGATGAAGGGAAGTACAACTGGCAACATGATGAGACTTGGTTTTGCTAGTTGGGCCACTGCATGCCTCTCTAGAGAAGTCTGGACCTCAACATTTTCCACCTGCAGGAACAATAGTCAGTAGTCATTCTTTAATGGGCAGTTCTGAGTTCCCTCTCTTGGAGGCCGGGGGAAGTCCATTTATGCCTCCATAAGTCGGAAGGTCAGGCTTCAGGGTGTGCCAGGACAGTTGTGAATTTTAGTATATAATGAGTTGCAACAATCACTCTTTCTCTTTCCTGGAAATGATTGTAATTCTTACAAACAGTTTGAAGCACGATGCCTTGACCAGCATCTCTACTTATTATCTATTATACTGGATTTGAAGTACCACCTGCTCCTTTTTAAAATTTGTAGATGGCCTATGGTCAAAAAAAGAGGAGAGTTTGGGACTCTTGGGTTAGAATGGGGATGGGAAAGACTTAATCGTCCTCTATGTTTTGATGGTAGTGATTCTGCTTCCCATGACAAGCACAATTTTTCCATTCTACAGTCCTTAGGTACAGTAGGTCATTTAATTGTCATAGAACTTAGTGGCTGCATTTTCTTCCACTTCTTCAACTATGGAAACCAAGTCTCAAAGAAGCAGTGTTGACTTGATCAAGAGCACATAATCCAAGCAAAGAAGAGCTAGGCTTTAAACTTCAATCCAAGGACACCAAAGGTCCTGTCCCTTACCCTTGTAGGGATAAGGGAACTTCTGCTAGTGCAGAATACATCACCCATTACTACCCTACTCCCAGCTGCAGGGAGGAATGCGAAGGGAGTGTCACAAAGGTCTGATGCTCTGATAATTGCTCCTAAGTAGTTACCAGTCCTCTCCAACCCACTTGGGTTGTTTTGTTTTGTTTGGAGAGGGGGAGGAGCCCCTGTCTGTCTGCCAACTTCTTTATTCCTTAGAACTGATAGGTTTTGGGATTCCAGTTTAAACTTCATTTTGGAGAAATCTGAGCCCAATGAAGCATGTCGCGGACACGTCAGGGTGGGTTTTTTTCATTCTTTCTTTTTTTCCCTTAGCCAAGCAGAGCTGAATGGACAGGCTCTTGGCAACCTCATCATATCTATTATGTTCTGATCATTATTTAAACAAATGGTATTCACTAGGGTCCAAGTCCAAGGCACGGGACACAGAGAAGGCTTTTTATCAGTCAGCTGGACTGCTCTTCTCTTTTCATGAGTCTTTTGTGTCCCCCAAGGATCCCTCAAGTGGGGAGCAGTTCACAAAGGAATGAGATGGACACAGCTTTTGTCTGGGGCGGGACATCCAATCAGTCCCCTTTGCCCCTTTGCAGATGTCTTGATCCCTTTGGCGATTTTCTGTCTCTTTTCAAATAAAAAAGTGGGGATGAAAAAGCCAACACGCTTCTCAGGCACTGGGGGCTGCAGAAATGGAGAGTGATGTGCAGGTTTTCTCCGAGATCAGGTTTGGTAAAGTATCAAGGAGGTATGTTGGTGTTGGTGCTCAGACTGCAGCAGAGAAGAAATGGGTGTTGACAGATGCTGGCTTTGGAGATACTGTGCCTTGCTTCCAACAATTATGCAAGTGATCTTCAAAAATGCCTTAACCTAGCAAGACTTAGAGCCTTTGTCTGTATGTGGGGACAGTAATTATACTTATTTTATTGCATTGACCAGAGGCTTCAGTGAAATATTGTATGTAGCTTGCTTATTGGCACACTTTGAGCTTTTATTAAACTCTCACCTTTACAATTAGAGCTGAGTATCAATTTATGGAGGGAGGCGGCGTTGGGTCCTGGAAAGGAGATAAATTAAAGAATATTCCCCAAGCCAGGGAATCACAGGCTTGGGAGAATAAAGACATCTGCAATTTATCTTTTTACTCTAGGTGTGAAGTTAGTAAAAATTGTACTCACCTGAAAGGTCTCAGGTAAACTACACTGGTTTAGCACACTGACCCTTGAGCATAATCGCCCAAGCCCCATTCCCAAAGAATAATAGTACAGAATATATTTTATTAAGTTACCTCCCTGAACCCTGTTTTAAGAAAAAGTTTTTTCCACTGAAGATATTTTTTAAAAACTCAGCATATTTGGCTATTCCTGATCAATAGTAAGATAAAGGCTCAGAGCAGACCTATGTGAAAAGAACAAAATCCAGCATTAACCAAATAAATTTGAATACGAAATGTTTGTTGTTGCTTCTACTGCTGTGTCTGCTGTTTGGTGCCAGGAAGCAGAAGGGTGCACATACTTCCTCTAGGAAAGATGTTGGGGTTTGGAGCCGACGGCCAAGACAGAATTCTTGAGATGCCTTCAGTGCAAAAAGCTGGTATTAGGGGCGCCTAGGTGGCTTAGTTGGTTAAATGTCTGCCTTCAGCTCAGGTCCTGACCCCAGGGTCCTGGGATCCAGCCCTGCATTGGGCTCCCCGCTCAGTGGGAAGCCTGCTTCTCCCTCCCCCACTCTCCCTGCTTGTGTTCCCTCGCTCACTGTCTCTCTCTGTCAAATAAATAAATAAACTCTTAAAAAAAAAGAAAAAAGAAAAAAGCTGGTTTTACTGAAGCACAGGAACAGGACCTGTGGGCAGAAGAGTTTCAATGGGGTCGTGAGGAGTGGCCCATTAGATTTCTAAGTTGCGAGAAGGGATTAAGGAGAGAACAAGCCTTCAAGCTATTTTGGAAAGAAGTTTTCCAGGATCCTGAAGGGGGCTAGCTCTTGTTTGGAAAAAGTCATTTATTACTGTTTAGTAAACCCTCAGTCATGAGACCCTTCAGATGTCTATTAGTGGGCCATATGTTTGGAGGATGATTTGTAACACGTATCTTGGGGTGGGGGGGGGCGTAGTGATAAAGGAAGTTTTTAATGCAATTTATATGTTAAAGTAGACTTACAGGATCCTGGATGGTCGCGTTAAGACTGGCAGCGGAGTTCCCAGGGGAAAGTCACTCTACGTGTTTCAAGGACTTGTCAGTGGCCTGTAAATAGTAAGGGAATTTAATTCTTTCCTTTGCCTTTGTTTCCCACATCATACCGACATACTGAAGAACACAGTCTGTGAGACGTGCATTTGGAGTTCTGTCTTCTGGTTATCCCCAAGAATAGATTTGTCTGTAAGCTGGTTCACCCAGAGGTGTACTGAGAGAGGGCGTCTAGTCCATTAAAAAATATTCTCTGCAGGAAACCTGGGTAGCTCAGTTGGTTAAGCATCCAATTCTTGATTTTGGCTGGTGTCGTGGTCTCAGGGCTGTGAGATGGAGCCCCAGGTCATACTCTGCACTGAGTGTGGAGCCTGCTTGGAATTCTCTCTCTCTGTCTCTGCCCCCCACCCCCACTGGCTGGCGCTCTCTTAAAAGAAATTCTTTGCAACAATTATGGTGACACTAGAGACTGCCCTAAAGTGGTGGCTCAAAAGGGCAGTAATTCTGAAGGCTCGGGAGCTGAGACATCTGAGTGGGTGTAACCAACAGGGGAAAGTACTATATCATGACATTGGGAACTCACTGGGTCCTCACTGTTGGTGGAACCAACAGGGGAAAGTACTATATCATGACATTGGGACCTCACTTCCTCATTGGGAAGGTCAATAAAGTATGACCTTCAATTAGCTTAGTTTCCAAGATAGTTTCATTATCAACTTGCTTCTGAATACAAACAAAAACTACCTGCTCCAACTCTTTCCTATTGTAATATACAGAGTGTGTGGAAGGTCAGGACATTGGATGGAACTGAGAATATTGTGGAGTATGTGTTAGACATGGAAATAGAAAGAGGACAAGGAAGGAAGCCAGGGAAAGAGAATGGTGAAGTCACGATCTCTCACTTTGGTGGGGGGAATACACACACACACACACACACAAATATATATATATATGTATATACGTATTTGAGAGAATGTGTATACACATGAACCATATATATAGATTAAAATATTATTCTTCTAACAAATCAGTAGCCATTCTTTTAGATTTGTCGGGAAACGTAATTTGGGTTTTGGGGGAGTAGACAAACCCTAAAGATAACTGATGAAAATTTTGATGTTTTAAACGCATTTATAGCTATATAACTGTAGATTAAAATTTGCTATGACTAAGCTTTTATGAATTATTTAGCATCTCATAGGTTGCTGGCACTGCATCGCGAGAATTTCCTATTTCTGAATTTTTTTGGGTCTGAGCCCACCCTCTCAGTCTAATGTGTTGGGTCTTGGGAAATCTCTTTATGTATTCCTTGGTTTCTACATCTGTAAACTGCAAATAATAATTTTGTTTCTGGTTTTTAGGAAACAAAATAGTATACTGCAGTCATTCCCAACCACCTGTCGATGCACTGGGGTTAGTTCCGTGACAGAGGTAACAGAAGAAAAATAAGATCAGTGTGATGAGTGTTAATCAAATTTTGTACAATTTTAAAAATGGAGATAAGTTCTTTCTACTCTTTGGCTTAAAAATCTCTCTTACTTTATAAAATACTTTCTGGAGGTTTCTCCTTATTTCCACCCCTCTTTTATTAGTAGTTAAAAATCTCAAAGTCCCAGAGCTGCTAAGAGGGTGACATGGGAACACTGGGCCCAGGATAGATGTGAGTTCTACTGTGATTTTTGCTTCCTTTAGGAAGTTACCCTTCTAACAGGGAGAGAGATCTTCAGATGTAAGTATTTTGGGGTTAGTCCCTCTCAAGAACAGTGTTTTGAATGGCTGCCTTAAAGATGTGATTGGTGCCTATCGAATCAAAATAAAGGGAACTGCTCACAAGGTGTGGCCTCATTAGCGCTGAGCCCTACAGACAAAACAGCCCACTGAATTGGGAGAGAGCCCGGGGCTTTCTTTTCCAAATGTCTCCAGCTGCATCACACAGCCAAATACTACGGATCTCCTGTTAGTCATTGTTGGGCATTTTCTGTCTCTTCTGTCCCCTATTCATGCTCTCATTTCTACAGGCTTATTCCTTAATTCATTTAACAGACATTTACTGGGGTCCATTGTTTGTCAGGTATCATGCTGAATATTTTGAATGCTTCATTATCTCATTTAATTCACACAGCAGTTTAGTGAAACAGGCATTATTTTCATTCTCAATCTTCACAAGTCAGCAAATGAAGCTCAGATGGCCGTGTGCCACGCAAGTCCCATTCAGCAAGAGAGTCTCTTAGCTGGGTTCAAGCCCAGGTGTCTCACAGTCACAACAGGACTGTGGAAATGCAATCCCTCCAGTAAAGCAGGGAGATCATATGGTGGCAACATTAAAAACAAGGACTTTGGAGACATGTAGATCTTGGTTGTTGCTGCTGCTGTGTTTAGTTTAGAAAAACATTTAAAAAATGGGCCCAGTGATTGAGCCTGATTTTTAGAGTGGCTGCCATGATTATATTAAATGCTGTATATACATTCATGGAACACAGTAAGTTTTGTGAAATGGTGATGTCAGTAATGATGTTCACATTAGTATTTGGGCTGTGCTGAGTCCTTCCGGGAAATGAGAAAATACATAGACCATGTGATGTGAAGCAGGAAGTCTGGGTGGCGGGTTCCAGGTTGTGTGGAAGGCTTCAAGGATTATAACTGGAGGTGAAGAGATGACTATAGGTGAGTTCCCATCTGGTGAGGGTGTCCTCGTTGAGCCCATTCTGGCCTGGGGGACTCTGGTGCCTTAGGGATAGAATCCTAGTTTGTCTCTGGCCACTATGTTTGCAGAGCTTTGTCCCAGTTCTCTGAGGGGAGGGAAATGGCCAGTGGGGAAGAAGGTTCACACAGCTGAAACCTCACGAAAGCGTTCTGTATGCATGGAAAGCTGAGCCAGGCCTGAGGGGACGCCCTCCATCCTGGCTGTCTGGTTTGTATTGAGAATCGCAGTCTCTGATTATCTTGGCTCTAAACCCTTTCTCACAAAGGTCCAAGAACTGAAAGATTAGGACCCTTCTGGCAGTTGCTGGCATGTTCTGAACCACGACTTTTGAATTTACTCCAAACTTGGAAACCAGCTACCCAATGGAGTGTATGAGGAGGGGATTTCACATGGGCAAGAGCCTGAAGGGAGAAACTGCTATGGATGGAAATGAGGTTGTAGCTCCTGCTGTGGAGCATTTCCTTCAGACTGGGGGACTGGAGCCATGATTACAGGTATCTTTTGAAACTAAAATCCACAATTATGATGAGTATTTAGAAGCTGGCCAAATTTAGGAAGCATGTCACATTAATTTATCATTTATTTGCATACCTTGCACACCTTTTCAATGTAGACAAGCATCTAAGGTCCTAAAACTTGTCCAGAGGATGACTCATTTCTCCTGGTTCTTATCTTGGGTGTTGTTACCTGAAAGGGGTAAGGAGAAATGTGCTTACTGTTGATGAATCTTCTTGCATTTTTATACATTTCTACATATACCCTAAATAAATAGGTTAGTTATGAGATACTGAGTGTCCACAAGCTGCACCATCATATATAAACATATATATCTAAGCAAATGTGTCTAGGTACATTGCCACATATATGCACACACACATACATGCATGCGTATACTTAGCTTCTTATTTTGGAATAATTATAGATCCACAGAAAGTTGCAAAGATAGTTCAGACCGGCTCCTTTTACACTTTGTCTAGTTTTCTCCAATGATTACATGTTGTCTAACTATAGCACAGTACCAAATCACAAAAGTGAGATGCCTACAAGGTACAGTCCCGTCTAATTTGTTACAGGTAGAAATTGATGTAATGGCTGCCTGACTCGAGATACAGAACTATCCCCTCTCCACAAAGATTTTCCTTATGCTATCCCTTCATGTTCACACCATCCCTTTCTCTCCACCATCCCTAATCCCTGGCGATGATTAACTTGTTCCCCATCTCTATAATTTTGACTGTTTGAGAATGTTATATAAATAGACTTACAGAGTAGGTGCCCTTTTGAGATTGACCATTTTCAGTGAGCACAATGCCCTTGAGATCCACCCGTATCAGTAAGTAGTTCATTACCATTCATGGCTGAGTAATATTCTACGGTATATTTGTACTACAGTTTGTTTAACCAAATTGTCCTTTTGAAAGGATTTTCAGTTTTTGGAAATTATAAATAAAGCTGTTGTGAACCATAATGTACAGGACTCATTTGGATGCAAGTTTTCCTTTCTCTGGGGTAAATGCCCAGAAACATGCTTATTGGTTGTATGGTAAATGCACGTATAGTTTTCTTTTAAGGAAGTGCCAAACTATTTTCCAGAGTGGCTATACTACTTTACATTCTTTTTTTTTAATTCTTAACAATTTTTTAAAAATATATTATTTATTTATTTGTCAGGGAGAGAGGATGGGGCAGGGGGATGGGCGGAGGGAGAAGCAGGCTCCCTTCTGAGCAAGGACCCCGATGTGGGACTGGATCCCAGGACCCTGGGATCATGACCTGAGCTGAAGGCAGAGGCTTAACCAACCGAGCCACCCAGGCATCTTGTCACTTTACATTCTTATTAGCATCAGATGAAATATCCCACTTCTCCACATCCTTATGTTATTTGCTATTGTCACTATTTTTCATTTTAACTATCCTAATAGGTACATAATGACAATGACATCTTATCATGGTCTTAATTTGTATTCCCACCAGCTGCACTGCCATAGTTACATAGCCTTAGTGAGATGTAATTCACACACCATATAATTTACACTTTGAAAATATACAATTCAATGACTCTTAGTTTATTCAGAGTACTACATCCATAACCATAACAATTTTAGAGTATTTTTATTACCTCAAAAGAAACTCCTTGACTCAGGGTGCCTAGGTGGATCAGTTGGTTAAGCATCTGACTCTTGATTTCAACTGGGGTCCTGATCTTGGGGTCTTGAGATTGAGCCCCGTGTTGGGCTCTGTGCTCAGCAGGGAGTCTGTTTGAGATTTTCTGTCTCTCCTTTTCCCTCTGCCCCTCCCCCACCTGTTCCCTCCCTCTCTCTCTCCCAAATAAATAAACAAATTGTGTAAAAAAAAAACAACCCAACTCCTTGCCTCTTAGCTATTCATCCTCTAACCTCCCACCCTACACCAGCCCTAGGTGGCCAATAATCTATTTATCATCTCTATAGATTTGCCTATTCTGGACTTCTTATACAGAAGGAACGGTACAGTATTTGGTCCTTTGTGATGGCCCTCTTTTACTTAGCTTAATGTTCACAAGGTCCATTGATGTTGTAGCATGTGCTACTACTTCATTATTGCCAAAGAGTATTCCGATGTGTGGTTATACCACATTTTATTTATCCGTTCATCAGTTGCTAGATATTTGGGTGGATCCACTTTTTCGCTATTTTTTTAAAGATTTTTATTAACATATAATGTATTATTTGCCCTAGGGTACATGTCTGTGAATCGTCAGGCTTACACATTTCACAGCACTTAACAGCACATACCCTCCCCAATGTCCACAACCCAGCCACCCTATCCCTACCCCCCAGCCTCCCAGCCACCCTTAGTTCGTTTCGTGAGTCTAGGAGTCTCTTGTGGTTTGTCTCCCTCCCCATCCCTTCCTGTTTCATTTCTCTCCCCCACCCCCCCAAAACTCCCACCTTGCCTCTCAAATTCTTCATATCAGAGAGATCATTGATAATTGTCTTTCTCTGACTGACTTATTTCACTTAGCATAATACCCTCCAGTTCCATCC
>CM053607.1:98057077-98159080 GCA_028646535.1 Procyon lotor | reverse complement strand
GCACATTTTTGTGTGAACAAATGATCAATGTATGTTTAACCATTTGAGGAACTGCACATTGTTTTCTAAAATGGCTGTACCAATTTACATTCCCACCAGGAATATACAAAAGCTCCAATTTCTTCACATTCTTGTTAACAGTTCTTGTTATCTTTCTTTTTGATTAGAGTCATCCTACTAGGTGTTAAGTGGTATCTTGTTGTCATTTACATTTCCTTGATGTCTAATGACAAAGAGCATCTTTTTGTCTTCCTATTGGATATGTATATATCTTCTTTAGTGAACTATTTAGATCTTTTGCTCAGTTTTTGGTTTTTTTTTTGCTCAGTTTTTAACTGAGCTATTTGCTTTTTATTTCTGAGTTGGAAGATTTCTTTTTTTTTTTTTTTAAAGATTTTTATTTATTTGACAGAGAGAGAGAGATCACAAGCAGGCAGAGAGGCAGGCAGAGGGAGAGGGGGAAGCAGGCTCCCTGCCGAGCAGAGAGCCCAATGTGGGGCTCGATCCCAGGACCCTAAGATCATGATCTGAGCTGAAGGCAGAGGCTTTAACCCACTGAGCCACCCAGGCACCCCGGAAGATTTCTTTATATATTTTAGATACATGTCCCTTATCAGTTACATTATTTTCCAAATTTTCCCGTATTCTGTGGGTTGTCCTTTCACTCTTTTGTGTGTCTTTTGAGGCACAAATGTTTTAAAATTTGATCATGTCCAGTTTAACTATTTATTGCTGTTGTTGCTTATGCTTTTGGTGCCATATCTATATTGGTGCCATATTTTGATGCCTAATCCAAAAGTATGACTATTTAAACATTTTTTATAAGAGTTTTATAGTTTTTTATAGCTCTTACATTTAGGTCTATGATACATTTTGATTTAATTTTTGTTTATGGTGTGAGGTAGGAGTCCACATTCATTCTTTTTCTTTCTTCCTTCCCTCCTTCCTTCCCTTTTCCCCTCCTTCCTTCTCTCCTTCTTCCTTCCTTCCTTTCCTTCCTTCCCTTTCTTTCCTCTCTCCCTCTTTCTCTCTCCCTTTCTCTCTCTCTCTCTCTGTAGTATGTATGTATGCATTTACTGGAGAGGTACCAAGAGAGAGGATAAGGGAAGGAGCAGCCAGAGGGAGATGGAGAGAGAGAATGTGAAGCAGGCTTCACACCCAGCACAGAGTCCAACACGGGTCTCAATCTCACAACTCTGAGATCATGACCTGAGCCAAAATCAAAAGTCGGATGCTTAACTGACTGAGCCACCCAGGAGCCCCCACATTCATTTTTTTATGTACAGATATCCAGTTGCCCCAGCACCATCTGTTTAAAAGACTATTTCCCCTCCATTTAATTGTCCTGTCAGTCTTATAAAAAATGAATTGACTGGATGCTATATTTTTTAGAGTTGTTTTTTTCCTATCCCAAATCTCCAGTTCCTAAGAACTAAGCAATTTAAGCCTCCAGAGGAGGAACTAAAGCTTTATCTAAAGCTCCAGGAGCAACAACTTTCAAAGCTGTCACGAGTCACTCATCCTTTATCTTAAATGAGATCCAGACACTCTTTATAGAACAACTTTAGATAGGGATGAGAGAAAATAGAGTCCAGTGGCTTTGGGTCCCTGGAGGTGGGGAAGGGAAATAGGACAAAGAGGCAGAGAATGTAAGACAATCCCTAAGGTCAACTTTCCTTCTTTTCAGCTGTACTTTAATTAGGTTTCAACTGCTTGTTTGGTCTCCCTCTATTCTCCACAGAATATAATATAGCCTCACTCTGGTTAAGAATGCAGGATTTTGCATCAAACATGGGCTCAAATCACAGATCCTTTATTTTGCTATGTCCGCGGTTACTTCCTACTTACATTCTATCTCTTCAAACTTTATTTGTTAGCAAAACTGGATAATAATCATGTCTACCTCAATGGATCAGTGAGTATTAGAGAGTACAAATAAATACTTAGCACAGTGCCATGACATCTTTAAAATATTATATCTATTGGGGTGCCTGGGTGGCTCAGTGGGTTAAAGCCTCTGCCTTCAGCTCAGGTCATGATCTCAGGGTCCTGGGATCGAGCCCCACATCGGGCTCTCTGCCCAGCAGGGAGCCTGCTTCCCTCTCTCTCTGCCTGCCTCTCTGCCTGCTTGTGATCTCTCTCTCTCTGTCAAGTAAATAAATAAAATCTTTAAAAGAAAAAAAAAATATTATCTATTATTATTATTTTCCTTACCCAGAATAAGAAACTTGTTTGTCCCCTGTTCCATTTCCTTGGATCCTGCTCTATAAGATAGAATAACCTGCTTTATATGATTTTTAATCCTACCAGCCTCTTACTAAATTTGAAATATTTTTCTTATGGAGGAGCTGAGAAGATTTCAATTCAGTTTATGTTTAACTTCTTGACATATCATAAGCTGTATTACATTACATTTACCATTTAGGGGTTTTAAGGCTCCTAAAAACCTACTAAGCCTCTATTTTTATTTAAAAAAAAATTTTTTTTTTAAGCTTTTATTTATTTATTTGACAGAGAGAGAGATTACAAGCAGGCAGAGAGGCAGGCGGGGGTGGGGGGAGGCAGGCTCCCTGCTGAGCAGAGCGCTCGATGCGGGACTCGATCCCAGGACCCTGGGATCATGACCTGAGCCGAAGGCAGAGGCTTTAACCCACTGAGCTACCCAGGTGCCCCCCCCCCTTTTTTTTTTAAAGATTTATATATTTTAAGGGATGGCACAGGGAGAGAGAGAAAGAGTCCTAAGCAGATTCTTCATTGAATGGAGAGCCCAAGAAGGGGCTCAATTTCCCAACCCTGAGATTATGACCCTTGGCTGAAACCTAAGATCACAACCTGGGCTGAACCCAGGAGTCAGATGCTTAACTCACTGAGCCATTCAGGTGCCCCCCACTAAGCCTCTATTAACGCATGACAGAAAGGACAAAAGTCCTTGGGGTGCCTGGGTGGCTGTTGGTTGGGCATCTGCCTTTGGCTCAGGTCATATCTCGGGGTCCTGGGACTAAGCCCCATGTCAGGCTCTCTGCTCAGCAGGGAGTTTGCTTCTCCTTCTCCCTCTGCCCCTCCCCACCAATCCTGTGCGCTCTCTCTCACTCTCTCTCTAGGGGAAAAAAAAAGTAAGGGCAAAAGTCTAAAAAATCTGTAAAACTCTATGGCCCTTTCACTTATCCTATGATTATAGACAAGTTGCTCACCTGTGAGCCTTACTGTTACTGCTTGTAAAATGGGGGTGAAATATCATACTGGACTGTTGTATGGAGTAGCTATCATATTCGAAGAAGGTAAAAAGTGTGCAGAACTGGAATGCCCGGGAGACTCAGTCAGTTAAGCATTCAATTCTTAATCTCAGTTTTGGTCTTGATCTCAGGGTCGTGAGTTTAATCCTTACATTGGGCTTCATGCTGGGCATGGGGACTACTTTTTAAAAAAGAAAAAAGTGTGCAGGGGCGCCTGGGTGGCTCAGTTGGTTAAGTGATTGCCTTCGGCTCAGGTCATGATCCTGGAGTCCCAGGATTGAGTCCCACATCGGGCTCCCATCTCCATAGGGAGTCTGCTTCTCCCTCTGACCTTCTCCCCTCTCATGCTCTCTCTTGCTCTCTCTCTCAAATAAATAAATAAATCTTTAAAAAAAAAAGTGTGCAGAGCTTTTAAAATGACCAAGTTTGCCCCACCTGTAAGATGATTTTATTATTTTATTGAAATATGGAACAAAGTGAATTTTTTTTTTTTAAAGATTTTATTTATTTGACAGAGAGAAACACAGTGAGAGAGGGAACACAAGCAGAGGGAATGGCAGCGGGAGAAGCAGGCTTCCCACAGAGCAGAGAGCCTGATGTGGGGCTCGATCCCAGGCTCCTGGGATCTGACCTGGGCTGAAATCAGACGCTTAACGACTGAGCCACCCAAGCGCCCCTGGAACAAAGTGAATTTTGTGACAGAACACAAATATTAAATGTTTTTGGTTATTTTTTCATTAATATTGTACTATAGTATCAGTAGCCTTGAGAGATGTAAAGTGGACAGTATAATTAAAAGCTTTAGCTATGGGGGCACCTGGGTGGCTCAGTGTGTTAAAGCCTCTGCCTTCGGCTTGGGTTGTGATCTCAGGGTCCTGGATCAGGCTCTCTGCTCGGCAGGGAGCCTGCTTCCCCCTTTGTCTCTGCCTGCCTCTCTGCCTACTTGTGATCTCTCTCTCTCTGTCAAGTAAATAAATAAAATCTTTAAAAAAAAAAAGCTTTAGCTATGAAACAAAGCAAAGAGTCAAATACAGAAGAAAATAGTTGTTAGTCAAGATTCTAAGATGACAAAAGAGATTCTAAGACGTTTTAAAGGATTATTTAATGCTCAGTGTATTTTCATATTCTTTTCTGAAAGCTTTAGTGAGCTGGCTCTCCCAATACTTCCTTTCTTCCTGGTATTATCTCTGAGAACAGGAAATAGAACTCAACTTACAATTTTAGGGGCCTTAATGTTAAGGCCAAAGAAATGGTGCCACAGGCTCTGGTTATTTAAGAAATAGGATATTTCATTCTCTCTGTGTTTGTGTGTGTATGGTAACAGTAAACTTATTTCAAGTTCATTGATTTGTAAAAATTTATTTTTGTTTTTAAAATTTCAGTATACTTGGGGTGCCTGAGTGGCTCAGTCATTTAAGTGTCTGCCTTTAGCTCTGGTCATGACCTCAGGATCCTGGGATATGGGATATGAGCCCAGCCATCGGACTCCCTGCTCAATGAGGAGTCTGCTTCTCCTTCTCCCTCTGCCCCTCCCCCTACTCAAGCACGCGCTCTCTCTCTCTCTCTCTCTCCTCAAATGAACAGGTAAATTTTTAAAAAATAAATAAAGTTTCAGCATACTTAACGTACAGTGTTATATTAGTTTCGGGTATATAATACAGTGATGCAACAATTCTACACATTACTCAGTGTTCATCGTGGTTAAGTCAAGTTCACTGATTCTTATTGTTTAACATCAGATTCTTTTGTTAAATTCAAGTATAATTATTTACAGGTATTTAAAAATAGGATCTATGATAGAACTCCATTACCCTAAAAGTAGCCTCAACTTTTACTCATACACCTGTATATTTATACAGAAAGATGTCTAGGATTATGTCTATGTATAGATAATGTTGATAATTTTTTTTTTTTTAAAGATTTTATTTATTTGACAGAGAGAAACACAGCGAGAGAAGGAACACAAGCAGAGGGAATGGTAGCGGGAGAAGCAGGCTCCCTGCTGAGCAGAGAGCCCGATGCGGGGCTCGATCCCAGGCCCCTGGGATCTGACCTGGGCCGAAGGCAGACGCTTAACGACTGAGCCACCCAGGCGCCCCTAATGTTGATAATTTTTATGTAGTACAATTTGGGGTTAAATTTTACTATCTTTTTTCTATTTTCCTATATTGTTTGAGGGGTTTTCCCCAACTTAAATTATAAATTGGAAGTTCGAAAATTGGCACAGAGTCCCATGTAGCTTCTCTCTATGGTAACAATTTTTTTTTTTAAGATTTTATTTATTTATTTATTTGAGAGAGAGAGTACATGAGCAGGAGTAGGGCAGGAGGAAAGGGTAAGAGAGAATCCTCAAGTAGACTCCCCATTGAGCACGGAGCCCAGTGTGGGTCTCAATCCCAGGACCCTGAGATCATGACCTGAGCCAAAACCAAGAGCTGGCCACCTAACCGACTAAGCCACTCAGGCATCCCTATGGTAACAACTTCTATAATTACAGTACAATGGCGAAACCAGGAAATTACTATTGGTATAGTACAAACTACAGACTTGATTCAGAGGTCGTCAGTTTTTACATGTACTGATTTGCAGTAACTGTCTATCTTAACTCTTTATTCCTCAGCAAGCACTGCTATTATAGGGTGGGGTGGAATACAGAGCACCCTGCACTTTATAGAGAAAAACACATACCTGCTTTGAAAAATCACATCACTTATCACTCATATGGTAACAAATTGGTAGGAAGTTATCTCATCCTTCCAGAATTACTGGTAATGATGTGCTTGAGTTGGCTTGTACCAGCTCTGAGGGTCAATTGTTAAGTATTCTGGAATTTTGTCATTGGTAGTTTGAAATCAGCCAGGGCGGAAATGTTTATCTTCGAGAGATCTGCCAAGAGTATAAATCAAGGCTTCCCCTCTCTTCTGAGAGCCTGCTGACCAGCACACCATTGTTCACATGGCATTTATGGTAGGTCTTGGCTAATCCTAGTTGCCCATACACCTCTTCTCAACTGGGTCTCTCTGTAAAACCTTATTCCTGGTAGGACATTCCCTTATCATTCACGAGGGTTTTTTCCTTCAGGGTTGTAACACAGGGCAGCTAGATAATCCAACAAAAAGGTTTTCTGTTAATGGATTCTAATACTTTAATATATGGCTTTTCTGGGTAACTCACTTCCATATTGCCCGGAGACGCTCTCAAATACATATCTGTTTTTAACTCCAGGGGAACGTTTGAGGGCATGTGGAAGACGAGTGGCAGAAAAGGTGGTTGGGGACAGAAGGAGCAATGCGGCAGGCAGATGTGAGTTTCAGGCACACGCAGAGAGAGTACTGCCTTCACTGCCCAGTCCCATCTTTCTGTGCAGCTGCAGGGAGTCACGGGCCCTCTCTGTGAAGGGAGGTGATGGCAATGGGGAAGAGGACTGTGTTTTTTACTGCAAAAGAGGCAGAAGGCCTAAGAGATTCTTTGCAGGTTACAGTGCGAATATACAAGCTTCTATATAGAACTTAGCGAAGTTCTATATAGAACACCTTAGCTATGTTTCTTCTTAACTCTTAGTATTGTTAAAGAAGAAGTCAAGTGAGTAAATTTGAAGCTCTAAGTGGCTTTATAAGGCGATTCCTGAATTGGGCACCATGCCACCTCGCAAGTAGGAGGGGGGACCAAAAAGTTGTACAAAATGTAAGGTTTTTATAGGAAAGCGGGCGGGGCAAGGAAGTTATTGGCAAAAAGAAAGGAAGGAGTGTTTCAGGCAAGGTCATTTTCCCTTAGGAGGAAGAGCAGGGAGTCTTATCATGCAGATGACCTCATCTTCCTTTGAGGGGTGGAGGTGGGGATGGAGAAGGCCCACATGACAGATTACCTCATTGGTGCTGACCAGAAAATTCCTGACTGACATGTTAAGGCTGCGCTTCTGGGGGGAAGTTGAAACTGTAGTTAGGTTAAGCCCCTGTTTGGTGACCTGGACTGGCATAAGTGACTCCATCTTGGGTGTCCGGTTTTCTTTTTAATAGTACATTAATTGTAGGCAAAACCAGAATAAAAGCAAAAATTTAACTTGTCTATTCTGTATTCTCACCTTGTCTTCATATATTGCTCATTTAGCAGACATTTGCAGACTAATTGTTGGAGGGGAGCAAAATTTGCCATCTCAAATGTGTTTCTTTAGCATGCAGATTACTTGGGACTGATTTTTAAGAACCAGAAGACTCAGCAAGAAACTTTGACTTTCCTCCTAACTACCTAAAAGATTGATTGATTGATTGATTGATTGATTTAAAAGATTTTATTTACTTGACAGAGAGAGAGATCACAAGTAGGCAGAGAGGCAGGCGGGGGATGGGGGAAGCATGCTCCCTGATGAGCAGAGAGCCCGATGAGGGGCTGATGAGGGGCTCCATCCCAGGACTCTGAGATCATGACCTGAGCCGAAGGCAGAGGCTTAACCCACTGAGCCATCTGGGCGCCCCCTTAAAAGACTTCAGATAGAGTTCCTGTTTCAATAAGGGAACTAACACCATAGATAAGTCCCATACAATATGAACTAGATGTGGTAGACAGCGAATAACTTGGCAAAGGATGTTTGTTAACATTTCTTTCTATGCCCCACTATTATTTATATGGCCCAACAAACATTTGCTTACTGAACCTTTACCCTTTTTCCTCTGTTAATCTGTCTCATGTCAATTTAACTTTTAGACCAGCCGAAAGAATCTTGAAGGGTAGAGGAACAGTTTTCCTCCTCAACATGCTTTATGGATAGACTAAACTAGGTATGGTGGGAATAGGAAATATTCTCTCAGTTCAAAAGCACAGTATAGTGCAATGAGCACACACTTGAAAGTTAAATCTGGATTCAAATTCTGACTCAGTCAATCGCTAGCTGAATAAATTTGGGCAAATTACCAAATTTTAATATGTTAGTTTCTTCATTAGGAAATGCAAAATTGTTAAGAGCATGAATGATGAACCCCTACCTTACAGGGATCATTTTTTTTTTTTAAGATTTAATTTTTTCAAGTAATCGCTACACCCAGCATGGGGCTCAAAACTTACAACCCTGAGATCAAGTATTGCAGGCTCTACGTACAGAGTCAGCCAGGTATCCCTATGTATGGGGTATTTTATGAAGCTCAATAATGTTTTATTTTATTTCACTTTAATTTAATCCTTATCATAACCTTGCCAGGTAAGTTGAATTATTTCCATTTCATGAATGAGAGAATTGAGCCCCAGAGACATTCATTAATTTGATTAAGGTCATAGAGCTAATGCGAACAGTACTGGGATTTGTAAGATCTCTCTAGAGGCCGTATAGCATATAAAAAGCACATAAAAATTCCTAGATGCATAGTAGGGGCTCAGCCATTGTATATTATTCATTTAATTTGTAATTAATTAAATGTTAGTCAAATTGATATATTAATATAATTACATATTATAGAGGATTCTATAATGTATCATACAATGCCTTAATTATATGAACTAATTATATATTTGAGGGGAAAGTTCACTAAATATGGAATCAGATTATCTGACCATGTCTTGGCTCAGCTATTTATGACTTCTGCCAATAGGCAAGCCATGCAAGTATTCTCATTTACACACAGGCATGCCTGTTACATGGTAGCTGTTCAATAAATATTGAAAAATAAAGGAATAAAAAATGAACAAGCAAATGAATAAATGTTTAAGATCGCTTCTGGATCTTAAAAAGCAACTCTCCTTGTGATGTACACAAAGAAAAACTGGCAGGGACGGCAAAGCTCATGATGCACCAGACCACAACGGGTCCCTACAGTGCCTCCCTGTGGTGCCACGGCTGTACTGCAAGAGCATCAGGCTTCCCAGCCACGCCTGATCCTTGGTATGTTGCCAGGGATTTGCCCAACTACTTCCATGCTCCTCCTCTACAGCCAATTAACTCTAGCCCAAGCAGGAAGAGTTAATTATTAGGTCCTGCTTGCTCCTATACATAAATCACTGCTTATTCACTGAACATTGCGATATTCTGGCCGCATGTGTTTTTCTTGGTTTTGTCAGAGCGGCAGGAATCAGGGAAGGACTGTGAAGGCAGGGATGTCGTATTACTGTTCTTTCATACTTTATGCTCTTGTACTATCCTTGGCATTTTTCCCTTTCACACTCACACATGTACCTCACAAATAATCAAAATATGAGTTCTGGAGGCTGCCAGTGACTGTGCCCTTGCATACCACTCACGCGTTAAAATGTTTGGTACTTGGGTGCCTGCGTAGTTCAGTGGTTAAGCATCTGCCTTCAGCTCAAGTCATGATCCCAAGGTTGTGGAATCGAGCCCCAGATGGGCCTGCTGGGCGGGAAGCCTGCTTCTCCTTCTCCCACTCACTCTGCTTGTGTTCCCTCTCTCGCTGTGTCTCTTCTGTCAAATAAATACATAAAATCAAAAAAAAAAAAAAAAACTTTCGAGGGACAGCTGGGTGGCTCAGTGGGTTAAAGCCTCTGCCTTCGGCTCACGTCATGATCTCAGGGTCCTGGGATCAAGCCCCGCTTCGGGCTCTCTGCTCAGCAGGGAGCCTGCTTCCCCCTCTCTCTCTGCCTGCCTCTCTGCCTACTTGTGATCTCTCTCTGTCAAATAAATAAAAATAAAATCTTAAAAAAAAACCAAACAACTTTTGGTACTCATCTTGCTACATGTCTCCTGTAATTCTGACAACAGCCCAGCAAGGAAATGATTTTATTCTCCCATTTTGCAAAAAAGGGAGGCTTGGAATGAGTCAGTGACTCACTGAATACCCCATACCTACCGGCAGAGGTAGGACTGGGGCCCAGTCTGCCGGTCTTCCAGACACATAATGTCTCTCATCGCAGGAAAAAAGAGATAAATAGCTCATAAAGAGAAAAGACCAACATGATTGTTGTCTGCTTTGCTTTCATCAGTAATTATAAGAAAATGGGAGCATCTGGCTTATTTTGAACCGTGTTTTCCCACAGCAGCCCCTATACAACCGGGGAGACACCAGTCTCTTACAAAAGAGACTGGTGACTTACACAGTGACTTACAAAATGCTGTTTGTGGTTAAGAATGGCAGGCTAGCGGAATAAAAGCGTATTTAGATCATGTTTTGTGCAAACAAGAAATTGTTGCTGTTTTTTATGCTTCTTGGGAGGTAAATGTGTTTTAAGGACAAATTCCCTATTTTTTTCTTCAAAAGTTCCTTTAGAAAACATAATATGTTTTGGCAAAGATATTTAAAACATAATACTGTTATTAAAAAAAAATTCAAGTGCATTCACATAGAGAAACTCCAGACACAATAACATACCTTCCCTCGACTGTTCCCTGGGGAGAGCTTGCTTCAGAGGTGGAGAATTAGGGAGTGAATCTGATGAACTGCCTTGACCTCCTTTTGTCTGGCGTCTGAGCGAGTTTGGAATATTTGGAGACTGTGTAATTGGTCGCTAAGTTTCTCTGAGCCTTTGTGTTTGCAAATGAATTTGCTGCCTGGCTAAAGACAACAATTAGCCTCCCTGAAGTAAAGGACAGGCTGCAAAAAACCAGGATGGTGAGAAACCATTATTGCTTTCACATGGACGTGGGGAAGAGCAGCACAAAACCAAGGCACACAAATTTCAGCTTCACTTTAATTTATTATGAATTTACCTTTTAGAAGATTCATTTCAATAAAATTTAAATTATCCCAGAAAAAAAACAACAAAAAACCCAAGGCACACAAAATACCGCCTAACATCCCCTTCAGATTTTCCTTGAGCTAACACTTTTTCCGGGACTTTTGGACCAATGCCTCCCTCCTGTGGTCAGAGAGTAAACTGCAGGGGGATGGAGAACTTGAACCAGGGTAAGGTGAAGCAGGCCCGGAAGGTATTTTTTGGCACGTATTTTCCCAAGAGCTTTTGGTTCAAGTAATACAACTCTCTTTCCAAAAGGAAGAGGGGAAAAGAAAAAAAAAAAACAAAAAGGAAATAAGAAAACATACAAACAAAACCCCCGAAACAAGAACAAAATAACTTTCCAAAAAATGGCCTGATTTACCTATTACTCCATGAAGCCTTCTTTTATCAGCTAAACAAGAAGTGATTCCTCCCTCCACAGCCCCATACGTGAACAACAGAATGAGAATAATTGAGTGACACGTGGCTGGGTAGTGGGGACGATGTGACACACTCAAGACTGGAAGCCGAGAAAGGGACAGTCTCTGCCCTCAAATAACTCAGACTTGATTGGGGGGATGGTGGGGCCGAACAGTGCAAGTGATTTTAATGTACATGGCGAGTGACAAGCTAGGTTCACACAAATGCTCTGGGAGAGCAGAGGGTATTTTGTTCAAGTCCCGAAGAAGGTGATGCCTCAGCTGAATCTTTAAAGATAAGAGTTAATTCAGGACATCAAGGGCCATGCTAAGGAGAGAGTGTGAGCCTTGTTTTCTGGAGTTCGGTTAGAGCAAACAGCAGCCTTGTATGGGCCTCGGTGTTTTACCCCGGTTCCCACGCCCATGTTTATGTTACACGTTCAGTTCAATAAGCATTTGAGAACTAACCCCAGGTAGGCATGGGAAACCAAGAAGGGATTTTAACAATGACAACGACCTGGTCTGATCTGCACATTAAATCAAGCTGGAAACAACAAGTAGGGTCTATTTATTATTGCTCTATTAGATTTTTTTTTTTTTTAGCTCTTTGCCCAACATGAGGCTTGAACTCATGACCCCAAGATCAAGAGCCCCGTGCTTCACCACCACCTATTAAGCCAGTCAGGTGGCCCTGCAGGGCATGTTCAAAAAGGGTACAGCTGGAAGCAGTTATTTTACCAGGAAGCTGCTGCAAGGACTTAGGTGAGAAACTCCTAGTAGACGTGATGGAGAAGAGAAGACCGACAAGTGGGAGAGCTCAAGTCCCTGGAACGTGTAAAGGATTGGATGCGGAGGGTGAGGGGAAAGCAGGAGAGAATGAGGGCTCTGAATCCATGATAATCCATCTCTCACTGAGTTAGGGGAATAGAAGGAGGAGCAGGTCTGGAATGAAAAAATTAACTCCGAATGTGTAGTGGTTTGGGTTTCGTTATGGCCTTTAGTCATCCTGGATTGATTCCTCTTTCTTTTTTTTTTTTTTTAAGATTTTATGTATTTATTTGAGAAGAGAGAGCATGAGTGGGGGGAGGGGGGAGAGAGCGAGCAACAGACTCCCTGATGCGGGGCTCAATCCCAGAACCTTGAGATCATGACCCGAGCCAAAGGCAGCCTCTTAACCCCTGAGCCACCCAGTTGCTGCCTGGATTGAGTTCTATTTCACTGTTTCCAGGCCTGATCTGTCTTACTTTACTGTAAGTTCACTGACAGCAAGGACCCTCTCTTGTCTCAATATTCCTTAAAATGCTTTTTGAAAAAGCACTCTTACAAAATTAATAAAAAATGTCATTCTTATACAAATAAGTAAACATACGTCAAAGTGTTATATACTTCATTAATTAAAGAAACCAGGAGAATAACTAAGCTGGTTCAAGAAAGGTTGGAAGAATGGGACAAGATAGGCTGAACTGAAGGCAGTATGAGTGGGAAACTGGAGGAGTTAATTTGCACACAGGACAAAATCCTAATCTTTGGGTTTGTCTTTTTCTATCAAGTTGAAAAAAAACAAAAAAGGTCACACCTTACCAGCTTTCTGTAAGTTGCTCTTAACTGTACCAGGCCCTGAAACATCGAGTCTCTCCTCATTTGCCCTGGGGCAGATAACTTTCCAGCTGGTGTATTAGAAATCCCCTCTGAAATAAAATTGTCAAGATACACATAATTTTGTCTTATGCTTATTTAGGGTATTATTCTACCTACTTTCCTATAGTTGCTCTTTTTTTTATAGTTGCATTTTTACAATTTTCACTTTATATCCCATGCTGTACAAAAATAGATTTGAGGAGGTATAAATGACAGGCAAAATTAAATTAAAAGCCAAACAAAATCAGTGAAGTAAAGAGAAAATATAAAGAATTGATAGGATGCCACAATTAAATTTTAGATTCAGTCATGCATTTCTAGGTAGTCAGGGCAAAATAATTTACACAGTAAGTTATCTCATATTATAATGGAATAAAAATCCTGTTCCTGAGGTGGTTCTTATTTAGTTTTGTGTTTCCTCCTCCTCCAAAGTTCTAAAAAAAAAGTGTCTATGGAACTTTACAAAGATGACATAGAGGTAGTGGCCCTTGTTCTCAACATTTTATAGTAATTGCAGGCACAGATTACCAGTGATTATTTGTTATAGACCCTTTTGGTCAAAACCACTGACTTCATCCTTTTAAGTGCATCTGCATGCAAAAAAATGTATTTGTTCAAAACAGATTTTTATGTGGGGCATTTTCAGTGAGAAAAAAACTACAACTTCACTTTCAATATGTAACTACTAAAGTTGCTCAAATAAAAGAAGCATGACTCGTCAGCCATTTGGCACAAACCTTTACCACGAGCCAGGTACGCATTTGACCGCAAAAAGACAAAGAAAAAGACAAACCCAAAGATCAGGATTTTGTCCTGTGTGCAAATTAACTCCTCTGTGACTGTGCTCACTCACCTGAGGTAAGAGGCAGGACCGCATCCTGAGAGGGCAGGACTCCTCTCCCGGGGAATTGTGGGAGGAGGTGCCTCCCATCCCCCTCACTCTCTCTGGGAAGACAGGGGCGGGGTCCTTTCTTCTTGAGCCAGGAGAAGTCAGTTGAGTTGCTGACCTGATGGCCTATTTAAGTTATGTATCAGAATTAAAGTTCATCGGAACAGAGCTCTTCATTTACAAAATTAGAATCCATAATAGTAACTGCCTGTTTCATGGCAATGTTGATATGCTCGGTACCTTTTTCATAGACGTTGAGTTAGTTGTCAGTCTGCATCAGATAATGTCAATAGTGATGTCTTGAGGGCTGCGGCTATGTTTTCTTCTTTGTTCTGAGGGTTTGACGTGGCACGCCAAGTGGTCCTGTAAAAGAATAACAGAAGGTGGTAATGAACTGATGAGCAATGATTTTTGCTAAAGCACTTATGTTAACTAAAGTGCTCAAGTTAAAGATAAACGGGTACAACTGAAAGAAGAAACTGTCTTAGTGTGGGTTTTTCAAGCCTACCCTCAAATACCAGTATTACTTTTAGGGTTTTTTTTTTTTTTAAGATTTTATTTATTTGTGAGAGGTAGAAAGAGAGCACAAACAGGGGGTAGGGTCAGAGGGAGAAGCAGACTCCTCATGGAGCAGGGAGCCCAAGGCAGGGCTCAATCCTACGCCTCTGGGATCATGACCTGAGCCAGTAGATGCTTAACTGAGCCACCCAGATGCCCCTATTTTTAGTAGTTCTTAACAATGACCTACAAAACTGTACCTCATATTGTGCCATCTTGGTTCTCTGTTTTGTGCATACATGGACTGTTCCACATTCATTTGTAAGCTCTTTGAGGGTAGACCCATGCATGCCAGGCTGTAAGGACCGGTTCATAATGGACGCTCACATGATACATACTTGTTAACTTGCTACATCTAGTGGCTCTGTATGATAGGAAAAGGTACGTGGATACAGGAAAAGAAATAATATCTAGAATAAGTATGGCAAATACCTGGCAAGATTCTCTCCCAAATTATACTCAAGAGCAGGAATGCTAAACGATCATAGGTCTCTCCTCGAACGTGTAAATTCTGCCTTGGACTCCTTCCCATAGTGTTCCTGGCAGGTACAATAAAAATTCAGAGTGAATAGATTTTTACTATTTATTCTCCTTGATACAGAGTTTGATCACTGACATTATTGTCATGATTCTGCTTTACCTTATTTGTCAAAAGTAGATAAGAGGACAGTTAAAACAAAAGCAAAAACCTATGAACAATGCAAGATAAAGTTTTAAAAAATGCAGTTTGTTTTATTTTTATATAAACTAAAACACCAGAGCTCATTGATTCCTATATTAAATACATAAATTATAAAATAACCATTCATAAAACTTTACATACAATAAATTGATTCCAATCTCTAAGGTAATACATACAGTGCATGTACATGTTCAGTGTACTTTAGGGGATCATCCTGGTGAAACTTAGTCAATCGATATTTTTCTCCCATATAAACAAGCACTGAACCAATAGATGGAGTCATGCTAATGAGATGGAGATAAAGAACCCCAAATGAGGCAGTTGATTGCATGAAAGCTCTGAGAAATTGGTCCCCTGGCTACATTAGCACAGTAGGCATCAGGGAATCATATATTCAAATACATCGGCTCTCTTCTTGAGTCCCCATAGAGTTGGATCTTAAAGGTTAAAACATGCATGAACCCTTGTTGGAATATTTCTAGCTGATAAGATTATGGGACTTTTGGGTAATATTAATACTGTAGATTGTATTGGACTTTCTGTTGCTCTTCCTAGAAAAGAAGACTGGCATCACCACCAGGCTGATTTATGGGGCTGGGTAACTGGAAAGCCAATGAGTAGTTCTTTGCCTCAGTCAACAACAGGGAATCGTGGTAGTGAACAGAAGGTAGGGGAGGAGGGAGAAGAGGCAGGGAAAGAGGAGAAGAGCACAGACACCAGATGCTAACCAAAAATATGAGTTACTGAGCAGCATAGAAAAACCCCTTCCTTAAGTCCTCAATTCTAGGACCGAAGTACACATTAAGTAAGCGCTCACACCATCACCTATGTACAGAATATATATGTTTTTACATGTACATTACATATCTATAAAAGTGTTTAAATTTTGATCTGTCTCACTGTAGGAAGTTACTATATTGAATGGGGGAATAGGCACATTTTGTGAGATGTCAACCAAATCTTAAGTGATTGCTGTTACTGACGGATGCTGGGATGTGCTTTTTGGAAACTGCATTACCCACACTCGAGCAAGTTTGTAGAGTCTTGATTGTAGGCAAAATTGGACTCAAAGTTGTTTATCTATACCACTTCCATCCTACAGAACTTTGATACAAGGATGGAAATAAAAGCATGGGTGCAAAGACCTTAATGCAAAAACACAGATGCAAAAACAGGGAACTTCAGCCAATCGATCACTGCCACCTCTGAGCATGATACACTAGGTTGATTATAGCAAATTATAATCTATTTTTACCACATTACTCCTTGGAATAGATCTTTAGTAACTTGATTGCACATTGGACTTGGACTTTCAACAGTCGAAGGTTTATTTAGGAAGAACCAAATTGAAGGTCACAAAGGAATGTGAATCTTCCTTGGAATTAGAGGATCAACTCCAACCTTCTATTATGTATGAATCCTCTCACCAATACCCCTGAAATTCAGTCTCAAGCTAATATATAGAAGTGACAAGGCAGTTGAACGGGATGAAAGCTTTCGTCCTTTAAGACCTTCTGGCTTACTTTTTTCCCCTTTAGAAAGTAGAAGTCAAATTAAGGAGAGGCCGGGGCCCATCCTGGAAGTATTAACTCATGACATAAAATCGTCTAAGATTTGCTTTGATTACTGATCTCTCAGAAGTTATATTGAACTTTTTCAATATAGTAAATGTATATATACACACATACATATACCGTGTATACATATGTCTATATGTGTATATATACATACATATAGTGTGCCACTCTTCGACAGATCAAAAAAATGCAGTTAAGTATTTAGAAAATAGAATGTCTATGCTGTCCGTCTGCTTTGATGTAACATAACACACATGATCCAATTACTTAAACATCAACACAAAACTGATAAATATCATCTTTACAGTTCCCATGAACACCTAGGCAGTTTTTCAAACACTTCATTTTTAAACAATGAATATATGAATTACACTGAAGACATTAAACATATGAATTACACAATGGATTTACAGAAAAAGTTGACAATAAATAGGCAAAAAGGAACAAGTTTATCGAGGATTTATTGTGAACAAGAATTTAGTTGGAATAAAATACCGTAGCAAAAATTATTTGGCAAAAATTTATTTCTTCCATGCTAATTGAGAACAAATGTCCCCTTTCTACTCCCGTGATGACCCATGAGCCCTCTACACGTCTATCCTACTGAAGGACCAGGCCACCTATGTGAACAGTTCTTGGTGAGTGGAAGAAAAATCAAAGCAAAACTTATGCTTCCACCCCTAAAACCTAACTACTGGCAATAATTTCATTTCTATGACACGTGTTAAAAGCACATTTAAAATAATAAGCACATTTTAGTGTTTCCTAAAATAAAATTTGGGTGGCATTAAAGAAAAATGGATAGACAGCCAATTTAATAATAGAGGCTTTCTAGTATGATAGCCAAGTATAGTTTTTGATTTTGTTTTTCCTTCCTTATGAAAAATTTCCTGTCCTGAATAACTATCCAAATTGGGGCTTTCATTTTTATGCCAAACTATTCTTTAATATCACCAGTTAAATTTGTTTTCCAAGAGATGAACTTTGATAAGAAAATTAAGTAAATGAACCCCGAAGCATGTTGTTCTGACTGCTACTAACTCATTGGCCAAATGTGTCAGGGTAGTTCGGATACAGAAATGAAACATCAGAGTGGGATTATGTACTCTATTTAAGTAGGCCCACATTCAGCCTCGCTGTTACTCATAAGACACACTTTACTATTGCTGAACATCATATGCAAGGGAAGCATTCACTTAAATAGGATTCATTTCTGTGGATCCATGAGTGAAACCTACATTTATAATTTTGTTGATGTTTTTCTAATTGTTGAAACAAGTAACAGAGATGCGCTCAACAAAATATTTAGCCTCATCCAATGGTATGGTAATTTTGAGGGTCAAGAGTAAGACTTGGTAAAAACATACCCTTTTAGCCTAAAATTTAGGGAACTTTGCTCATCTCCTGAAGGTTAAAAAGTAAGAATCCCTCCTTTTTACATTTGCCCTAAACGTATCTATAGCTGCTTAGATGGTCATCCTACCTGTATTGCTCTTGTGTGATTTTGTATGTATCTGATACAAATCAGATTTATAGCAGATAAGGTACATGATCAAGTCACACCATCTTTACAAATGTTTCTCATCACTTAAATCAAAGTCAGTGTTTGGATATACAATTTAGCATACAAGTTTCTTGGTGGAAAAAGCAAGATGAAGAGAAGGGAAGCAGGTTTGCCATAGCAGATGGGAGCATGAATTTGCACAGACAGACAGACCCTGGGATGACCACTAAAGAGCAAAAGAGAAAAGTCAAAGAGGGAAGAGTAATTGATCTCTTCCACGTACTCTGAGATCGGAAAGGGTTGGGTCACAGGCTGTAGTGTAGTGGCACCTTCTTTGACATTGCCTGCACAATGAATGTGCTCTTCATACTGAGTAAAGAAACTACCCAGTTGAATAAAGAACCCAGCAGGATAATTATTTTGTATATTCCCAGTAGGACCCATTACTGTACATCTCCCCAAAATGAAAGGGATGATCAGACTAATCATGTGATACTATTAGTAGACTCCACATCTTAATTTCAGAGTTGGCTGTCCTGCGATAAGTGTTTCTTTGTATCATGGCATGCATATACAATAAGGAGAGCTAGGAGATCCTTCTCAGGGAAATGAAGTTCTTCTGTCTTGTTCAAAAGCATGAGATGATCTGTTTACTATAGGTTATTAGAGATCCCGGCTCTGGATCTCCCAACCTTTATTGCTAGCAATGTCCCAGGTAGTTCGATGGCAAAGCTTCAGTGCTGCGGTATTTAGATTTAACCAAACTGAAGCACTATTTTATTACACGGGGGACTCTTTTTCAACAATACAAGAAAGTCGAAAAATAAAGCAGTCATAATTTTACAAAGCACTTTGTGCTACTTTAAGCACCTCTTGTTCCAGAACTGTAAAGCAAAAACAAAAACAAACCCCAAAATAAAACCAAACCTTTATGAAAAAGCATTTAACCTCATTTCGCAGATGAGGAGACTGAGGCACAGAGAGGTTAAGTGACTGGGCCAAAGACACCTGGGTCAGCAGTAAAGAGAAGGACAAAACATGGGACCTTGTCTTTGTAGCCTTTCTTGCCTATTCTTCAGTTCCTGTTCTGGCTTGGAAAATGCCAGTGCTTAAAACCAAAGAATAAGATACAGAACTCACATATGGAAGGATTTGTGTAGCATTTCATAGAAAGTTTCTGGCTCCCTACACACATTCTTTATGCATGGGAAATCTAGCCCTGTAAATAAAACCTTGACAATTTGAAAAATTGAGGCTGTTTTGTTATCTACAGTAAATGAGGTGTAAAATTTGCTTTCCAGGAACATTTATTGGCTCTCAGAGCTGAATCCAAGACTCAGTATTACATAACTTAGGAAAAGTACCAGTCTTCTACTTGTCTCTGGTAGAAAATGACCTTATTGGTAACGTACGTTACTTCTGTATAAAAAAAAGTAGAGCTATCTTGCTGCCGTCAGCTCTCTGGGGAAGAAAAAAATGTTATCAGTCTAAATGACAAGAGGTCAAAATGCTCTAGGCATATCAGGATACTTTAAAAAATCATTACGATTTTGTTGAACATTAGCGACTCTGTGGCAAACTCAGCTGTTGGTAGAAGTTTACTTTTCACCTCTACTGTGTTTTTATTCAAATTGTATATTTATTTGCAGGCAATTTTAAGCAGCCATTTGAAAACTAGTATTTTGGAAACGGATTCAGAGATGCTCTAGGGCCCGTGTTCCCTAGAGATGGTAGCATTCTAAACTGAATCGCGTCAGGGAGCTTGTGATTTAGGGCATCATCTTCTTAATTTTCAATACGAATGAGATCAGTCTGTTCGTAGAGGAAGACAGATGTGACAGAAGGCCAAGGCAGCATCAAATCTGCTTTTATTTCTTATGTTACATTCGCCCAGGTCCTCCGCCTTGTTGCCAGGTTAGTGGGGGGTCACCGTGATCCGCTTCTCCTCTGTCCTCTGTGGAATGCATCCCACAAGCTCCACTTCTTGCAGAAAAACAAACGGGAGACCGCTTTCCTTCCCGTTCACACTGCAGACGGCTCTGTTCCTGAGTTTTAAACGACAATAAAGACAAAAAGCAAATCCCTGTAGTAAGAAACCAGACTTTTCAAATGAAACATTTTATTGTAAATAGCTCCTCATAGGTACTCCTCGTGCTTCATTCCCCACCCACCCTTGTTTTTTCCTTTGTTTTGATTTTTGAAAATGTTTATTTCAGGACTAGTGTTTCCATGGGGTGTGGTGTTACATTAAAATGATCCCCCTGCACAGCAGGGGGAGAATGTTTCTTTGTAACTTTGGTTCCATGCCCAAGACACATCTTTCCTTGATCTGCTGAAACTGTTTCCATTGCTGAACTTTTTCTTTACACAATATACGTTTATAGTTCTTTTCTTCTGGTTTGACAAATACATGTTTCATTAAATGCAGCATATATTGTAGATTTTCAACAGGGTCATGTGGGAACTGTCAAGTAAGAAACCTTGAATAATGGCTTTAAAATACACAGTTGTAGTCCTGGCTACAGGGTAGTTCTTAGCTTTTGATCTCCCTCTCACTGTTGTAAACATTTCTGCCATCTTTGAAGGTCTAGAAGCATCTGCCTTTCTGGGGTCTTATCCGTGTTTTCGGTTACTCTGTAAAACAGAGGGAAAATTCTTAAATCATCATTTCTGTCATTAGCTGAAGCAGGAAAATTCTTTTTTTTAAGAAAAAAGATTATTCTTTACCACCTCCTTGAGTTCAACGATCTAATCCAAGTCACATAAATGACGTCTCTAAGCTTAATCACTTTAAGAAAAGAGAATGATCTATATCAAGGGTTATATATGCATAAAAAGCGATGAAGAGGTCTTATTTCATAATAAGCGGCCCGACGTATTAGCAATTATCATTGTGGCCTTTACATAGCTCAAATGAATGATCAGACCCCCAAATGTAAATATAAAATCACTTTAAAAGCAGGTCTTGTCTATGCCTCTCAGGGACTTACTGCTTTGTTATACTTCCTCCTCAACAATTGTATCCAGAGGCCGCTGGTCCCCACCCTGAGGTCTTGACCTGGGGATTCCCTGGGAAGTATGCCATATAGGTTTCTTAATTTGGCTCCAGAGATGTTCCTGAAAAGGTACTTCCCTGGGCTATACCAGTCAGGATTCCTAGCCCTATTTCTCTTTAAGTCTCTGTGTCTGAGTTTTAACTTGGTTAAAAGTAAAGGATGTAATACTCTCTTCCCCCAAAAAGCCAGAGATGGCACAAAGGACGTGCTATCATGCACTGCTCAAAGGCATGGTCTTTAGTGCCTCAATAACATGGATGGAGAAAACTGGGATTTCCACTTTCTCACTGTATGTCCAAGGACAAGTTACTTCAATTCTCTAAGCCTTCATTTCTCCATCTGTAAAACAAAAATACTAATTCTGTAGCAGGACTTTACCAATGCTCTAGAAATAGTGATCAATATCCAAAGTGGTGGGAAGCAATGCAATCAGTACCCCAGGAAAGTTTCCAGTCCACCAACCAGATGCAAATGAAAGATTCAGAAGAATTCCTGCCATAAGCACCAGTCAGAGATATTTGGAATTCCTATTTGCAGAGCCCCCGTTGCTCCCAAAGGCTAGATCAGACATGAATCAATGAGTGATAGGGTCACAGAAGAGGACCAGTGGGAAGGAAGTACAGTGGGTGAGATGCAGGAGGGAGAAACTGCTGGTACTTGCACAAATGAGACTCACATTCGAGTGCTCAAACAAAGAGCAATGCTCACCTATTGCACATCTTCCTTTGTCTGTCTGGGCAGAGAACTAGAGGAGGATGGAAGGGCAGAGACAGGCAGGAGCTTCCTTCTTAGTAAGATGCTGTGGTTGGGAGCACCAGTGCTGAGATCCAGAGTGGCAATGGAAGAGCCTGGCTCTCAGCCAGTCAGGGAATACTGCTGTGGGCACACCCTGCACAGCTTCTGAAGAACTCACACATACATTTCCCCAAATGGCTAGTCTTTCATCACCTCGCATAGCAAGGGCATCAAGAACTGGTAACAGCCAGAGAAAAGCATCAACCACCAGGGAGAGAGTCACAACCACCGTCAATGGAGTTGAGAGGCATGTACTCTTTTCCCTCTGCCTCTTCCCTGCCCTCCAGGAGGACCGAGCTTTGAAGAGGGAAGAGGGACAGATCTCTTACAGCCAGATCATGAATTTGTCCTACACCTGGGATATGAAAGAAATGAGATTAGACAGAATCTGAGGTTAAATTTTAAATTGAGCTAGACTTTCAAGAACCGGAAAACTGGGGAGCCAGCTTAAGATTTATTAGTACGAGAGGGAAAAGTAGAACCTGAGTGAAAGCCATGTTTTGAGAAAAACAGATTGTGTTCATATTTACATCCCACTGAGATGAGAGCCCCAAACGGCTGGTTATCACTGTGGTACTCCTGTACTATTAATATTATATTATACTAATAATCCTATATTAGAGAATTGACCTTAATGTATATAAAAGATACTTCAAGTGTGTGTGTGTATATATAAAATATGTACATATAAAATATACATGTAAACACAGAAGGGCAGTCTTCTGCAATATTAAATTTGTGTACAGTGAGTATCTGTAGAGGAACCTGGCACAGAGCCACCTTTATGCAAACGGGCATTCTGAATAACTGACGCCCCACCAATGGGCCACCATAGTGAACCAAAGGTCAGTACACTGCAACGAAAACTGGAGAGAACATGTATTCGCCTTTGACAAGGCCCCTGGGATATGACAGAACCTCAGGGATTCCTATGAGCGTGTTGCTTAACGTCACTGAGCTTTAGTTTCCTCCTCTGTCAAACAGCAATGGCAGCTACCATTTCTAAGAGTTTACTGCATGCCATCAGACCATAAGTAAATGAGCACAGTGATGTCACTTCCGACTTGTGATTCTAGTATCCAAGTACCCGCCACACTGCCTGGTTCATAGATGACACTTGGCAAATATGAGTTGGATTCAATGGACAGGCTACTTATCTATTCTTCAGGGTTTTCTAACTGCTAGAAGTTAGTTTTGATACTTTATGGGCCACATATTTAGAGGCATATTGAGTCATAAACTGTAGCTACCTCCTAATCCCTCGGTATCATAAATAACCCTAAATCTTGGAGAGCAGTCACTCTCTCTTCCTGCTTCCGAGGTCTCTGTAAAGGGCACCATCACCCAACCAACTGTACATCCAGACTCCTAAGGCCCTTCCTGACACCTTTCATTTCGTCAACCCTCATATACAATTTATCATATGGTAAAATAGTCAATAAAGGTTATCACTTAATATTATCTCCATCTTACAGATGAGGAAACTGACCCTGTTAGGTAGTTGGCCTATGAGTGGGAAAGACAGATAATGATAAATGAAACATAACCGAAGTCAGAGGATCAGAGGAGGCTTCCCTGAGTCCCTAATTTTAAACTGAAATGGGTAGGACAAATGGATATTAACTAGTTGACGGTTGTGTGGGAAATATGGTCAAAGTGGATAGAAGCACATCTCATCATGCATGATCCAAGACAGAATGCTTAGCATGTCCTAGGAACTTGGCTTTTAATGAGTCTTTCTACGTGCCATGTACTATACTGGTTGCTTTACTTATATAATGTCACTTAATCCCTAGAGAAATAGTAGAAGCTATTACTTGCTAATTTTTTTACATTAAGAAATTAATATTTATAGAGCTATAATAGTTTCCATTTTGTAGGATCTAACTATTAAATAATAGATATGAAATGCATTCATTCAACCACAAAACAGATGTCTTCTTTCTCTTCTTTACCATAATACCTTAACTATCATTAAGAAATATTTATGGGCTGTCAAGTACAAGCTAGGAGCTATTTGGGTATCAGGGTTACAGGATAAATAAAACATGTATGGTCCTGGCCCCTGTGAACCTATACACGATGAGGAATAAAGGCACTAATTAAGAAAACAACAACAACAACAACCAAAACAACCCTAATGCATGTAAAATATGTCTGGGAAGGAAATCCAGGAAGACTTGCCTGCGGGAGTCACAAGGGAGCTGGGATCTGAAGAATGAGTGAGTAGGTGTTTACTAGATAGAGTAGGGCTGAAAATACTCTGTGCTCAAGAACTGTGTGGGCAAACCCCTGCAGTAGGCAGAAGGGACTAAGGCTCATCAAAGAAGCTTCTAGAGCAGGAGAAAGCCCGAGAGGCTGTTTGCAGTTAGACCCTACTGGGCTCTGTTTGGCCACATTAAGGGAATGAGATTTCACTCTGATGATGATGCTCTCCCAGGCAGGTGGCATGCTTAGATTTGTGTTTCCTAAAATTCACTCAGCTGCTGTGTGGAGAGTGAGTTATAAGAGTGTCTAGAGAAGAAGTACTGAGCCAGGTGAGTAGGATATCACCACCAAGGAGTTGGGGGAGAATGTATTTATTCATGTATTCTTTCCTTTGTTCACTCATTCTTAAAGTTATTCTCCAATGACACATAAAGAACAAATCAGATAGCCATCTTGTTATTACAGTCCCATGGTATCCAGGGCTCTGACCTAACATGTCACAAATCTGCTTTCTCAGTCATTTACCCAACCAATTTACTCATTTATCTGTCTACCCTTCAGTCCATCTATCAACTTAAAATGTATTCAGCACCTAGTATATAGAAGGCACTGTTGTAGACCTTGAACATACAGAGATATATACAGCATAAGCCCTACTCTATGCTTTCGTAATAGTCTAATGTATAAGACAAAGAGAGAAACAATCTCAGTATGACTAGATGAAGACTAATAAATATATCTACATAAAGAAAGACTGATTAGGGGCGCCTGGGTGGCTCAGTCGGTAAGCATCTGCCTTTGTCTCAGGTCATGATCCCAGCATCCTGGGATCAAGCCCCACATCGGACTCCCGGCTCAGTGGGGAGTCTGCTTCTCCCTCTCCCTTTGCCCCTCCCCCTGCTTGTACTCTCTCTTTGTCAAATAAACAAATAAAATATATTTTTTAAAGATTTTATTTATTTATTTGACAGAGAGAGATTACAAGTAGGCAGAGAGGCGGGCAGAGAGAGAGGGGGAAGGAGGCTCCCTGCTGAGCAGAGCCTGATGTGGGGCTCCATCCCAGGACCCTGAGATCGTGACCTGAGCCGAAGGCAGAGGCTTTAACCCACTGAGCCACCCAGGCGCCCCTAAACAAATAAAATCTTAAAAAAAAAAAAAGGAAAGGAAGACTGATTAACTGGCATACAATGATTCATCTTATCTCTTAACAATAGCAAAGAATAAGGAACAAAATTTTAAACAATAAATACAGTAGAGTCATACTGCCACTTATTTTCCGCAGGCCACCCCCAGGCCTTGGCAGGAGGGATTGAAAATACATAAATGTAATAAGAAATAAACACTTGCATATTTTCATGCAGAATTTATAACTAATCAACCGTAGCTGTTTTTTTTTTTTTTTTTAAAGATTTTATTATTTATTTAAGAGAGAGAGAACAAGCAGTGAGGAGGGGCAGAGGGGGAGAGAGAGAAAGAGAGAAAAGCAGACTCCCTACTGAGCAGGGAGCCTGATATGGGGCTTGATCCTAGGACCCAGCGATCACAACCCCAGCCAAAGGCAGACACTTAACCGACTGAGCCACCCAGGCGCCCCTGTGGCTGTTTTTATAATACAGTACATATTTTTTAAGTTTTTTTTAATCAGAACAACAATACAGTATTATGGGCCTTTTAACATGTTTTATGTTACTAGACAGGAAGTGAAAATACTGAACTATCAAGTTCAAGCGTTCCTGGCTGACACTGGGATCATTAAAAACGAACAACAGTATGTAGATGAAAAATCACGATCACCTGTTCTCTGTCTGGTCTTCCAAACTTCATAATGAACAGAGCTGGTTCTGATATGTTCTTCATTAATATGTCCTTCTTCAGCACACGATTTTCAATGGGTCATTATAAACTGGATATAACAATAACCTGGTGATAGCTATTTCTGTTCTCCTCTCATTTTCTTCTTTCCTTTGTCTCCCGCTATAGCTGACGTGGAAGAATTTGTGGTACACTATTTATTTAGAATAAATCTACAGAATGCAAGGGCAGATGATATCTCCTGAAACTACATGGGGTTCCCCTGCTTAAGATAAAAGTCCTGATGTAGTCTGTGGAGCTGCATTTAGCAACCACTGAGAGTAGTAAGGCTGCCTTCTTGGGAGCTTTCCATAGCTTCCAGATCACTGACAAAATGAATCAGGTAATTATAATTGCTAAAAGAAAAAAAAAGCACGAATGGCTCCACTTCAAGGAGGGCATCTTTACATATAATTTAAGTGAGTCTTGGGCTTAAGAGCAGAATATAAATCCTTAATTTAGTAAGAAACATATTTTTATGGTTGTGTGTAGTACACCTTTACTACCTTCCAATGAGCCAAATGTTTTTCTCCCTTACTTCTTCCTATGTCTCTCTCATCTGCTTTGAAGATAAAAAGTGGTATTGATCAATTTCCAGTCATCTTATTTAAATCTAGATTACTCCCTGAAAAGAGGAGACAAAAAGGCAATTACTTCTTCTGGTTTAGGTGGTAAACCACTTGGTAATGCTAGAAGTTATAATTTCTTTTTTTTTAAAGACTTCATTTTTTTTTTTTTTTTTGGTTAAGATTTTATTCATTTATTTGATAGAGAGAGCACACACAAGTAGGGAGGAAGAGTAGAGGGGGAAGGAGAAGCAGACTCCCCATTGAGCAAGGGAGCCTGATGTGGGTCTTGATCTCAGGACCCTAGGATCATCACCAGAGCCGAAAGTAGACACTTAACCAACTAAGCAACCCAGGTGTCCCAAAAGACTTCTATGTTTTAGAAAAGGGAGAGAGAGCGAGAGAACGCTCATGAGTGGGGGGAGGGGCAGAGAAGCAGATTCCCCACTGAATGTCGAACCTGAGCCTGATGCGGGTCTCGATCCCAGAACTGTGAGATCATGACCTGAGCCAAAACCAAGAGTCCCAGACTTAACTGACTCAGCCACCCAGATGCCTCTACAAGTTATAATATCAAACTTAGAAACCGACAAATTCAGTAAATGTGATGCTAAATTTTTGTATAGTAACAGTGAAGAGTTGATTATGAACTATGTTCCAAGCAATGTGATAAGTCCTTTATATGTACAATTTCATTTAGTTCTCTCAACGTAATACCATGTTGTAGGTAATATAACCACTTTACAGAATAGGAAACCTCATCTCAAGTAGATTAAAGTTATCATGACATAGTTTGTAAACAGCAGGATCCAAACTTCAAACTTCAAAGCTGTAACTCTAAACTACTCAGCCATTTCCCTATACCTACTTTAAATTCCCCAGATACACTGTCACATTTATTTGCTATATTACTATTAATTATAATCATGACTTTTCATTCAACAGACAATTACTTAGTGGCAGTTTTATGCTACTCTGGAAGAAAAGCAAACTAAATCCTGTTCAACCCTCAAGGAGTCACAAAGAATGGAAAAAGCCAGAGAGATGAGCACATTGTAAATTCAAAACCTACTAGCCAAGCAGTACTACCCACACTGCAGAAGACACCCCTGACTGCTGATATACAGGATCACCAACGGCGATCACAGTGTGAGAGAAATGCCATCTTTCCTTTGTGCGGCAGCTTGGTGGTTTGTATGCAGCTAAGAGCCTCTAGAGCGAGGCTGTCGGCGTACAACTGCCAGTCCTGCCGACTGTAGCTCTATTTCCTTGGGCAAGTCCTGTGTTGGTGTGTCTCCAGGTGTGAAGAAAGGAATAAAAGCAGCACCGACTTGATCTTGGGGGCGCCTAGTGGCTCAGCCGGTTAAGCAACTCAGGTCATGATCTCAGGGTCCTGGGATCGAGCCAGGTATTCAGCTTCCTGCTCAGCGGGGAGTCAGCTTCTCCCTCTCCCCCTCCTCCCTGCTTGCGCGCGCTCTCTCTCTCTTAAATGAATAAATAAAATCTTAAAAAAAAAAGCAGCGGTAACTTTCCAGGAGGTGTTGTGAGGGTTATTATATCTTTTGCTTAGAATAGCCCTGGGCATGTTAAGTGTTAGCGATTAGTGATGTGAATGTTCAAACCTACTCATTTTCTAACCAGTATTTATGAGTTTTGATTCTTCCCTCAACTACCACAGAGTACTTGGGTCCCACTCAACTTTGTCTGTCCTATTTATTTATTATTATTGGTTGGGGAGGGCTATTCATTTCCTGATGCTTAGCTTTCCTACCCTTTCCTAAAAAATCTTACCCATTTTTTCTCATGTATTCTCATTCAATTTTTTTTTTTAAGAGAAAGAGCCAATAAGCAGGAAGGAGGGGCACAGGGCGAGGAAGAGAGGAGAAAGAATCTTAAGCAAGCTCCATGTGGGGCTCAATCTCATGACCCTGAGATCATGACCTGAGCCAAAATCAAGAGTCAGACACTCGACCAACTGAGCCATCCAGGCGTTCCTATTCTCACTCAATTTCAGAGCCTCAGTCCTCTTCCATATGTTCTGTAAGGATACCATCCTGATAGCCAGACAGGATGGCTATCAGTCAGAACAGAAACTCTTTTGGAAGACAGAATAAAGCCAGAGTGTTGATTATATGAGGACATAAACTTCCTGGGCATATTTGCTTAACTCCTTCCTTATAATAGGTCATGCTAAAACACTTTTGCTTGTTAGTTCCACATCTAGGTAACAGAGTTGATACCCATGGAGAGAGAAAATGTCTCTTCTCTATTTCTCAGCTTGTTATAGAAAATGTTGAAGAAATGTTCACAATAGCCAAACTATGGAAAGAACCTAGATGCCCATCAACAGATGAATGGATAAAGAAGATGTGGTATGTATATACAATGGAATACTATGCAGCCATCAAGAGAAATGAAATCTGGCCATTTGCAAGGATGTGGATGTAACTGGAGGGTATTATGCTAAGTGAAATAAGTCAGTCAGAGAAAGACAATTATCACATGATCTCTCTGATATGAAGAATTTGAGAGGCAAGGCGGGAGTTTGAGGGGGGTAGGGGAGAGAAATGAAACAGGAAGGGATGGGGAGGGAGACAAACCCTAAGAGACTCCTAGACTCACGAAACGAACTCAGGGTGGCTGGGAGGAAGGGGGGGTAGGGATAGGGTGGCTGGGGTGTGGACATTGGGGAGCACATACCATATGTGCTATGGTAAGTGCTGTGAAATGTGTAAGCCTGAAGATTCACAGACATGTACCCTGGGGCGAATAATACATTATATGTTAATAAAAAAATGTTGAAGAACATGAGGTCCAGGAAAGATTCCTGTGTAATACAATAGGAAAACCAGAGCTGTCACAGACCATGATACATGGGATTTAGAAGAGCACCTGGCCCTTCCTCATTTTTAAATACTGTTAATATGAGTTGTGGTTTCTGGACCTGGGTAAACATAAGAATCACCTGGTATGCTTGTTAAAGACAGATTATTCCTTGCTCTCCACCTCTCCCACCCTCCTTCTCACCTCCACCTCCCATAACCTGACCCATTAACTCGGATGTAAGGACTTGGGATCTCTATTTTTCATAGCTCTGAGAATCAGTGTCTAAGATTATTTATGCACGTATTTGTGAGACATGGGCTTGATAATTTAGTAATAATAAAACTCTTATCTTCTAAATTGACATTGAAAATGATCTTATTTGGAAAGAAGATCCAATTTCACCTAATAGCCTGCATTCTTGAGTTCTGATGAAATCAGATGGGGAGAAGGGGTTAAGAGTAATCAGTCATTTTTAGCTTGTTCGACTTAAAGAATCAGAATTTTTAAGCTGAAAGAGATATTAAACATATATTCAGATTTCTTCATTTTGCAGACAGGGAAGCAACTCCTTGCGCATAATGAAAGACTGATGTGAACACTGCTCCACAGACATCATGACCTCCCAAAGCAATATGGTTAACTAGAACAAAATTCTCGATTTCCACAATACTTGATGGTTCCTTTATTTCTTTCATAATCACCCAAGTGGATTGGATCTGCTTCTCACTTTTTTCAATTTAATTTTTTTAATTTAAGCACAGTCAACACACAATGTTAACATCAGTTTCAAGTGAGCTTTTTCTCATTTTATGGCACTTAAGCTAAGCAAACTAGGTGGATTTTTTTTTTAACAAGTAAACATGGGCAGAATAACTATATGCAGCACTCTTCTCATCACATACCTCTTAGAACCACATTTTGAGAATTAAATGAAATCTTACCTTTAAGAGGCACCTTGACATCAAGGCCATAGAATAAAGGCAAGAGAGAAGAACAAGAATAGAAACAGAAACTGCAGAAGAAAAAGAAGAAGATTATGTAAATCTGGATTTCTGTACTGGCATTCATGTCGTACAAAACCTCAAGCTTTTCCACTTTGTTCAAGTTTGATCAGTTGTCACATACACACCAAGTAACTTCTGTTTAAAAAAACTGTATGTTTTACTTATCTATTGACAAAATAATGTGATGAATAACCGGAGTCAACTAACATCAGCTCATACATCTTGGAATCCTGAGGGGGTCTAACAGATAATGGATTTAAGACCGTAATTTTATAAATGAAAAAAATAAGCACTGAAGAGTTAGTCAATAGTCTAATTGCCTGTAATTTTATGGCATAATAAAACCTGGAGTTTAGCCCTCCGAGTCCTACTTCAGTCCATATTATTGTCTGCTTTATAACGTGTGGCAGGGCCCACCAAAAATACAAGAACATGATCAGAGCATACACTTAATCACTTAAGGCCATCAATGTTTGGTTAATGTGACAGGTTTTGGGAGTAAGGCAGAGCAGGAAAAACATTACTATGTATGGTAAAGATATGATAAATCATGCACCATGGGATACTACTTCTGAGGTAGGAATGGGGACACTTAGTAATTACATGAGGGCAGCAGGCATAACCTGGGTGTGCCCTGCATGAGTGAGGATCTATAGTAGAACACGTGCTTGCTCATCAGAGGACACTTTGGAAAATGAACTATTCGAACCTCTGTGCTTCTCAGATAGTTCTCTCCTTCCTGACTCATAGAAGTTAAATGGAGTTTGATTTGTCTCTCTTCTCTGAGAACCTTCAAAAAGAAGCAGATACCTGGGGGGACAGACATGCTCATGTAGCAGTGGTACATAACCAACTGCCTACTAATTATTAAAGGTCACAAGTCAGGTCATTTGTTTTTTTTTCAAATATCAATTTTCTTGGTGATTACTCTTACAGAGTCCATCTTTAACCTTGTTATCACAATTCAGAAGCATTCTGTTGGCCAAGACATCTTTGAATAAGGGTTGTCTACAGTATTCTCATGTTGAGCACATTATCTGCATGTGTCCTGTAATGCCATTGTTTATAGGACTCCTGCTTCACTGTAGCAAAATTGTATGGTCAAATTATAAATATGGTGCCAGGAGCCATGTATTGGTGAGTGTTTGTTCTATTACTCTGGAAAGGAGAAACTCTGTCCTTTTTTTCAGTCCTTGAAGATGGAGAGTGGTAAAATGATGCCCATAGCAGGAGAACATGGAGGGCATGGGAGGCTTCCACTACTCCTCTGAGGAGGTCAGATACCAGGGCTACCTCTCGGGGCATCAGGAGAATCCCCTCACTGGCCATGACATTCTTTGTCCAGGTGGTGTGGTGGGCCGAGCGTAGCACCTGGGGTCAGACACCCTAACCTCTGGGCTTGATTTGCCACGAACTGGCATATGGTTCTGGTTAAGTTGTTTAATCTCTCTGGGCTGTTGTTTTATTATCTGCATAAAAGGGGATCCTGATATCTGTTGTGCCCATCTCACAGAGTAACTCTGCACATGGGAGTCAATGAAGCCGATGACCGTGGGAGCACTCGGGATGAGGTAAAGCTGCACAGCTGAGGCAGTTCTGCTGTCTGTGGCTATCATGTGACATATACTGTGTGCATGGAAATTAGGAATCAAGATGGGATATCTCAGGTCCCCTTGGGAGGTGTTCAAGTATCCCAAGGAAAAGAAAGAGGAATATTTCTTTTTTTTTTTTTGAAAGAGGAGTATTTCTGATGTAAATGATCTTTCGCATTTTCTCTAGGCTTGTCTGTGTGAGAATGGGGGCCAAGGGAATAGAAGGCGTGTCACGAACCTCATCTCTCATTTAAATCTCCAGTCAGAAACCAACTGGATTGTTTTGAAGCAGCTTAATTTACTATTATATGTGGAATATACTGCTTTGGTAGCTGAAGAATCCTTGCTTGCCATCATGTAAGTTACCCCATTGTCATAAATGTTTAAGAAGTTCAGATCTGTGACATGACAAATTCAGGAAATTCTGACAGGGAACATAATCTTAATCTCTCACCTCCTAAAATTTCCATGAGGCTTATTAAGAAAATGCCTAGGGGGGTGACATTAATAGATATTTAAAAAATCCACACCCTCCCCCCCTTTGCAGTTCGTTTTTCCTTGGATGAATGGGGACTGAACCTAATTAAAATTTCTGGTTTTAATAGTGACTTCCTCCTTCAGTCAGCACAGAAAATGACTAGAACCAGGAGCTAGCCATTCAAAAATGTAGAAAATGAAGGACATCAGGCATGTGCTTTGACAAGTAGGGAAGCTGGGAACAACCTCTGCCTTTTGTGGGTCTTCCTGCGAAAGTCTGGGAAGTCAGACTCAGTTTGCGGCACTCTACCTTTGCCTCATTCAGTTCCATAGTGCTAAAGAGCACACTTCAGAAATGAGAACTGTTCAAATTTAAAATTTTGCAGAGGATGTGTACTTTGTGTTTGAAAATTTAAAAAATTACACTTTTAATCAAACACTCAGAGTTTTGTCATTTTCATGTAAGTGACTTCATTGGTTCTTCATGGAACCCATGAGAGGAGGTGAGGGCAAGCTTTTATTATCCCTATTTTATTGGTAAGGCTTAGACACAAGTCTAAGTCACATACCAAGGTCAAACAGATATGGAAAGACCCAGCCTACATAAGAATCCAGGTGCTGATGGTCCAGCTACTGGCCCCTACCGACTCCATGTGATCTCACATTTAGGGAGAACTACAGAAGCAACTGCGATGAATAAAATCCTAACCACCGTCTCAGAAAATGCAGATGGTTTGCTGTTTTCTTTTTGGGTGCCCACGGGAGACGTTAGAAAATGGCTATATTTTCTATAGCTATTTTATAGCTATAGGAACACAGGAATTCAGACCGGAACTCTAGAGAAAGCCTCTTGCCCTCCTTGCTGTGTTCCTAGCACTGGTGCTCCAGGCATCTCGGTGGGAGAATTCTTTGTTGTGCGAGACTGTTTACCTCACTGCAGCTTGCTTGGCACCTGTGTGAACCCTCTCCCTTCTCCTGCCTCGCACATTCCCAAATGCCCTCTTTAAGAACTACTATGCATTACCCCTGAAAGTGCTGGTTGACTTGGAGGACTCTCTCCTGCCACTGGGGAAAGTGACATGACGGCATAATTACCATGTGTCAACCTGAGTTTCTGGACTTACTGTCAAGGGGTGACTTGACAGTAGCTCAAGGAAGAAAGGGCTTTTTGTGAAGAATAACAAGAATGATTTTTTTTCAAAAAGGTACCAAAAAAAGATTCTTAAAAGAAAGCAAAGTAGAGTCACAAAACTCAAAAGGAAGTTTTAGAAAGGAAACAAAGGTAAGAAAGGGGAAACTGAGGAAAGAAAACATGCGTAGAAAAGAACAGGAATCAACACAAAAGGCAAACATGTCCAGCCGAGGTTGCCGAAGGCAGAACCTTTGCTGCAACATGGGTGCCTGTGGTGGTGAAGGTCACAGTGACTGTCGCTACACCTGCCTGGGCACGATACACAGTAACTGAGAAGAAATGAAACATGGTGAGTGAAACTCCTATTATTTTCTGATCTAAAGCTTAAAGACTGAAATTCATATTGAACACGTACCTTTTCCTCTAAGTCCTTTATCTGTCGTTTCTGGATGTCTGTTTTATCTTCTAAGTCACGAATTCTCTGAGGAAAGAAAAAAAAAAAACAAAACCAAAAGACTTAGTGGGCATTAAGTCAACGAGAAGACTGTTCACCAACCTAAAACACAGAACTTGCTATGAAAACATTAACATCAGTACTTGCAGCTGGAAACATCACAAATATGTTTTTCCACATCCAGGAGATTGTTTGGAAGTTTCAAAAATCACCCACACTTACGGTACAAAAGCTAATTATACATATTATACATATATTTTTAAATTTGCTGCCCCTGTCTACTGCGCTCATCCCTCCAGACCCTATCCCTGTGAGGGATGGGTAGTTCGCACCCCACTGCCCTTAGGCTTGGCCATGAGACCTGGTTGGCCGGTGGAATGTGAGGAGGAGTGAGGAGTTGGAATGCCACTTCCTCATAGAGATAGCAGTATGTCCAGAACTAGTGAGCAAGAAACCAACTTAGTTGTGGTCGTTTGGATTGGGATTTTTAGTTGGTTATTACCATGGTTAAAAATGGCTTGAAGGTGACATACACAAATGCAAACAATCCCACTGTTTTTTGCTACCCTTTCTTTCCAACCTTATTTCAACTCTGCTTCCCGGTGGAATTTCATTACAAAACAGAATTTGCCAGTTCTCATAAAACCAAGTAGAAATTACACTTCACCAAAAATTCCAAAGAGGGAAGTGATTAAATTAGGGGGAAACTAAACATAGCAAAAATAGCACAAGTAATCCTAAAGACAAAAATGTTAGTTTCGGAATGGTCTCTGAACTTACCTGTCAACTATATAACAGAATTGCAGTGATTTAAATAGCACAGATTTGAAACCAACATTACATAGACAATATTTGCAAGTGAAAAATAGTCTTCCAATTTCAATCTGGCAATCTAAAGGCCTTTTAGGTTTACAGCACATGGGTATACAGCGTCAGCTTGTTATTTTAACGCCTCTTTTGGGAATAATCAGAAAATGGGGAATTGGGAGTCTGAGAAGAAAACTGTGGAAGCTAAATGCGATGATAATATAGAAAGAGAGGTTTTTATAATGCAATGTGAGATAAAAAGGGAAAGCTAGAACAAAGAATACTTGAACTTGGAAATCCTATCTCCCTTTTCTCTCAAACAGTGGTTCTCAACTGAGGATAACTCTGCCCCTCAGGGGACATTTGGCAATGTCTGGACATTTTTTTAAAGTTAGTTAATTTATTCGGAAGTATGCAATTCAGGGGTCTTTAGAATTTCACAAAATTGTGCAACCATCATCACTGTCTGATTGTCTGGACATTTTTGAATCACATGTGGTCATTAATCAGATCTGGGATGGGGGTTACAACTATAGGCAGAGTCCAGGGTGATACACAAGACAGTCCCCTACCACAGCTGTCTAACCAAATGCAGGGAGTGAAGAGACTGAGGAGTCTGCTTCAAAGGGAAGGGATTGAGGTGTGTGCAGGAGAGGATGAGGAGTTTTGATCTGAGAGACTATCAAGGCTGACCCTGAAATTAGAGGACAAAGAATGCTGGGTACGAGAATGGGCCTGGAAGTTAACAGTGTGGGTACATGGGAGTGACGTGTGTGCTTGTGTATATTTCCAGGCACCAAAGCTACTCAATAAAATAATAAATTTGCGAGACACTTCTACCTTGAGTTTGCACATAATTCCTTGATATGTCTACTGGATGTGGAGGCAAGTATTCTATCATTAAAATCATGGACCTGTGAGATTACTGCAGTGTCTCTTTAGCCACCAAGTGTGTGCTTGTTGGGCAACTTCCCACAGAGGCCAGGACTTTGCTGGATGTAACGGAGAGTCCAGACACCAGTGAGTTCTTGATCTCCAAGAACCATTCCAATCAGATGGGGAGTCAAAGTTTGAAACACAGGGAAAACCAGCTCAAGTAGAAAAGATAAATGATGGCACAACCATGTTTGACTTCATCACCAATCTCTAGTAACTAGGGCAGTGTTGAGTACAAAGAAGCTGTCTCTACGTGATGATTATATGAGTTATTTCTGCTAATGCGTGCTGCATGCTCTATTTCTTTTTCCTTCCCATCTGCTTGCCATCCAATCCAAGAGGGATCCCTGTCAGATCCAAATCAGATCCCTTTTCTACCTATCTTATCTGTACTGCTAATAAGTCCACTAAGTCACTGTTGTTGGCATCAGCACTGGTGTGACAGCTCACTGCCAGCCCTTCCTGTTTCTGATTTAGTACATCCATCTACAGCAGCTGCGTGTACTCCCGACATGTGAAATCATCAAGGCAGTCCCTGAGTTTAAGGGGAGAGGAAGAGGAATAAGAATAAGGGAGATGTAGCTAAGCTACACTCAATATAAGCTCAACTCCTTTAAGGTCCAACATGATTTAGCCTTGTCTTACCACTCCAACTTCACCTCATGTCCACCCTCTTGGCTCTCTCTGCTCCATTTTTATGGCCTTCTCTCTGTTCCTCGAATATTCCAGATGTTCCCACAATAGAGACTTAGACTCTCTTGTCCCTATTTTCAGGGACACTTTGCCAAGATCTTTGTGTGGCTGGTCCCTCGAATTTTAGACATTTTCAGAGAGACCTGGTCTGACTAGCCAGTGTAAAGTGGCAAATTCTTGATTCCCAAATTCATACACACATTGTATACTTTTCTCCACAGCACATGGACACTCTCTAAATTGCCTTGGCCATTGTTTTTTGTGTTGTTGCTTTGACCCCTTTCATCTGTAGGATAGATGAGAACAGTGACCTTTATTTATGTCTTTGTCCACCATCACATTCCTAGTCTCTGGCACAAGCAGGCCCTCAATATGGTGGTGAAACAGTGTATAACAGGGTATGCAGTATAGATTTTTTTTTTTTTTTTTGGAGTATGAAGTCCATTATTATCAGGGAGAACATCCTAAGGGAAACAGATCTTAAACTGGGACTGGCAAAAATGAGAATATTTGGATAAATGAAGCAGACACAGAAGGGCATTTTAGGGTGAAAGGCTTGGAGGTGGGAGTCATGGCCCGAGTGGTACCAGGAAGAGGTCTGCATGAGTAGAGAGGAAGGTACGCTCTGCAGATGGTCTCGGATCAGGTTTTCAGGGAAGGGGTAAGTCAGCTAATGAAGAACCTGGAGAAACCACAGGACCGGGCTCAACTGGAAGTTGGGATCGTGGAGGCTTCTAAGGAAGAATGTACCATCAGAAAAGGTCAAAGAATCTGCAGTGACACACATGATGAACTAAGGAGAGAAGAGCTGGAAGTCTTCCCCACAACTGGGTTCCCAAGGCACACTGCATATGGCTTTTTATGCCCCTTGTCAAAAGACATCAATTATAGTTATTTTTCTTCGATTAGTTTCCTGGGACTCCATCAGTAGGTTCTAAGCTATGTAAAGAAGAGTCCATGTGAATTTTCTATGTCTGGCCTGGTGTTCAAAGTTGAGGAAGCGCATTTAAACAACTGACTGAACAAATGCATAGATGATGGAGTCGGGTTACATAAGAGGACATCTGGCAGGAGCTGGGCCTGCTGCAGCACTGAAAGGTCCTGTGTATGCCTGGGGTTAAAAGTATGGGCAAAATGCAACAGCGTCAGAAACATTTTGGGAGAAATGCTAGATGGGTGTGGGGCTATATTAACTATTGGAAATAAAGGACAAAGAAGACGCCAGGGTTTCTAGCCTGAGGACTTCAGGAGACAGTAATTCTACTGACCAAGGCAGGCAGATGGGGAAAGAAGGGAGAAGTGAGGATAAGAATGAATATTTAGATCTGTTTCATATGTGAAACATTCAAAGAGAAATGTCCAATGAATGGTTAGTGACATGCTCTAGGATTTAACTTGATCATATACTGATATATGACCAATTCTAGCCAAGACCTTCTGGAATAATTCTCTCAAATCAAAACTACTGATTACGATGGCAGACAAAGAGTAAGAAATAATAACTAGAAAAGGCATTTTCTAGTGAACACTTGCTTGAGAGAGAATTTCAATGGGAATCTCTGAGGCTTAGAAATCTAACATACCTATCCGATCTGACCGATAAAGCAAACAAAACCATAACTTAAAGCAAACAAAACCATGTCTTTTTTTTTTAAGATTTTATCTATTCATCTGACAGAGAGATCACAAGTAGGCAGAGAGGCAGGCAGAGAGAGGAGGGGAAGTAGGCTCCCTGCTGAGAGAGTGGAGAGAAGCAGAGAGCCCGATGCAGGGCTCGATCCCAGGACCCTGAGATCATGACCTGAGCCGAGGGCAGAGGCTTTGACCCACTGAGCCACCCAGGCGCCCCAACACCATATCTTTAAGGAGTGAATCACCTTAGCTGGTTAAAGACTTGAAAGAGATGACAAGCTTTTAATCATAAATAAATTCAGATAATTATCTGTACATCTTAGAAGTAAACACTGCTGTGGCTCCATGGCACAACTCCTGATTTGTTGAAATTAGTTAAATGCTATTGTAGCCTAAGAAATTCATGCAGAGGACACTTTCATTCCTCAACAAATGATGCCAGGGAGTCTCTCATTAAAAGATTTAAAAACTCTTTCCAGGGTCAAAAAAATCCAAAGTTTACGATGGAATCTGAAGGCCCAGTGAAACAATCACGCACGCGCTGACCATCTCCAGGACAAATGGCTGCCGAGTTCCCCTGTTAACTTGGAGAATCTGTCCGACTGTAAAGGTTCACAGAACCCCTGGCTACATAGGGGGTATGCTAAGTGTCATGTTCCCCGTAAACTGTGCTTACTGGTGTCATAAAATAACCTGTTCCTTGTCCACTCACCTTGAACTCTGAGGACCACGTGATTCTGACTTCCTCCACAGTCCATCTGGATTTTGTAGCAGTTGCTTGCCTCAGCTTCTGAGTACCAAATATGACAGCCTGGCACTATCACTTTTGGAATTCTTTTGGAATCTGCTTTTTGACCAGGGCCCTAGTCCTCACCTGTCAAGCTAAGATATGAACTAAGAGTTGGAATTAAGAATTTTGGCCGTAAATTGAGTGTCTCTTGAGCCTTGCTGATCTTGATGAGTCCCATAAATCATAGATAATTCAAGTTGCGTATGACAGTGTAGTGCCTTGGTTGGATGCACAGGCCTGGAGTCATGCCCACCTGAAGGGTCATGCTGGCTCTGGAGCTTACCATCTGGGTCATCTCGGGCAAACTTTAGCTCTCTTATCATCATTATCATTATCTCCTCAGTTGGGATCATAAGAATACTTACCTCGGTGGGCTACTGTGAAGATTAAATGCAAGGATGTAAGCTTAGTTCCTGACATAGCAAATGCCGGGAAGTAAGCGGCAGCTTCCAGGCTTTGTTGGTGTTGCTGTTTGTTCTGGGAATAAAGAAAAAGGCCCTTGTTCTCTTTTATCCTGTTCAGATGATTGGATCAGGCTAGATTATGGACTGGGATGAGTAACAGGATGGGGGCATTAGTTCTGTCCCGGGGAGACTCTTGCCTCCCTGCATAAGGGAGCTAATCAGGCTCCAAGAGACTGAAAGCGTATTTCATGACAAAATAGTTCCCAAAATAGCAGCAGTACGCAATGCTTCCAAAATGCCAATTTCCTTGAGACTGAATCATTACATAACTATCCTCCTCTCTCTGAGCCGAGGTGGAAAACAATAGTTATTTGCCTCTCTGAAAATAGTTTATAGCTCCTGGGCTTCTCCACACCCATACTCAGTACCATGTACTCAGTACTAAGTCCCATTTGCTTAGTACCAACCCTACACAGATGCAGTGACTCAGTCCTCACCTGATGGGCTTGCTGCAAGAGCTCCATTCTCTCCTGAAGAATCTGACAGTCATACTCTCTGCTCTTCCTCAGCATCTGCCGCCGTAACTTTTCTACTGCTGTCCTCAGCTCCTCTTGCTGTTTTTCACTTAACAATTCACCAAACTTGATAACAGTTTCTTGCTGCAGAGCATTGTACAAAGTAGCTTCTAGTTCCTGGATTCTCTGGCAAACAGAATTAGAAAAGTCTAACTTTGGAACTTAGCATTGATGTGCGGTAGGTGAACGGAGACGCTTGTGTGTATGGTGGGGGGCGGGGGTCACGCACCGTTGTGGTCGTACAGGATCACAGCAATACGCTAAACTTCAAAGCTTGTCCAGCCTGACTGCCCTTTTGATAATCGTCTTTGTAAGATTCCCTAAAAGCCATCCAGCTAACAATACGGGAACTTCTCTGATGATGGGGAATTTGTTCTTTTTCCCGGGATCCTGTCCATTTCATTTTGAGGAAGTCCTTACTATACTAAGAGAACTATCTATCCTTCTCTTCCCAAATGTAGCTGAGAATAAGTTTGTTCTCTTTCATTTGACAGTCCTTCAGATATTTAGACATCTGTTATGGTGGCTGTACTTTTAGAAATAAGCATTGCAAAGTGGCTAAGGAATACTTGAAACTGGAGATATATTTCATGTACAAAAGGCCACCTCTCTCCCACACAACACACTTACGAACTTGAAGACGGCTGTACAGTCTCCACATCTTAAAATATAATTTGGGAGATATGATCTAAAAATGGCCTAGAGTCCTCAGAATTGGTCTGGTTTTTTTTTTAAATACTCTGAGATCTACAGCTGCTTTAGCTATAAAATGCCTCCTTGAGTATTCTCTTAGATGAAGTGTTTACTGCTCCTTATATCTCAGTTATTTTTTCTTAACATGCCTCAGATATAGGAGCCCAGACCTACAATCTTATCCCCCGTGACTTTGACAGAGGTGGATGCTCATGCCTGGGTTAGAGGTGTTTTCCTGGCTCTTGTGCGGGACTAAGCAGATCTCACCTTTTTAACATTAAATGTGGTTGTCTGACACTCAGTCATGGGATACATGAACACACGACAGAACCCTATCATGCGTAGGTGGAGGAGGCAAGGATAAAAGGATAGGAAGGGAGGGGGAAGTGCTTCCTTTTTCATTCTCTAGGGACCAACTCTCATTTTCTCCTTTCCCCATCAAGTGGTGCTCAGAATCTCTCACTCATTTTGGAAGGGAAGACTAATTCACCTTTGTTACAAGCAGGGGCTAAGTGCTTCACTCTTATCCCCAAAGTGACTCAGGCTGCTTCCAGGAAAGCATTATAAAAACCTCTACTAGCAACTCCTTGAAATGTTCCTCTTCTAAGTTTGATCTTTTTCTCCTGAGTCATTACTGTGAATTAATGGCGGGGTGGGGCTCAGAAGACACACAAGCTGTAGTTCAGTATTAGGAATTAAGTATTATGAATTTGGTACGGGGAGTGAAGCAAATGTGCTCCTTAGTAGGCACAGCATTCCATGGCAGAGAAAAAGGCACAGCCCATTCACCAAAGAGCCTGTGGCTGGATTATGGTAGTGAAGGCCAGAGCAGCATTACCCGCTTGCTTTGTCAGGCAAAGTTCTTTCACTCTCCAAGTCTTCATTCTCTCCTATATATATAGGAATAATCAGATTATCTATACCTTGCAGAGTTGTTGGGAGAGACATGTGAAGTAAAAATGTACATAACAGACATTAAAGACTCTATCATTCTATCACTACATTAGGCTCCCAAACAATTGGATTTCTCTTTAATCCACAGTACGACCTGATCTGTCCTTCATTAAAGCATTTTATAATAACATACACTTAATTTTTTTAAATGAAGCATAATTAAATAGTTATTAAGTACCGTAAGATTATTATAACAGGAAAGAGGTAGGGATGTATTTGTTCTAAAACCGGAACTGGAAGCCACCGAATAAATGAACTTCATGTCATGGTCTATTCAAGCACTTGGTATGACAAATGAACCAGGATGCTTTCTCCACAGCAGAGAACTGTGAACACTCTGAGTGTCTTTAGTGCTTGCTGTACCTACCATATATGCTTGGTCGAGAGCTTGTTTTCTGTAGTCTAGTTCTTCCTCTAGATAGCCTTTTATTTTGCAGAACTGTTCCTAAAAAAAGGGGCCATAATGATAAACAGAGTCAACTGAGTTTACTAGGAAGTGGCATATAAACTATACTGATTAATGTTTTCTCAAATTTCACCACAAGACAAGTCACTAGCATTTGCAGGGTCATAGATTTTGTCTGTTAGGGAAACAGTTCAACTTTCAAAGCCTCACACAGGGAATGTGAAAACCAGTGGAAAGAAGTATAAAAGATATGATGACCAATCCACATGGAATGTTTTAAAGGATTTTTATGCCAGTCCAAGAGAGTACATGGTTAAGGACAGATTCGATTTTGACAAGGTAAGTTAGTAACTAGTAAGTATATCTGTGCCAGTATATAGGCAGGGTCTATTTTTGTATGAATGTTTAGGAATGTAATATGCACAGTGGCATAATAAAACAGTTATTCAAAATTACTTGTGTACAATTAGCAAACATGAAGATAGTGATTTAGAGAATCACTTAATGAGCTTTTGTTCCTGCCACAAAACCTGAACGAGCTGGGACTTCAACCTAAAGTTCCTCTGCTTGTCCTCAGTTTCCACATGAATGCTCTGATGTTGCTAGAATCTTGCCATTAGCATTTAAAAATAAATCTTTCTGTACGATGTAGCCACAAGTACAGTCAATTCTTTCTTTGTGTGCTTAATTGAAGGAACAAGGACATCTTCCAACACTGGAGGAAAACTTGACTGCATCCACTTTGGAGAGACTGTTTGCATGAAATTGTGCTGGTGACTTTTCTGATTGCCTCTGAGCTCTAGGGCCTAGAACAGTGCCCGGTACAGGCTGATGGGGTAATTAATATTTGTACATTTGAAGAGTTTTCAAGTTGTTGTTTTTGTTTTTTTAAAGATCTACAGTTCCTGTCACATGCTTTGACTTCAGAGTCTAATCTTTTGGCAAAAGAGAAACCCTGTGTAAAATATAGCAAATGATGTGTAAGTTGTCACATACTATATAAATTCAAGTTGTTCTTATTATAGGATTCCCTACCCTGATATGAATCACTACCTGTTTTTTAGTAGTAATAACACTAATGACAGTACAGTTATAAAATTCTACGTATTCCTTCAAGTTATAATCAACAATTCCTGTGCTTGGAGATGTAAAAAAATTAATTGTAGTAAAATACACAACATAAATTTAATGCTCTTAATCATTTTTAAGTGTACAGTTCAGTAGTGTTAAGGATATTTACATGGTTAAGCAGCTAATCTCCAAAGTGCTTTTCATTTCGCAAAACTGAAACTATACTCATTAAACAATAACACCCCAAGTTCTCTTCCTTTTAGCCCCTGAAAGCCATCGTCCCTACTTTCTAGGAGTTTGACTACTCTGAATATTTACATAAGTGGAATCATCCAGTATTGGTCTTTTTGTGACTGGCTTATTTAACTCAGTATTATGCCCTTGAGGTTCATCCACGTTATATCAAACATTACAATTTCCTTCCTTTTTAAAGGTTGAATAATAGTCATTGTATGTATAGACCACATTTTGCTATCTATTCATCCGCTGATAGACACTTGGGTTGGTCCTATGTTTAAGCTATTGTGAATAATGCTGCTTTGAACATGGCTGTACAAGTATCTTTTTGAGACCCTATCTTCAATTATTTTGGGCACATACCCAAAAGTGGAATTGCTGGATTGGATGGTAATTCTATTTTGAATTGTTTCAGCAACCACCATAGTATTTTCCTTAGCAGTCATACACCATTTCACATTCCTACCAGTAATGCACAGGTTCCAATTTCTCCACACCCCCACGAATATTTATCTTGTTTTTTGATAGTGGTCATCCTAATGGGCATGAGATGGTTTGGAGATTTTTAAAATCAGAGTTACACCCATCATTTCTGTAATTTTTACACGACTCTATATGGTGGAAAAATTATTTAGCTTAAGGAAAAAAACCCACTTAATTGAATTTCCTCTACTATTAGTTTTAGAAATATTATAAAAATACAACATATTTTTGAAGAATATAACTTGTAATTGTGGGATACGTCAGGAATTTTTTTCCATAGTCTGTACACAAAATAATGGGAAGCTGCAAACTTTCATCAGTGCCAGATAAGACTGGTAGAAAATAGTTGTTTTCCATTTGCCTTGTCAATTTTCCTTCATTTTTCTGATACCTCATCTTTGTACTCACCATGTCACTTTCCAATTCCATCATTTTCTGGTGTAGGGCAGCCTCTGCTCCTTCAATTTGCTGGATCCACTAAGGAGTAAACAAGACAGAAAAGTCTGAAATGATTGCTTGATACGGTGTACATCGTGCTGAGTTGCTTTGTCTATTCGTCTTATATCTCACTCGGGAAGCAGAGGAGAACTGAAGTGAAAACCTAGTGCATTTTATCTCTTAGTTCAGGAAATATAGTCATTCATTCGTTCGATCAACAAATGCATTCACTGATGTCTACCATGTGTCAGGCACTGCATTAGATACTAAGGTTCTGATGGTGAATAAGACCAACATGATTTTTTTTTTGTTTTGCCTTTGTTAGAGAACACCATAGGCTGCTTTCTTGCAAGTGATAACTGCAATAGAGCCTGATGAATTTGAGTCAGAGATGATTAGGCAAAAATGATGGGAAGGTTTCAAGCAGAAGAGAAATCCAGTTCTCCATGGTTGGGGGAAACATGATAAAAGAAAGAAGGCAAAGTGAGACTGGAGAAATGGCAGTTTTTCAGTGTATGAAGTTGCCAACAGTTAAGTATTGAAGAATCATTTTTGTTGAGTAGAGATATTCTAAATCACATTAAAAAAACCCCACCTTTCGTAACGCTTAGAATGTATCATCCTGTTAAATGGCACTGATGTTAAAATTGATTAGAACCCTGAGTAAAATTAGATTTTCAATAATATCACATGAGCTTACCACATATTTGGTTTAATAGAACAAATGGGTAATGGATCTCTCCTAAGTTAAACATCAGCTTATCCCTTAGGGAGGCAGCTGGGCATTATAATCCTGGGGGTTCTAAAGGCACACTACCTTGGGCCTAATCCTAATTCTAGCTTTTCATGGCTGTGCCGCCTTGAAAGGTCATCTGATTTCTCTAAGCCTTGACTTTCTTTTCTATGTAATAGGGTTGATAATTTGAGGATTAAAGGATATAATTAATGTAAGGCCCTATTCATAGTATATTGCATATACTGGGTACCCAATAAATGCTAGTTTTGGGTTAATGTGTATTTTTGTACTTCTACACACTGTTAGAAATTTGCCTCACTACTAGAAATTTCTTGTTTAGTTTATCTGTGATAAATCATGTGGTGCACTGAACATTTTTTCTGTATACTAAGGCCTTGACAATCACAAGGTGACACTATGTCCAACAGCCTCTTGGGCGAAAGAAGAAATGCCGAGGGAGACTGGCGGGGAAACACTCTCCGTTCTTGTATACACATGTGGCTTCCCCCCAAGCAAATTTCCATCAAAAGTCATGGGTAAATAGCCTCATAATGCAACTGCACACCATCAAGCTTTATTAAAATGCTTCCTTTCACTTGTTGCCCATCTATTATTGAGAAACAAATTCTCTTGTAAAGCGTTTTAAGAGTATAGTAAATTGAAGCAGTTCAGTCATGGGCTTTAGATCCACATTTGTGTGTTCACTCAAGCCCTTATTACTTGTGATGCAGGACAAGTTCCTGAAGCCCGTATCTCGGTTTCCTCATGTGTAGAATGCAAACAGTGGATGAACATAAGATGGCTGTAAACAACGAGATTTGTGCAGTACCTGGCCCATAACATGTTCTCACTTACGGTCACTGCTCTTACTATTTTTTTACTTTAAAAAGATTTTAGGGGCGCCTGGGTGGCTCAGTGGGTTAAAGCCTCTGCCTTCCGCTCAGGTCATGGTCTCGGGGTCCTGAGATTGAGCCCCGCGTCGGGCTCTCTGCTCAGCGGGGAGCCTGCTTCCCCCCCTCTCTCTGCCTACCTCTCTGCCTGCTTGTGATCTCTGTCAAATAAATAAATAAAATCTTTAAAAAAAAAAAAAGATTTTATTTATTTATTTGACAGGGAGAGAGAGTGGGAGAGTACAAGCAGGGGGAGCTAGAGAGGGAGAAGCAGGCTCCCTGCTGAATAAGGAGCTCGACCTGAGGCTTGATGGGATCATGACCTGAGCTGAAGGCAACCGCTTAACCGACTGAGCCACCCAGGTGCACCTCTTACTACTATTTTTTTGAGAGGGAGAGAGAGCACAGGCATGGGGAGGGACAGAGTGGGAGGGAGAGAGAGAATTTTAAGCCGACTCCCTGCTAAGTGTAGAGCGTGACATGGGGCTCGATCCCACGACCCCGAGATCACGACCTGAGCCGAAATCAAGCATCCTATGCTCAACCAGTTGAGGCATCCAGGCACCCCTGCTCTAACAATTTTTAATACAAAGTCACAAAATACTTGTTGGAAATTTGTCTAGGTTCAGTCTCTGGTTATAGATTATACTCGTAAGACAGCCAAATGCTATTCAAAGTTGCAGTATCAGAAACTTCAAGGTTGACATTTAGAATTCCTGGGAGATAGAAATGTTCATCTGTGAATCCCAAAGGTAAGAGGTGACTTTAAAACTTATGAATTGTGTATCTTATGATCTCTCTGATAAGAAGAATTTGAGACGCAGGGCAGGGGATTGTGGGGTTAGGGAGGGAAAAATGAAACAAGATGGGACTGGGGAGGGAGACAAATCATAAGAGACTCTTAATCTCACGAAACAAACTGAGGGTTGCTGGTGGGTAGGGGAGTAGGGATAGGGTGGCTGGGTTATGGACACTGGGGAGGGTATGTGCAATGGTGAGTGCTGTGAAATGTGTAAGCCTGATGATTCACAGACCTGTACCGTTGGGGCAAATAATATATTATATGTTAATAAAACAAAACAAAACAAAAAAACTTATGAATTGTGAAGATCTGCACAAAACGTAATTGCCCAGACTATAGGAGTACTTTGAGGACAGGCTTGTGTTTTATGTATCTAGTTCTTCCATTTGGATCTTCAGTGCTATGCACATGGTCATCACTCTGTTCATGTTCAACTGAACCCCCTCATAACTGTCTTGCAAAGGACGTAAATGGAGGCACGAACTAATTCACCAATGCTCCAAAGGAGCAGGTCCTACGGGCTCCACATAGGGCACTTCTTGCTTTCAAAAAGATGCTTAAGGGGAATTTGGGTGCAGCGGTTAAGAAGATCATGGACTCTGCAAACAGACTGCTTGAGTATGAATCCTGATTCTATCATTTTCTAGCTGTGTGACTGGGGCAGCTACCTACCTACCTTCTCTGTGCTTCGGGTTCCTTATATATGAAATTCCTCACATAGAACAGTCATACCAAGACTTTGGCAATTAGAACAGTACCAAGTGCAAAAGAAGCACTATGCAAGTGTTAATTATGGTCAAGTTCAAGTTGCACTACCTGTCACACAGGGCAGGGAATGGAAGATTTCTTCCAACAATCTAAGTAAATGTGAGGCACACAGACCCATTTCCCCTTTCTTTTTCCTCTTCATATTTTCTTTTCCACTTCCCTATCATTTCATTCATGTCCCGAATCCTTGCCTTTTACAGAAAGGCAAATTTTCTTGGTATTCCCAAACTAAGGTGACTTTTCTTACAATAAAGAATTGTAGCCCTTCAGGAGTCCAACTGAATGAGACACTCTGGCTTTTGCTGCCAAGTAAATGTAGCAGGCCTGGGAATACAGACTGTGTTTTCTTCTTCCAACTGGATGTCACTGGACCACTGTCCTGTGGACATTCACAGTCATTTGTTCACTCCTTCAGTAAACATTTGTTGACTATCTATTAGATGCTAGGTGCTCAACCGTTGTGAAAATCTAGGCAAACAAAGTGGAGTAAACAGATGTCATATTTGCTCTCATGGAGCTTAATGTCTAGCAGTAGGTGGTTGGGGGGCATAGAACAACAGCAAAAAATGAGCAGCCGTGTTACACTTGTTAAAAGCCATAGTAGCAAATGCATAGGTCACTGTGGAAACAGAGAGAAAAATCACCTAAGTGGGCTTGGTTGAATAAGAAGGCTTCCCCATGTAGGAGGATGTCTAATAGTTCAGAGTTAGCCAGACCAAGATAGAAAAGGGAGAAAGGAATATCTTCTAAGCAAAGAGAACAGTGTAAAGGACTAACGGTTGCAAACAGTGATAGAGATGGAGAGAGACAGAGACAGAAGATTGGGGCACCAGAAGGATTTGTATATGGCTGGACCTTAGCTATGGACCAAAGAAACAAACGGGATCCTGGAGAAGCAGCTAAGGGCCAGATTCTCGAGGTCTTAACGGCAAGTTCTGGATTGTGGACCTTATGTTAGAGACAACGTGGTGCTAATAATTTGTTGTGGTGAGGGAAAGTGTATAGGCCTGTAATTAAATCATAAAGGAAGTAAGTTTTTTATTCCAGATATCATTTCACGTGTAAATACCTCAGTATATATCCCTAACAGATAAGGCCTTTAAAAAAATCCTTAATTCAAAGACCATTTTTATACCTTGCAAAATGACCATGAACTCCTTTTATTATCTCATTCCGGGTCCTATTAAAACCTCCCTAGCTGTCGGCAAAATGATCTTTTTTCCACACTTGGTGTCCTTGAATCAGGATCCAAAAAAGGATCATTTTAATATTTCTTTTTTTTAAAAGATTTTATTTATTTATTTGAGAGAGATAGTGAGAGAGAGAGCATGAGAGGAGGGGAGAAGGTCGGAGGGAGAAGCAAATTCCCCGTGGAGCTGGGAGTCCAATGCAGGACCCGATCCCAGGACTCCGGGATCATGACCTGAGCCAAAGGCAGTTGTTTAACCAACTGAGCCACCCAGGCGCCCCATTTTAATATTTCTTAAATAACTTTTTATTTTATAGCAGTCCTTGTCTCTCCCTACATTTTTTTCCCTTTATGTCATAGTATTGTCCAAGTAACTCAATAGATCATTTGACCTGGAGGATTCCCTCACTTCAGACTGGAGAAGGCATATCACCGGCTTGTTGATGGTTTCATTTAATTTATAACAAATTCTTTATGCATTTAGGAATTAAGAAAGCATCTCAAGGAATTAATACAGTTGTCATTTTATCCATCCAAGTACACAAGCCTCTCAAGTATGTGCTGATTCTACAGGCACCCTGAACACAGCCAGTCATCAAGCTTCTCCACTTGGCTCTCTCTTTTCCTACCATTTACCAGGTTTTGACACAAGGGGGCCAGAGTACACTCAGTGTTGCTCTTCTGCCAGTCCCCAGGTCGGGCTTTCTGAATGAGACTGCAGTGAGCCACCACCGAATTGCAGAATCAGTTGGGGACAACTGGTGTGTACGCAGCCAGGGAAGAGCACATAAAAAGAGCCAGAAGCCATTTTACCACCTCTTGACAAAACTCTTCCTTATTGCTGTCCCAGCTTGGGAGGGATTGTTTGGATAATGTAATCCAGAAAGTTTTCCATTTTTTAAGAGACTATGAAGCAAGAATTATCCACCCACCCCAGATAAGTGTGCAGAATTTTCTTTTGTGTGTTCTCATTCTACTGGGGTTGTATCACCCTGAAAAAAAAGGATACTTATTAGGTATTCAGTAACACAAAGTCATGTGCAAAGAGACTGTCCTTCAACCCTACCCTGCTCTTAAGGTGTGAGGTCAGACGTTGAGATGATTTGAATGTTAGTTTGATGTATTACCTTTTCTGCCAGGGACAGCACAGTGCTGGCCTGAATTATGGCCACTTGTTCTTCATTTCTTAAGTTCTGCCGAGAGAGAGAGAAAGAGAGAGAGAGAGAGAGAAATAAAGAAAAGAGGCTGAGGATAGTTATGATAATTTGCACTATCAGAAAATACTGCCTAACTGCCTGCCATAGATACTACCACATATGCATGTATAGAACATAACAGATGTTCTATTCTACTTAGTAACAATTCTTAACAAAAAGTTCACTCAAAACATCTAAAAGGACATTAAATGTAATTTTTAAAATATCTCTAATACTGATTTGAATTTGTGTTTCACTGTGAGCATACTTAGCTAATAGGTTATGAGAAAAGCAGAAACCAAAATGAAATAACAAGTAATCTTTTCATAGTGGTTTGATGTGATTTAATGGATTCTGGTCTCTCCTTTGATGATTTTTCAAGGTAAAAAATGGGTGACTCCTTCAACCTATATGCATCATTCCCATAATATCTCAATGAATGGTCCTCCCACTGAATTAATATGCCTTGACCCTGCCTGGAAGGTGTTTTTAGAAAGAAAAGAGATTATAGTTTCCTGGTCCATTTTTATGTGGCTGCCACCAACCCTACTATTTAGCAGCATTTGCAACTGCATGACTGATTAATTTCACGCTAGATGGCTCCAGGCAACAGTGAGAAGGTAATTAGCTTTAATCACTGCAGATGTGGTCGGCATTCAAACGTGAAACCAGCCCGTGAAAAGCACTTCACCAGTTCCCATTTCTGCCACTGCCTTCCAGAGTGCCTTACAACCCCTCAACCAAGTGGTCTGATAAATGATTGATTCTTGTCAAGGAGCTACATCCTTAAGTGAACATGGCCTCCCACGTGCTATTATTCTACACATGACGCCCTGGCAAGTATTTCTTGCTTCTCTTTGGGCAAATTCATATATTTACTGCCCTTAATCAATTCATTACTTACCCCATTATCACCCAGGATATCAAGCTGCTTTATGAGATCAGGGATGTTCACATCCTGCAATACCAAGGAGATACATTCAAATCAAAGACATAAATGCGGCTTACTATTCTATCACTGCTTGACCTGTAACTTTGAGAAGACATTTTAAGACCCATACTTCCTTGGGTTGTTTTCATTCAGGCACACGTGGTTTTATGTTTTCACTCTGCTTCTTCCAAGCTGCGTGAAACTGGGCAAACGACTTAACAGTTCATTCTCAGTTTCACCAGTTGCAAAATACCTCCTTCATAGGCTGATTTTGAGGATAAAGAGATGGTAATGTGAAAGAGTCTAGGATATAGTACGGACTTGGAATTCTTCCGTTAAAATTTTTTCTTATTAATTGCCAAATTTTTTGAATTATGATAAATTGTAGGTACAGAGAAAAGTAACAGGTAATAAATATAATCAACTAATTTCATTCTAATTAAAGGAATTCTGACCTGGCTGAGATTTTGATTGCCACATAGAAAACTACAGTGCATTCCATTTTTTAGCATTAATTTCACGCTATGGAAAATAGCTCATTTTAACCATATTTCTTGAGTCAGTATGAAGCAGCTGAACTCTTTGAAAAAGTTCCCCTGCATATAAATTTTATCTACCAGAGTAGGTTTTTTGTGGTTTATCTAAGAAAAGTATCTAAGGAAAAGACAAAGTAAAGTCCTTTGTATTTAATTAGAGCTGAATTAAAAAAAAGCCAACAAACTGCTCTGGTTTACAAATTTTTGTGTAGTTCAAGAAGGACAGAAGTTTAAACACCATGAAAGAGGCTTAGGATGGAAAACAAGGAAACACAATTTTATTACCTAATTTTCCTACCACTTTTTACTTCATTAGTAAGACTCTTTCCTCTTACTCACATAGAGACAGCAGTCCATCTGACCCCTACCACCAGGAAGGGGAAGGTCTAGCTCAGTTTCACAGGTAGAGAGAAGGCAACGAAAGCAGGTATTATCTGGCAGCTCAGAGTGGGAGCAGGAAGGGCCATGCACAAGGAACAGCGGGAGGCTTCCCAGCTTTCCCTCTGGGATAGATTATCCACCACGTGATTTCATTACATTGAAGGACAATATATTTTCCAGGAGATGGAGCCACCTCCACTCAACCTTAATGTTTAAAATGGATCCCAATATCCCTAAAGATAGAATTACATTTTATCTAAATGAACAACAGGTTATAAATCATAAGTCCTCCCAAAAGAGAAATCTTCCCTAAATTAAATGTAATCGAAAGAGATGGTGGCCTAGATGATTTTAAGGTCTTTTTCAACATCAAAATTCCAAGATTATGAATCCCATAGCACATAGGACAGCATAACAAAGGGACTTGACAAATCCTTTTTTATCTGTTATACTTGAAATCTGTTTCTCAAAGTACTGAGTTTATTTAATATTTCCCCTAGATAATTAAGGGTAATTATCTTAATATTTTGAATTTGTATCTTATTTATCCTACTCTATTCCTGTGTTCTCTATTACCATTCATACATCTGTCACACATCTTTTAATTTTTTTAAAAAATTTATCTTAAGTAGGCTCCAATGCCCAACATGGGACTCAAACTCATGACCCTGAGATCAAGAGTCTACTAACTGAGCCAGCCCGGAACCTAGATGTAATAACTCTTTCCAGTTGCTACCTAGTTGGTATCAAAATAACACCCAGTGACTAAAAAATAAAAGTGATGAACAACTTCCCCTTTTCCAATTCCCAGTTTTTCTACTTTTCACAAACATAAAAAATTGAATATCTGCCTACCTTGACACCTTCTTTCATACAGTAGATCTGTAGAGCACTCACACCATCAGAGAATGGGTGAATTTGTAGGTTAAATGGAGGGGATCGTCTCTCTCTTTCCTTCAAATACGGTGAAGAATATATGGAAATTAAAAAAAAAAGCAACAACTGATTAAATACTAAACCAGTTGTCTGGGTTATCTCTTTAAGCTATTGCAGTAGTTTATCAATGTCATACGGCAAAAAAAAAAAAAAAAAAAAATCAAACTCAAGATGTTCATGTTCATGCTTAAATTTAATGGAAAAGAACTAACTGATCAACTAAAAGGTATGGTAGAAGAATTTATAGATGGTGTCATTTAGTCTTGCAAATTTTTTGATCAGAGAAATGTCAGAAGTGAAGTTCCCATTTAAACTATATGAATATTTAGAGCTTTCAGGTGTCACAGAGAACGGTCTTTTGACCCATGGAGTTTTATGGCTGCTAACAGCCTTTTGCATATTCAATCCACTCAAGCTTTATGATGAAGATATGTGAGCTACTAAACAGGAAGACTTCGCTCTTCCTTACTGTGGAACACCAACTGTTAACTCTAACTCTATCCAGATCTAATTTAAAAAAAAAAAACAAAACCTCAAAAAGAAACTCCTGGCAAAATAATAGAGCTTATCAAATGGGAAATTTTCTTATCTTCATGTATTCAATCAGATTCTAAGCCAGGTTCTTTTTTTTTTTTTTAAACCAGGTTCTTTAAAAAAAAAAAAAATTTTTATTTAAGTAATCTCTACCCCCAATGTGGGGCTAGAACTCATGACCCACCAATCAAGAGTTGCATGCTTTTCTGACTGACTCAGCAGGTGCCCCAAAGAAGTCAGGTTTTTTCATTTTCATTTTTTTTTTAGAGAGGGAAACCAGGGGGCAGAGAGAGAGAATCTTAAACAGGCTCCACCCTCACTGTGGAGCCCAACATAGGGTTTGATGTCAGCCCTGAGATCATGACCCAAGTCGAAATCAAGAATCAGACTCTTAACTGTCTGAGCCACCCAGGGACCCCCGTTTTGTTGTTTTTTTTTTTTTAAAGTAATCTCTACACCCAGCATGGGGCTTGAACTCATGATGCTGAGAACAAGAGTCACATGCTCTACTGATTGAGCCAGCTAGGTGCCCCCCCTAGGCCAGATTCTGTGTGATAGAATGAAAATCTGATTTGACTGATATGTTTTACTTAAAAAAAAAACCTGAAATTTGGTCAGGTTTACCAAGGTATTTCCTAAAAGAAGTTACCTTGCTTCTTAGCCTTTTACATAAATGTATTATAGATTAAAAAAGTTTACTTAAGAATTCAAGTGTGTAACAAAATATATTTGTATATAGCACGAATGGAAATAAAATTCTTGAGGTAACATTTTTACAAGTCAGAATTCAATGAAGGATGGAAATGATTATTTTAAAGCTATGAAACACTGATGAAGTTTGAAATTTATTATGTAAATTATTGAAAAATTATTCATTCTTGTTCTTAATGGCAATCATGTCAAAAAGTACAGTATCTGAGCAGACAATCCTGACTTGCATCAGGGCTTTATCACTTACAGTCCTAGGTCTTGGGCAAATTGTTTAATCTCAGTTGCCTCATCTATAAAATCTCGATTATGGTTGTGAGGTTGAATGACAGTAGGCATCTGAAATGCTTAATTTAGCATCTTACGCATAGGATGTGTTCAGTGCATGTTAATTATTAGGATTATTTTTATTATTATTATTATCACCATCATTTCCTTACTTCTAGCTCTAGGTTTCGAAACTCCAGCAGCTCATTCTGGTCTCGGGCATCCTGTAGTTCCTGTTGTAACCGGTGATTTTCTGCCTCCTGTTTTTCTATCTAATAAAGTAAATCCTCAAGTTAGGTGAACATTGCAAAAACCGTCCACAATTTAGCAAAGCAAGCATGGTAAGCACTCATTTAGTTGGTCAATAAATCATCCAGACCATGAAATTAAAAATCCCAAGTAGATGTGAATTAAATAAGTCTTATGGTTTCCTTCTAGCAATCCTTTGGCTGACTTTTTGTGCCATAGAGGAAAATGCTACAAGACACCTGCATTCATTGAGATAACATCTGGCGACCCTCTGAGTAGTGAATCTGTGAGTACTCATTAGGCCTTTGCTGTGGGTCAGGGACAGTGTCCTGGCACTACATTTAATGGTGTACATAGTGGAGACCGACACCTTTTGTTTCTGGAGTTACAAATGATCAGAAAAATTTTATATAAATAGCTCTGATCATATACAAAACTACTGAGTTCCAGTTACCCACAGAATAAAGCCAAAGTCGTCAATATGGAATTCAAAAACCTTCATATTCTGGTCAGCACCTAGCTTTCTAGCCTTCAATATTCTCACAGTCATCTCTGCACATGCACACACTCACATGTGATCACACGCTCACACAAGAGTCTAGAACGCCCCATCCACCCTGTGGACTGACTGCCAGGAGCTGGGTCTTTGTTCATCTCTCTGCCTAAAAGGAGTTCTCTCCATCTCCTTTTCTGTGTGAGGAACTCCTACTTTTCCTTGAACACAGAACTCTAACCTTCCCTACCAAAAAAGGCTTCCTTTGTCTACCCATTTAGAAGCTACACCTTTTCCTTCTGTTTACCTGTAAGACTTCTCCCATAACCTGATGAAGCATGAAATTAATTATGTAAAACATGCCTCACCCTATAAGAAAGGCCCATGTCTACAAGGGATCAAAACATTTTCATGATCTGTAATAGATTTGGGGCTGCCTTGAGATATGAGCTGTGTGGATGGGCCTTACCCACAGGAACTATTTAAAATCTTAAATTTAGAAATAACAACCCAGGGGCTTTTAATCATAGGATGAATCTTACTTTGTTAAGTATACCCATTTGAAGTAGGATGTTTAGCTTTATTGTTACTGTGGTTTTCTTTTACTCACAGAAACTTCAGCCCATAAATTCTCCTTTTATCCCAAAGAAATCAAGACTGAACAAAATCAGACAGAAGACATAATGGGAATTAGTTTTTAAGTGTAAAGAAATGTAATAACACTTACTACCTGGCATATCTCTAAGACTATAAAAACCTCTTTTTCTCATAGCCTCAGGACATAGAAAAATTACAGGAAAATAAAGATTGGGAAATAGTGAAATATTAGTGACATTAATTAATGTCAAGTTTTTTTACACTTAGATTTGGATTTACATTCAGATATTTGTGGTCAAGTGAACTTTTAAAAGTTTTAAGAAGTTGACTTAGATCATCTAAGACAGTCTTACTACTTAGAATCTTGAATTTGGATCTGAGATGGGATATTTGGAGAGATTTCTGGTTCTGGCAATTAACACTGGCAATCGGGTCAATGGCTCACAGGTTGCAATTCACAGACTGGGACCAATGTGTGATTAGGTATCTTTATAGAGACCCACCCCCCACACCTCTCTGAAAGTACCAGTTCCCAATCCTGGAATACCAACCCGCCTTCTATACATCTGCACTGTCTCGTCCTTCAGAAAGCAAGGTGGGCTAAGGACTTTGCTGCACCTAGGGGAGGAAGGATAAGCATCTTCTTTCCCTTCTTGTGCTTACAAGAGTGTGGTGTTTAATTTCAGTAGCCAAGGCTACTGAATATTGGTAGAAATAATCCCAAAATAATTTCTACTTAACAAATGGATGAACCTACAGAATTATTTCCACTATTCAAATGGGCTTTCAAAGTCTGGTTTTATTCTCAAGAATAATATATTTTGTAACCTTTTCACTAGACTTATGGAAGGTAAATACTAAAGACAAAACCACCTCAAGCTTAAAATGGTCTCTGTTGTATTTCACTGCCCCCAGGCAAAGCCTATGTTCAGATAACCAAATTAATTATATCTATTGGGTCTACACCATGCTTTTGCATCTTGATTTGTTGAGCAACCTCCTGGATGCGCTGTTTTGTGCCCTGGATGCATCTTCTAAAATATTCTCCCATTAATATATATATAAATAACCAAGATTAGCAAAAAGATTAAAAGTGAGAACACAGTCTATGCTAGGTTGCAGCGTAGTCTTGGGAGTCGTATTCTGTCACTGCCTTGCACAAAATAACAAGTCCCATTCGTACTGTGCTTTTTGTAGATGGACAACCACATAGGATGTGTGCACGTGTGGGTGTGTATATATATACATATATATATATATATGTACAGCACACATACAGTATATATATATATGGTCAACAAATCAAGAGGCCCGGGGATCACATCCTCTCAAGTCGGCACAACGCCAGCACAGAGCCATGCACACGGGCCACTAACTGATGGTGATGGCGGTGACAGGGATGCGGTTGAGCACGCAGCAGAGGAGAGCGCAGCGCCGGAAAAGCCTCCCCTTCCCCAGCCCCGGTGCCACTCCTGAGAGGACCCCCTGCTGCTCCTGGATCTCTCATCGTTTTCTCCTCTGCCCCACTAGGGTGTTGTGCCCAACATACCTTTTCTAAAAGTTCCTGGTTTCTCTTAATGAAAAGTTGCTTATCTTCTACCCAGTGAGAGTCCTGTTTGACAAAGAATATCGCGCAGTCAGCATTTCAGAGTGGCACGAGAGGGCGTGTGTCGGCAAACCACTTGGCTAGAGCTATCTTCTCTCACCCAGGCTGGTGGCCTGCCGATGGCTGGTAAATGACACCCACCCCTTGTTATCAGCTCCTTCCTCAAAAGACACTGGGGCCAAAGTTGCCAAGAAAATTTCACCCCCTTTTCATCGACACTTACTAATCTCTAACTTTTTCAGACTGAATAATCCAGGACCAGCCTTCCGGGGACTCAGAAGTGACCACACAGGCAAAAAGTGAAAAGGGTCAGAATGCACACAGGCTGGATACATATGGATGGAAAACATTAAAACGCAGAACCATAAATGTAGCATAGAGGCAAAGAATGCAGCTGGAGGCGGGTCTTTGTCTCAGCAGCTTTCGACCACTCTAGGCTATTAGTACAGGGCTCCTCTTCCTCTGGCCTTCTCTCTCTTGCCCAACCTCATTTGTATGGTAGCGGGGTTCACACTCTGGCCAGAAAAACACCAGGGACAGAAACATCGAGTTGAACATTCTGACACAGTTTGAGAAAGGTCACTGTGGAGAGCCACGCCGTGTCCTGGGTGCAGCCCACGCACAGGGCCTGGAGGACGGTCGGACTGAATTGTTTGCGTGTGCAGAAGAGCCAGCAACCGAACGCCTACCTGCCCTTTCTGAGCCAGAGTAGCTTCCAGATCTTCAATTTTGGCTTTATACCTTAGCACCTCTGCTTGGAGCTGTTCTTGAGCCTAGTGAAATCAAAATTCCATAACTCAGTATGTAAAATGGTTAACTCACTATTTTTCCTCCCCTTACGTTCCTTCATCAGAACTCAAAAGGTAGAAAAAAAAAGTTGTTCTATGATCAAAGAATCTTTTAAAACTATCTTTAGGATCTAAATTCTTGCCAAAAACTTTCCATGGTTCCCTTTACCATCAGATTAAAATTCAAACTCTTCAGGCTGAGATGTGAGAACTCCCATTATATTTGCAATCTTTTCCCCATTATTCATCAACAGAGTTCACCCCTGATCTGCTGGTGATCTCCCAATCTCCTAAATATGCCTTGTAACCCTATACTTCTTTCTTATTTGAATAAATTCCTCTTCTATAAAGCCTTCTCCCACTTTGCCTCTCCCAAAACTTGCCACTCTTTCAGAGCCAACTTTGTGCCCTAAATCTAAATCTAGATCCAGATGTATGTATGTATGCATGTGTATGTAATGATGTGTATGTGGGGAGAGTATGTGTATCAGCATTTTTCGACACTGATCTATGGAGAAACCTTAACTTCATTTGTTTTCAGATTCTCTTGTATTCTTCCCACGTAGGGCCTTATTTTCTGTGAAAAATTGGTGGGTTTTTTGCCCATACACATATTTTTTACTTATCTTAAGACTTTGATAGGTTCTTTAGTGTAATGTGGAATAAAGGCAGCCATGGCAGGTATCCTTTTCTTTTTTCTTCCTCCCTTCCTCCTTCCTTTTTTTAGGGGGAGAGAGAATGGGGAGGGGCAAAGGGAGAGGGAGAGAGACAAACTCAAGCAGACTCTCCACTGAGGAGCCCAATGAGGGACTCAATCTCACAATCCTGACAACGTGACCTTAGCCGAAATCAAGTGTTGGATGGATGCTTAACTGAGCCACCTAGATGCCCCCCTCCCCCACCCCAGTTCTTCCTTTCTTAAAAATAATCTCTATACCTAATGTGGGGCTCTAACCCTGAGATCAAGAATTGCATGCTCTTGATCCAGGTGCCCCTCCTTTTCTTATTCTTCATTGGGAGGAGAATATATCTTTGGACTATTTACCTTTACTAGATTAAAAAAATTCCCAAGCTTAATTTCACTAAGCATTATTTTAACTTTAAATGAGCATTGAGTACAATCTGTTTTTTTCTTGTACCAAAATGATTACATTTTTGGTTTTCATGATACTCATTCATCTATATTATCTATTATTGCATTTAAAAAAATTTTTTTACTTATTTATTTAGAGAGTTAGCATGCAAGTGAGAGTGGGTAAGGGCAGAGGGAGAGACAGAATCTCAAGCAGAGGGCGCCTGGGTGGCTCAGTCGTTAAGCGTCTGCCTTCGGCCCAGGTCAGATCCCAGGGGCCTGGGATCGAGCCCCGCATCGGGCTCTCTGCTCTGCAGGAAGCCTGCTTCTCCCGCTACCATTCCCTCTGCTTGTGTTCCCTCTCTCACTGTGTTTCTCTCTGTCAAATAAATAAAATCTTTAAAAAAAAAAAAAAAAAAAAAAGAATCTCAAGCAGACTATGTGCTGAGTGCAGAGCCTGAGGCAGGGCTTGATCTTAGAACCCTGAGATGGTGACCTGAGCCGAAATAAGAATCAGATGGTTAACCAACTGAGCCACCCAGGCGCCCCTATTTTTGCATTTTTACTTTCTCTCAATTTAACTCTATTGCCCTTTTTCTAACCTCTTGATTTGTTTTAGACTATTTTGCTGAGAATAGTTAAGTTTCTTTGACTCTCATGGCCAGAGAGAACACTAAATCTTTATTTAGAGGGAGGGTAAAATGAGAGAAAGAACTGGTTTCTACATCATCACCTCTTCAAAGAACAAGACGTATGCCATTATCTTAACTAGCCAACCCTAAGTTGGTGAGAATGCTTTGTACATTCTAATCATGAAAACCACAACTATTACGTATTAGGGCGTAAACACGAAGGAACATACAAACATCCCTTTCTAATGATTGCCTGCCTGTCTATTCCAAATCGCAGTGGTTTTTTTTTTAAATGTTTATTCATTTATGTATAAACATGTGCATGTATGTATATATGTTACAATTTAAAAATACATAACTATAATATCTATCCAGCCCCACTAGACAACTACAAGCGGTTCCTACAACTCTCCCCAGGATACTATAAACCCTTTAAACTGGAAGTAGGATAAAATCACTGGGTGGGCATACTCCTTGCCCCATGTAAATTAATATGAGGCAGTTATGGTACCGTAGTTAGGACTGTGAACTCAGAAACACTAGGTTCATATCCTAGCTTTCATCTAACTGAGTTATATATCCTGGTTTCAACCTAGCTAATCTACATTTAACTCCTACTAAGCTATTATCTTCTGTCCTATAAAAAGGACATAGCTAAGAATAGCATCTAACTCATAGGGTTGTTTTAGGATTGCATCAGATGATGTATGGAAAGTGCTTACAACCATGCCTGCCACACAGCAAGCACTCACTAAATTTTAATATTAGTATTATATGTGTGCGGCTTTTTTTTAAATAAGCTTATGAGAGACAGTTGTGATGTAATGGAAAGAATCTGTGACCCAGCAAGATTTTAGGTGGAATCCAAGTTTTACATCAATTAGCTATGTGATCTTGGGCAATTCAATGAACCTCTCAGAGCCTCAAACTCATTTTTTATAAAACACCTGCCTTCAGGTGGTATCATAAAAATTAAATGAGATATTGTCAGTGAAAATTCTTTGGAAGCTGTCAATGTAATGCTGTGCACTTATTAACTAAGAAAAGAAAGTGGCTAACCACAAAAGTATTTTTTCCAAGCAAGAAGCTAAAAACAAAATGGATTATCAAAATTCAATATTGCCAAGCTTTGAAAATATAAGTTTTCAAACAGCAAGAATAAGAACTACTATCTTTAAAGGAACAAAAGCGTCGATCTAAGTTGGTTCTAATGTCTCTAGATCCAAGGTTTGTTGACATAAAAGATAAAACAGTTCAAAAGCCGCAGTGGAGAGGATACAGGGGAAGCTATCCTACGGATATTTTTATGTGCACGGTACTTTTATGTTGTGACTGCTGCAAGCCAATTCAGAGCCCTCTCCCCAGACGTATACTGACCTTGGCTTCCCTTTCAGCATCGATGATACCTCCAGTCTGCTCCTGCAGGAGGGCATATGCTCTTTGGAGGGCCTGATATTCTTTTGTTAATTGTCGAAATCGTAGCTCAGATTCCTCAGCTGCTAAACTCTTGAGGTTACAGAAAAAGCCAAAAAATAATGAGGCTATGTTTGGGTCCCATGTTCAATGTGAAATACTAACATTTGCCCACTTTATAAAGAGAAGTAAGTATCTGTTTGATACTGGATTCGGTGTGATTTTATTCTTTTTGTTTGAGGGAGTGGCTGAGGGAGATAAAGAATCCCAAGTAGGCTCCAGACCAAGTGCAGAGCCTGAGACAGGGCTTGATCTCATGACCCTGAGATCATAACCTGAGCCGAAATCAAGAGGCAGACACTTAACCAACTGAGCCACCCAGGTGCCCCGTGATTTTATTCTTAATTTTAATGTATGTACATAGACACAAATATTGTAGTACTTTCAAGATGGACATTACAGAAATACTTAATGTTTGTTAATAAGAGGCACTGGCTTATTTATACATTTCTGATGATTGATTGCTCTTTTGGGCTTGGATTACAGTCAATTTTGGATACAAATGAGAAGAACTTACACCTACATTTTAGATTCAAATGGGAGGAAATAACAGAGTTTTAGTCTCAACTCTTTTCCATATATCCATATGCAAAAATTTCTTCCAGAGATAAACTTAAAAATATACTTTTACAGCTTTAGGTCTTAAACTTCAGAGCATAATATTATCACCAGGGGAGCTTTGTGAAAAATGCAGATTTGGGGGTTCTACCCGCAAGATCCTGACTCCAGAGTTGTGTAGTAGAGTCCAGGAATTTTCATTGTGATTGAGCGCCCCTAGATGATTCTGACAATGGTAGTCTACAGAGCACACTTTTGCTAAACCCTGTCCTCAACTCTATCTATAAGTTTTTTCTTCTAAGCTTCTTCCTTGGTTCTCACCTTCCCTAGTGGAAGAATTTTAGACAAGTTGTTAAAACGGTTACATGACACCAGCGTAGCTATTTTCCAAGAAGTAACAAAGTCAAAATGGAACTATAATGTGATCATTTTGCACAGTTCAGAAAGGATATAAGAAGTACAATGGTTTCTCTCTATTTAAAAGCAACAGTTTGGTGACAATATAAAAGACCAGAGAAGTGGAAAAGCTTACTTCATCTAAGTCATCATCAGGAGTAGCTGGTGTGCGGTCAGTTCTAAATGAGGCCATGGATGATGTCTCTGAATCCATGGAGTCCTCATCATAGCCAATAAATGGGTCCAAAACAGGCCTCTAGAGGGGGGAAAGTACATATTTACTGAAACAACCAGAAGCGGGGAAAGTCAACATATTATCAGGGCACCATCAACCCGCACATGGGCAAACGGACACAGAAGACAGGGGTCCTCTAGTGCTTCTTGGAGGAAATAAAAACTCTGGGCACGAACACAGTAATTCCAATAAAAGTGTGTCCCACTTTGTTTCACTTATGATGTTTTTGAGGAATATTCATGAACATTTGGCTCTCTTCATAGAAATATTGGAGCCTTTTTTATATTACATTTTATTTCTTTAAAGATTATTTATTTACTTATTTGACACAGAGAGAGAGAGAGAGAGATGATCATAAGTAGGCAGAGAGGCAGGCAGGGAGAGAGGGGGAAGCAGGCTCCCTGCTGAACAGAGAGCCTGATGCGGGGCTCGATCCCAGGACCCTGAGATCATGACCTGAGCCAAAGGCAGAGGCTTTAACCCACTGAACCACCCAGGTGCCCCTATATTACATTTTATACCATGATGCGTTTATGTGATTTGCTCTTTCCACTATTTAAAATATAATCAAGACAATTAAAGTCCAGGCACCTATCTGGGATCATCATATTGTAAGTCTTATCATCTAATCCCATATCCAAATCAAATACTGTATTTGATAAAAACAAAATCAAACAAATAGACCAATTAACAAAACTTTGTGGATTATAAGATGCTATACAGATATGGGTGGACTGAGAGTACCATTATTAATAATCATTTATCAGTAATAGTATCAAACTGAAGTATCCATATCTAATGGAATAATAAAATCAAACTATTACCAATATTATTCTCCAAAAGAATAATAAAAATATACTAATAATTATAGGGTAAGTAGGAGACACTAATATCATTCACCGGGAGGCATTAAATCATGTGTATCTCTTGCATGTTCTTGGGAGTTTGACTCTTCAGCTTGTCAGATAATGCTTTCTACATCAAACCTAGTGCCTTATTCACTCAGCTGTATTAAAACAAACCTTAAAGGTTAAAATCCATAATGCAATCATTTCTGGACTTCAAAGAACTATTAAGAGAAGATTTTCTTCTAGCAAATAGAGCCCATGGTTTGCTGCAATTTAGGAACATATTCCTTGGCAAGCCTCACTTCTCTCACAGGGTTTGTGGCAAAAGCCTGATAACCTAGTTTTCCCATTACCTTAATTGGCTTGGAACTTCTTCTATGTTTTCTCCTACGGATGAGCTTTTCTCGGTCCTGGAAAACAGATGAAGAACTTCTCAGATATTGAGTTGGTACATGTTTCCCTCTAGGGTTTTTTTTTTCAATGATAGAGTTGGTTTTTTCCTGAGGCATTATGTATTTCTATTTAAAATGAGATTGTGTTTTGTAATTTTGGCAATTTTAAGGTTTCCTACTTACAGATCTTTTAAAAGATTTTATTTATTTATTTATTTATTTATTTATTTATTTATTTATTTGAGAGAGAGAGAGAGAGAAAGCACAAACAGGGGGAAGAACAGAAGGAGAAGACAGAGGGGAAAGAATCTCAAACAGACTTCACACTGGGTATGCCAGGCTTGATCTCAGGACACTGAGATCATGAACTGAGCGGAAACCAAGAGTTGGATGTTTAACCAACTGGGCCACTCAGCTGCCATGCTACTTACATATTTTTTAAGTAAAAATACACTACAACTTTTCCCGATAATCTATGTGGATCTGAGAGCCTCCCAATGAGGAAGTACATGGTCTTCCTCATCAGAATCCTTTGTTATACTTGAAGATCAAATAGCTCTGAAAATACACATATTTTCCCAAAGCATAATTTAAAAAATTTTCTCAAACCCAAAATTACTTTATACTTAAGTATTAAAAAAGTAATATTTTGCATAAACCTTACTCTTTTCATTTAATCACTTGAAAGGCCAGCAAGCTGTCTTAGACTCTCGTTCTCACCTGCAGCCTCTGAAGATGGGAACAGTGTCTAGTGGGTTGAAATAATCTAGTGGGTTTTTATTTTGAGGGGTTGTAGTTGGAATGTTCTGAGAAACTCCAAGAATATCTAGAAATCATGATCGATTTCTTGATTCATTCTTGTTGTGGATGGAGATATCCTGGGAATTTGGTGCTCATCCACTAAATACTCCATATATTTACTGTACAAATTCAAAGGTAGATTAAATAAGTGACACTTAGTTTCCCTAAAAGTCTGGATAATATGCCTCAATGTGTCACACTTCCAACTTAAGTTCAGATATTCCAAGTCAAGAAAAGCGTGGCCAAGTGATTCTGGGATTTACCAGTGATTAAGGGTATGGGTGTGAAGTAAGAGGCCATCCTTACTACTATGTGTTCCGGTTTACGCCAGTGATGGTAACCTCAAGAAATCCTAAAGGATTTCTCACCTTGTAAAAATATTTTGATCATACAACCTCAGTATATCTGAAACCTTGAAAATTTATACTTAGATTACCCTCCTAATACAGTATATGCCCTTTAAAAAAAATTTTTTTTTAATTTATTTATTTGACAGAGAGAGATCACAAGTAGGCAGAGAGAGGAGGAAGCAGGCTCCCTGCTGAGCAAAGAGCCCGATGCGGGGCTCAATCCCAGGACCCTGAGATCATGACCTGAGCCAATGGCAGAGGCTAACCCACTGAGCCACCCAGGTGCCCCCAGTATACGCCTTTTAACATATACTCAACATAGGCAATTTTAAAAGGATGAACCACAGGTAGCTATAAGCAGAAGTTATCATCCTTTCTCCCCTCAATAGCAGTAAATCATCTTGCTCACCTTACTCTGGAGACATTTGCCTCACTATCCTCCCTCTGCACCCCAATTGCTAGTTCCTCAACTCTCTGGCCCTTGGCTTGGTCCTGAAGTGAGAATGACCAGAGATAACAATAATGGAATAAAGACAGAGAGGCAAAGAGGAAACCCAAAGGCATCTAAAGGTCTTAGGCCACTGCTGTTGGTAAAACACGCCTTGACCAGATGTAAATGGGAGTAATAACGAACGACACTACAGGCACTGAGGTCATGGTTAAAAGATCAGGACTGAAATTTCCACTCTGTCATGCAATTACGATGTCACTGTTCATTCAACAAATATTAAACTGTACCTATGTGCTAGGCATTGAATTAAATGTTGGGAAAGAGGAGGCTTATGGTGCTATTATTGTTGGCCAAATATTTAATCTCTGAGCCTCAGAGTCTTGATACTGGAAGGCAATTATACGGTATACCTACACTACCTACCTACTCACATACTGATGCTTTTGGAAGTTCTTTTACGGTGCTCTGCAGCCACTATTTGGGTTATCAAATTAGCTAACAGAAGATTGTAACTGAAAATGTATAAAACAGTTTAATAATATGAAGTATTTTTGTAGTAGAGTCTCTTCAACCTACTTATATATTAAATATATAAACTTGGGCCTTTGGGGCTAATCCGAAATTATTAAGTGCTTCCAGGGTATGTTGATTTCTCAGCTACTTGCCCTTGGGAACAGCTCAGAGTTCATAGATTGATCAAGACCTACCCTGGTGAGCTCATCAATAATGTTCTGCTGCTCAATGACTTGAAGTTTTAAAAACTCTGTCTCTTGTTCTTCATTAGCTTGATCGAGGTCATTCAGAGACTTTAATTTCTTTAAGGGTGGGTGGGATGTTATTTTTTCTCTCTGGATTAGAAAACAAGAGAGTATAGGTAGACACTTTAAAGATTCCCAAACTTTAGCAGTTCACAAAAAATATCTATAGAAACTTTATGAGGCTCCAGCTAAATGTGAAAATTGCTCAGCTTCACAGATGCACCAACGAAAACCCTCAAGTATGTTTTATTTGCTACAAGTCAAAATCATTGGGGATGTCTGAAGATCTCGAAAGCTGTGTTGTAAGTCTGTTACGGAGTGCATGAGCTTATCTCTGTCCATACATAATACAAGTGGTGGCATCTACTTCTCAACTATTATGCAACGTCTGAGAAGATGAGGTACCCATTGTACAGTTCTATAAAGAGCATGTTGGTGAAATTCTTGGAAGGAAGTCTCTGTGGCTGAGGAGCTATGTTGAAAGTTTGCTCCTCTATTGGGGAGATTTTGGAAAGTGTGCAGATTCCTGGAAGCACTCCTACCATTCTGCAAATTTAGAAATCCCTTTAAATTCAGAGCCAGCAACTTTCTCTTGCTTTCTTCCTTTAAGGTTCCTTGTTTACACAGAGAAAAACCCCAACTTTCATGAACAGCATTGTATTTTAAAAACAAACTCAGAAAGAGCAGCAAGTCAGGTTAGTGATGTAACATAAGGAGGGAAGCTGCAGTTTTGCGAGCCTGTGATACACACCATTTCCGAGTTTTCCTTGGTAACGGCTTTTAGCTTCTCTTCCATGCGTTGCAAAGACACCATCAGCTCATCGTTTCTCTTGGCGAGGCACTTGTTCCTTTCCAGAAGAGGTTTACATTGTTTCTCGGTTTCCCGCACACGTTTTAACTGGGAAGACATAAATTACAATTTGTCTCTTGTGCTGGAGTGGATGTAGGGGCAGAGGGAGTGAACTGGCAGGGGTGAGACCCATCCGGGGCCATCTTGGTCTGCCTCCCTGTGTGTCTCAGAACTGACCATGTCCATCCTTCATTTCACAGCCCGACTGCTTTGTTTTCGGTTTCCTCTAACGGTTTGCCATCAGAGTATTCACAACTCTGTATCAAGTATTACCTTCAAGCAGGTGCTGCCAAGGTTCTGCTTTAGGAAATGCTTGGGAGGAGCAATCGCATGCCTTGCTTGTCCTTGATTCCTCCAGCCCAGTCATCCTGCACACTCAGCCCCCATCTCATGCTGCTCATACCTCTCCCTGGGTCTGCAATGACCCCTCACTGGCTCAGAGAGATAAAGCAGCTCGTGTGAATCACAAGTCACTAAGTAGTGCAACTAGGACCCAAACCTAAGCCTGGTTGTCGCCAAAACCTGTTCTTCTCGTGAGAGATGTTGCTAAGACTCCTGAAACCATACTAAGGCTGTTCATTTATTTTTTAAAGTTTATTTATTTTTTTAGTAATCTCCACACCCAATGTGGGGCTCGAACTCATAATCCCAAGAGCAGGAGGCTCATGCTCTTCTGACTAAGCCAGCCAGGTGCTCCAGGGATGTTTATTTTTTATTTATTTGTTTGTTTGTTTGTTTATTTATTTATTTTTAAAGATTTTTATTTATTTACTTGACAGAGAGAAAGAGAGATCACAAGTAGGCAGAGAGGCAGGCAGAGAGAGAGGGGGAAGCAGGCTCCCTTCTGAGCAGAGAGCCCGATGCTGGGCTTGATCCCAGGACCCGGAGATCATGACCTGAGCTGAAGGCAGAGGTTTTACCCCACTGAGCCAGCCAGGCGGCCCCAGGGATGTTTATTTTTAAGAAAATATTATTGAGGAAAAAATACTCTCAAAACTTTATTGATATTTGTGTTTAAGAACATTTCATTCTCAGCAAGCTTAGGGAAAGTATGATTATATTCTTACCCACACATAATTAAGAGTGACCATACTCTGGTTTGCTAGTTAGTCTAAGGCAGGTTTTCTCAACCTCTGCACTCTAGACATTCTGGGCTAGATATTTGTTGTCATAAGGAGATGTCCTGCATTGTAGAATGTTTAGCAGCATCCCTGGCCTCTGCCCACTAGATGCTGGTAATATCCTCCCAGTTGTGACAATCCGAAATGTCTCCAGACACGGCCAAATTGCCTCTCACTGAGAACCACTGGTCCAATTTTATGAATGCTGTCTTGGGGTAATTGTTAACAGTCCCCACCTTTGACTCACAAAACTCTCATTTGGATGACATATTTTATGGTCCCTCTAAACCTAAACAGATGTTAAAGTTCCCATGCTCAGTTCAGTGACTTTATACTAGTGTTTCTGAATGAGTATGTATTGGGGGAGGGATACTTTAGCAAGGAAAGTGGTGGGGTCTATCAGAACCATCTGACAAGATTGTTTAAAGTACTCACTCTTGTTTTTGAGAATCTAACATTTTAGCAAGTACTGGGGTAGGAGACTTAGCTACCTATAAATATTTGGAACAGCTGCTTGTGGGATTCTAAAACAGTACTTCCCAACTGTATTCTAACTGCCATTTGGAAATTCATTTTATATCAAAGGCCAAAATTTTTCATAAACTCATTTAATCCTCAGATTTGAGTTTCAGTGTCCGAAGAAATCATATTAAATATGAAGCACATACAAGGACAAATAAATTATCCACTACGTTCACTATTTTAAATTTCATCTCTTTTCTGAAAGTCAATGACAAGGGTTTCAAACAGTTAAATCTACTTAGTAGAGGCTATTTTTGGAAGATGCAGAAAAACACAAGTAAAAGGAGATATTAGTAATTCTATCATACCATACATCAGTAACCATAGATCCGAAGTACCTAAAAAAAACCCTGTTCCTTTTAAAAGATATAGCTTAAATATTATAAAGTGTAAAAGCCAATATAGATATTCATGAAACCACCAAAAGAAAATATCTGATATAGTGCAACTAACAGACCAAGACTTTAAGTCAAGAAGTATTACTAAAGATAAAAAAAAATCATGATGCAAACATTTAACAAATCTTAATTTACATGTACCTAGTAACAAAACTTCAAATATATATAAAGCAAACTCGACAAAGCTAAGAATAGATATGGACAAATCTGTTGGGAGAAGCAGCACACAAAAAGAGTATAAAAATATAGGAGACTTTAAACAAGACTATTAATGAACTTGATTCAAAACTCATGCAATGATTGCAGAATATACCTTCTTTTTATGAGAACATGTAATGTTTCTAAAATTGACAGTATGCTACCATCATAAAGTAAATTTCAACAAATTTTAAAGAATGAAACGATAGAAAGGATTCCTAATATAACACTGGGTGTCAACTGTACTTCTATTTAAAAAAAAAGAAATAATACAAAATATATTCTTTGACTAAAATGGAATTGAGGTAGAAATCAATAGCAGAGAAATAACTAGAAAATTTCCAAATGTTTAGAAGTTAAGCCTTATGGTGCTAAGTAAACCACGGGTCAACGAAGAAATCATATATTAGAAAAGATTTTGAAATAACAATACATTATGACATAAAACATGTATGGGATGAAGCTAGTCATGCTTAGAGACATTTATGACCTAAAATGTATATATTTGGAAAGAACAAAATGCTGAAATTATAACTTCTTTGTACCGAGAGCCACCATTAAGAACGCACAACGTAAGGCACAGAGCAGGATTTTTTTTTTTTTAAGATTTATTTACTTGAAAGAGATAGAGAGAGGGCGCAAGATAGCACTGGGGAAGAGCAGATGGAGAAGGAGAGAGAATCCCAGGCGGGCTCCATGCTGAGCCCTGAGTCTGACACAGGGCTTGATCTCAAGACCCTGAGATCATGACCTGAGCCCAGACCAAGAGTCAGACGCTTAACCGACTGTGAGCGACCCAGGTGCTCCAGAGCAGGATAGTTTAAATACAAATATACATAAATAATGTAAAGAAGTCCCGATATTAATAAGAAAATAAAGGCATCACAAAAGAAAATTTTACAAAAAACAAAAGGGAAATCACACAAAGACACCCAAAGAGCCTAAAGATATTTGAAAATTCACTCAACCTCATTATTAAGGAAATTAAAAATCAAAATCCTACAATCAGAATATCACTCACACCCACCATACTGACTAATATGATCAACGATCTGTGCATGTTGGCAAAGCTGGGGAGAAAATGCCAAGTCTCCCACACCGGCGGGGAGAATGCAATTGTTCTACCAACTGTGGAGACCCAGCAACCTGTACGTGCATGCCCTACGACCCAGTCATTCTGCTTCTTGTATGTTCGCAGCAGAAATGAACACATTTTTTCACCAAAGACATGTAGCAGCACCACTAACATTGAAACCGTTAAGAAACGCTATAAATGTCCATTAATGATCGAAGAAGTAATATACTGTGGTATGTTAATTGACTATAATACAGTGAGAAAATGAACTGATGATATACGTAATACAGTGAGTGACGTCCACAAATGTAATGCTGGGCAAAAAAGCCAGACACAGAAGAGTGATTACCGTAGGATGCTGTTTATAAAACATTTAAAAAATGGTGACCCATGTCTACAGTGATGGAATTCAGTGAGTGGATTAACTCTGGAAGGATGTGACTGGCAGAATTCCCAAGAGAGGGAGACTCTGAGGTGCTGGTAATCTTCCAGCTAGTCATCTGAGTGGTGGTAATATGGGTGTATCGCTTTGGGCGTGTTTATTAAACTGGACCTTTATTACCTGTGCACTTCTCTTTGTTATGTTGTACTTCCAAAACATCACATATACTTTCTTAAACAAAATGCTTAAGAAAACGCACCAAATAAATAAATAAATAAATAAAGCGAGGCAGAACTCACCAGTTCGTTTCGTTCATCTCCAAGCAGGGTGTTCCTGTCTTCTAATTTTCTTATAGTGGCATTCAATTCAGCTATTCTCTTCTGATTTCTTCTTAAATCCTACACATGAAAATTACAATGGGTATTTCTTCCGTAACACTTTTCACAAAGTTTGGGAATTCCACTCACAAAAGAAAGAGGCTTGGTTCCTTCCATCTGGCTTATGAGGTGAGAGTAAAATGTTCTGTATTCAGAGAAGAGTAAATGTTTACTGTCTTCCAACCCTTGATATTCACTGCTTTGGTTGAAGACCAGGCCTGATTGAAACTGCAAATGAATTCCATGTGGCAGATACTCTCTGGAGCCCTGACTGGTAGATGGCTGGATGAGCCTATCAGATCTGTGAGCTCTGAGACCAAGGTCATGTTGTGATTACGTGAGGTTCAAGGAGCATCTCTTAAGTCACGGCTGCACATTGCTTCCCACAGTTAGGACAGATGTCCTATCACACTTAGCCAAAGAACTGAAGATAGGGCTGGGCTTTGAAAATTCCTACATACTCCTGGAGAAAAAGGTCAGTGTGAGAAGGTTGGTGTATTACCTTCATGTATAAAAGGCAGTAGATTATAAGATAGCCTTTGTTGGTCCACTTGGCGCAGAGCTACTGGTGTCCCCACTGTCCTAACAGCCATGGATCACTTTACACATGGCTCTCATGGACTTATTCCATGCTCTAGCACCCACAGGACAATTATAGACTTGCAATTAATTATCATCTGACACTTTGATAGTGCTGTACTGCTGAAAACCAGCTTCCCACACATTTATCTCCAGATTCATAAAATCCTAGAGGATTTAGCAGAACGGTGAAGATTCAGGGAGGTCATAACTCGTTCAAGGTCTTGTGACTACTATCAATTGATCAATAATTAGTATTTATTGAATGCTAATTATGAGCCAGACACTGTGCTCAACATTTTACAGACTATTTCTTCTAGAAACCGCCTTATGGAGCACCTCTCTTTTATAGATGAGGAAACTCTGAGCAGGAAAATGATTTCCCTGAGGTCACACAGTAAGTGGCAGATCCAGAATTTGAACTGAAGAGTCTGACCCTAGAGCCCATTCTCTTGACAATTTTGCTGCACTGCAGGTAAATGTCAGGGACAGAACTGAAACTTACATCTGCTAAATTCTGGTTCTGCCACCTACTGGGATATATATATCCTGAATACCAATTCATAAATTATTCATTACTTGGTTCTAAGTACTACTTTGGAACCTATCTCTATTCCTAAATAATACATTTTCATCTTTTTAGCAGCTATGTAATTTGAAAGGTATAAGTTATGAAAGCCAACTATATACAAGCTGATTTCTATGACTGCAGTTCTGAAAATAATTTCTCCTATAAAATGATGAAAATCCAGGATAATAAGTGGCAAGTTGAGTTGGACTAGAAGCTTTCAGATGATGATCTAAGCGGTTTAGTTTTTTTATATAGTCATACATTTTGACCCCTGTCGATGACAACCGCCTTTGCCAATTTCCAACCCAATGGTTCACCCAAGGGAAAATTACCAGTCTTGGCAAAAGGCAAAGTAGTTTCATCTAATTTAAGACTCTTATAATAGGCTGAAGTTTGGGTTGGTATCACATGGGTAGAAAAATTCTATGGAAGATTTAAAAAGACCTGTAATTCTCTTGTGATCTGCTAATGCAGGGCAGACCACTTTGTTGTCTGTCAGTTTAGAAAACCCTGTTCCCAAGATACCAGCTGGTTTTATAGGAGGAGGTAGAATTGATTTCTTTGTAGCAAACAGGAAAAGGGCTTAAGTGAAAAGTAAAACTTGGGAGCTAAATAAAAGATGACTCCCGAGTTCTTTGCTTCAGTTCGGACACACTTACAGGGCTGCCGCAGTGCTCAGAGCCGTCTCCTGCTCTTCCTGGAATCTCTCGTTTCGGACTGCTCATATTACACTCGGCCTCCTTGACCAGAAAAAGCTGTTCATCCAAGGCCTCCTTCTGCAGCTGCAGTTTCTGTACATAGCCGGTTTGGGTCTCCAGTTCCTTTTCCAGGGAAAAGATGATCCTGTCCTTGGCTTTAATCTCATCCATCTGAATTAAATGACACCCAGGACATTTTATTTAACAATGTTGGAAAAAAAAATGCATTTTTACAATGATAGGAGTTTAACTTCTTTCTGCTGATTGTTATAGGAAAAAATTATGACTGCGACAGGCATACCGAATTTATGAACAAGACAAGGCAACACCGTGTAATGAAAGGCTATCCTAGGATAATTAGGCATCAAGGAGAGTTAACTTTTTCTCTCTGGTATATCTTGTGTAGATGCTTTAGCTCAATATATTGTTTTAAATAGTCTAGGTTGGTTGGATTTAGAAAGGAGAGGTTAACTTTAAAATGGGTCATTTGTAAAATAAAACAAAATAAAACGGGTCATTTGTGTTAATAAAGACAGATACTCAATATTCCATTACAGTATTTCCCAGGACAATTTTTGGTGTTCCTTCCTGTTTGGAGGAATAGCCTTTACGTTCACTTTAAACAGCAGCAGCCACTATGAATTGGTCATTTCTTGCTGACAAAGCTGCAGACTTTCCAGGACCCTAGTCGGTTCCTAAGGCCGGTATGTTTGCATTCAGGTGGTGAATGTGGAGTGAATTCAGGAGTGAATTTCGGACATGGTTCATGTTATGTGGATCTTTCCATTCCTTTCCACATTTCTAAGCAAACAGCTAAGGCAACCATTTTACCATTACTGTTAGAGAAAACCAAGGTCGGGACAAGAAGAGGAATGAGAAACACCTGGTACTATGAGCCACTGTTTCCCTCCTACATCCGTGGGACATATTTATGGACCCCAACACTCACATTCTGTTAAGTCTCGGCATGGTCTCAGAATTATTTGTCAACTGAAGGCCATGAGTATTTGATATCAACTGGTCAAAAGCCTCACTGGACTGAAAAATTTGTGCCATTCCTGGGGGGGGGCTAGTGTAGTTAATGACGGTAAACAGTTTCTGAAGAGAGCGTAACCATCAGGCAAAATTTTTCTTCTCATTTCACTATGTTTCATAAGAAGAGTCAAAACGGAGATAGGATAGAGACACTTAATACAAATGATATTATACTGTTCTCTTTATAAAAATGTCTCCTTATTTATAACAAATCACTTGGTGTAAACCTTTCTTTGCTGTGTTCCTTATATAAATATGCCTATGTATGTATTTGGAACAAAAATTGATGCATAGTCCCATTTTTCCCAAGGTAAGTATCTACGAGCTCCTGCCTCCCAGTCACAGGATTTTAGATCAATTTTGGAAGGACATGGGGCTAAATTCTGCATGGTCCTATGAGGTCATCTGATAACTTGGTGAGTAGTCATATGTTGTCCTGTGAATTCTGGAATGAAATGAAAGCACTGTCTTTAGTTTTTACCTCCTTGTAGAAGATTTGAATCCAATGTTATTCTTTTTTTTTTTTTTTAAAGATTTTTTTTATTTATTTGACAGAGAGAAACACAGCGAGAGAGGGAACACAAGCAGAGGGAATGGTAGCGGGAGAAGCAGGCTTCCTGCCAAGCAAGGAGCCCGATGCAGGGCTGGATCCCAGGACTCTGAGATCATGACCTGAGCCGAAGGCAGACGCTTAATGACTGAGCCACCCAGGCACCCCCAATGTTATTCTTAATTAAGTAGTACGTTCATTTGTTAGACCTGTCATCTACGATGTCATTTATAGTTCACAACATGGTTCCATACCTCCGTGCTCATAGTCGGTTCTGATGTACCCGACCTAAATGAACTTACTCCAATACTGCCCATATAATCATCCTCTTCGTCGCCACATCGTAACTGAAGTTTATTGATTTTTTACATTCAAAGCACTATCCTCAAAGCTTTACATACCTTATCTCCTCTTATAACAATCCTATCACACAAGTTTTGTTATCACCATTTTACAGATGATAACTGAAGACCCAAGGGGTTTCAAACTGTTATAATCCCATGGTTAGTAAGTGGTAAAGTCAGATTTTAAGTTCAGTCTTCTGACCCCAGAGCCCATTCTAATAAGGTATGCAATAATGATTCCATCATCATCCTTATCCTTCCAGCACTTTCCAAAATAGTTTTCTATAGAATACCCAGTAATCGGTGTCCATGAGTCTCTATTGCATAATGCTTGTAATCATGTAATCTGGCTTCAGAATACTGAAAATCTTCCAAAGTTCTAGTTCCTAGATGGGAAGGAGTGTCTACCAGAATTTCCTGGAGAAATTTACTAAACAGAATGGCTCTTATTTCTCTCCCTTCAAGTTCCAAAAATGGGACATTTTGACCCCTAGGTGTGGGGATAGTAACAGAACAAGAAGAAAAAACTGAAGACAAGTACATCTGTACTACTGAGAAACTTCCCAAGTTATTCTGTTAGCACCCAGTTTTTTAATCACTCTTGAGGTAGCTTAGATTTTACATTGTCACTAAGAAAGACTGCATTGTCTACTTCTCCATTTGTCTACTTTTACTTTATGCTGGTGAAAGGAAGTCAGAGAAGAAACTACAGATCAACAAGTGGATATACTTGCAGATTTTATATTGAAAAACATCAACAAACACAAATATTTGATGTACAACATCCTTTTCATTTACCCACCTGCTGACTCCAGAGTTCATAGTCCTGGTTCTTTCTTCATCAGCTGTTGCCATTTCAAAAACCAAAGGCAGGGCAGAGACCATATTTCTGCACTGTGTTTGGTCTTTATTGTCAACCAGGGCCATAGAATAAATTTCAGACAAAGAATTTGGAAAGTGTGGCAAAGTTAACATTTTACAGTCACACTGTATTGCAGTACAAAGAAAATTACACATTTAGCTTTTCAAAATGTTCTACGGTAACCACTTTTACTTAAAATCGAAATCCTAGAGATATGGTCCAAGGAACATAATTGGAGTTCTTACAAAATAATTGCTTAGAATTGGCAGACACAAAAGGAAAGTGTAATTTTCCAAAGAAAATATTATTATTATTTTTAAAGATTTTATTTTTAAGTACACCCTACCCTGAGATCAAGAGTCACATGTTCCACTGACCGAGCCAGCCAGGTGGCCAGAAAATATCATTGTTAGAGAAGCATAAAGTGCATTCTAACAGGTGAGGGGTAATTTGATAAGATAGGACTAAGATATAACTACTGCTAAATATTCTGAGTATAGATGCATGTAAATGGTTCTTCTAAAATAATTGGACGTGGTCAACTTAGGACATCATTATCTTTCACACAATAATTATATGTTTTATTTTTAGGTATAGTGAGAGACCAATGTGGTTTTTGGCCATGCATATTAAAAAGAAAGATCCAACTCTATAGGCTTGAAGTCAGTCTTAGAAATTGGCAATAGCAAACAAACTACTTAGGAATAGTCTAAAAATTATAGTGGCCACTGTTTTGAATGGCTCTTATTTATTTTGAGAAAGAAGATCTATTTTAAAAATGACTAGGGTTCTTATAGCTCTATTTCTTGCTTTCAGACACAGTTCCTGGAAAGAAGACAGGTAAATCACTCAGGATGCTCTCAGTGGCTGCCCTTTCAGATACCCTGAAAGCCACAGAAACTTTCCCCATCCCTGTAAAAAGCCAGTGACATTTTATAAACAGAAAGCCCACAAAACATGTTGATTTTAGAAGAGTTCATAATTTAGAATATTTTTATAGACATTCAAGAAAACAGGAGCCATTGAATAAATACTTTCCAGTTATGTGAGGCTGGAAGAAGCCAGTTGTTATGAGAAGGGTGATTCCAATATCTTCTACACTTTACAATCCCAACTTTGGCTTGGGCGTATCTATCTACTTATCTACTTACCTACCTACCTATGGACCTATCTTGTATTTTGGACAGTGCTAGATAGGAGGTGAGCACTACTTATAATCCATTGATGAGAAACACCTGTAGAACACCTGTAGAAGCATACCCGTGGCGCGCTCTAAAACCTGGGAAGAGAATGGTTGTACACCGACGTTCTGCCCTGGGTTACTAACCAGCCTCCGAATATCCCGTTCTGACTCCCACTTGATCTTCGAGATGGCTTCCTGGTGGGACTGATGTTCACTCCTAAGGTCCCCAGCCTTGATTTTATCCGCCTGGATCATATTGCTTAGAGCCTCGTCCACCTGCTTCTTGGCAGTTTTCAGGTCCGTAATTTCCTGTAAGAGCTTAAGGCGCTCTGCATCAAACAGTTTCCGGGCCTCCTCCCGGGCCTCAATGGTGAGCGCTGTCCTTACTTTGTCACTGCTGCCATCCCGGAGAGCACACAGGGCCGACTTGAGCCTCTGGATCTCTCCATCCCGCAGCTTCACTGTCCTTGACATTTCTTGCTCGTGCTGCTTGATGAGATTCTCCCTCACAGCCTGCAGCTCCTTCATCTTCTCCTCATGGAGCTTGGCTTTGAGTTCTGTCACTAGGACCGTGTGCTTGCGCTGCTCCAGCTCACGAATCCTCTTTGCTTCTTGAGTCTTCTCTCTCTCAAGCTTAGACACCTAAAGTCAGAGAGGCGAAAGGATGAAATGAGGTGAGCCTCAAAGGGAAGGTGTGCTCCTGAGCAGGGTCTGTGGCTCAGACCACAGAGGCCTAGGCTCTCCCGATTCCTTACTTCTTTCCGCTCAGTCACTGAGTGCTCACAGGGAAGGGAACCACAGGCCCCAAAGCTGGGAAGACAGTACGGGAAAGGAGGAGATACCTGGGATGCCTGTATTACTTGGTGCAGACAGTATCTGAGGTTTGGGGCCTTTACTATTCCATCTGTGGTCTGCAGACAAACCAACAAAGGCATCGCCCAGAAGCTTGTCAGAAATGCAGAATCCAGGGCTCCTTTCCAGACCTACAACCAGGACGTACATTTTAGTAAGTCCCCAGGTGATCGTGCGCACCTTAAAATTAGGGCGCAGCGCTGTAACGGTTTTCACCTTGGTAGGGAGAAGTTTGGAACAGATCACCTGCAGAGGTTGTTAGACTATACATCCCCGGCGAGGTGCAAGCTGATAAATGTGGGTGCCTTAGGACAGTTCCGAGTTCAAAATTATGATCAGACTAATAAAATGGTGCCCAAAGTGGTATTATAAATATTTTTGTTTCCCCCTTCTCTTTTGGCTGCCGTAATGGGGGAAATGAAGCCAGCTGATATATCCTCAACCTCACCTTTTTTTCTACGGCAACTTAGTTCTACCCTCGAACATTATGCATAAACACACAGCAGCCCCAAACACTGTGGTTTACTGGGGCCTCTCTCTGCTCAAGGGGTCTGGTAGCTGTTACTTCTGCAGGCTCCCCAGATGTCCCTTTGTGTCCTTCCCTGCCCCACGCAGTAACCTCTCCTGCTCCCCCCACCAACTCACCGTCTAAGCAGTTTAATCAAGTATTCCTTCTAACCCTTAGACCTTTCAGGTATTTTGGTTAAACAAAATCTTCTGTATTTTGCTTCACTTCTGTGGATAGTGTGGGTCTCCTTATGGATTAGCCATGGCACTACTTTAATCTGGCTGTGAGACTGGCTCTGATTCCGCAGATCAGGGTGGGGAGCTGGCACGTGTGGCTTGGAGAAGCCTCTCGGCAAATGTTCTTTACTGTCGCCCTCCTCCCCTCTCCTCATCCTGCTCTTTGTTCCTCTGCCTCTGCTGTACACCACAGAACCACACACTCCCTCCCTCTCTCTCCCTCTCTCTCCACACACACACAGTGACCTGGAAAAAGGGAAGAATTAGGCAACCCCGGGAGTAATATCCGGTTCAGTGGAACTGGGTCTCTGCCATTTGCAAAATTGGAAGGTTTCATTGAATAATTGTGAAGAGCCTCTCCGGCTGAAAAATGTTAAGATTCAAACTCCTTATTGAGATTCTGGTAATTATAATGGAAAGTGTGTGACATTTTACTTACCTTAACAGTACCTACCTTTGACTAGAACAGGATTTTTTTTTTTAAAAGATTTTATTTATTTATGTGACAGAGAGACACAGCAAGCGGAGTGGGAGAGGGAGAAGCAGGCTTCTCGCTGAGCAGAGAGCCCGCTGTGGGGCTCGATCCCGGGACCCTGAGATCATGACCTGAGCCCAAGGCAGACGCTTAATGACTGAGCCACCCAGGTGCCCCTAGAACAGGATTTTCTAAGTCCACATTGATAAGGCAACTTATCAATATTTTATTTAAAGGCACAGCAATTATTACCACACTGGTTTTTCTAGAAGAACTCAGGGCACAAGGAGACTTGGGAAAATAAATAGCCAGGCATCCTTCAAAGACTGTCTTTGATCTTGCCTCCGGCTTCGGCCAGGGTGTCTTCCTGGATGCTTATTATTACATATGCTCTAGACCTGGGCTCTCCAATACAGTGACCACTGGCTACACTGAGCACTTGGAATATCCCAAGTCTGAACTGAGACTTAATCTATGATGTGTATGAAAATACACACCAGATTTTGAAGTCTTAGTGTAAGGTAAAGAATGTTAAATTCTCGGCAATAATTTTTATATTGATTACATGTTAAGATAATATTTTGGATAAGTTGGATTAAATACAGTATATTATTAAAACCAACTGATTTTTTCCCATTTTATAATTGTGGTTACAAGAACTTTAAAAATCACGTACATGGCTTGCATTTGTGGATAGTATTGTATTACTTCTGGACAGCTTTGCTCTAGGATTCTTGGTGTGTTGAATGAAATTCCCTACACTGAGGGTGATATTTCTCTTAGTAAAACCTAGTCCTTTTTTTTTTTTTTAAGGTTTATTTATTTATTTGAGGGAGAACAAGCATGGGGGAGAGGTGGGGCAGACGGAGAGGGAGAGAGAGTCCCAAGCAGACCCAGGGCTCAATCTCACCATCCCGAGATCACTACATGAGCCGAAATCAAGATCCAGATGCTCAACCAACTCTGTTTCCAGGTGCCCCCAGGAAAGCCCAGTTCTGATCCAATTTGTGTACTTGCTCAAAAACCAGCTAGGGCTCTTTTATGTTGTGGAATAAAACCCCAACACCTCAGCTTCGCCTTTCGTGCTTTCAGAAGATGTGGCTGGACCTTTAGCTCCCGTTTCTGTTTCGCACTGTACCTCTCCTCACCTGTCCTACACTGCAGGCTCTGGGGATTATGTTTTTCCCTGCACATGCCCTGAATCTCTGTACCTATATGCCTGTGATTTCCTCTTCCTGACCTGCCCTTCCCTCTGCTTCCTTTGGGATCCTCTCATCCCTCTTGGCCAGCTAGATGTCACCCTCTCCAGTCATACCACCCCTGACCACCAAATGAGGACAAACCTCCTCTCTCCTGCCTTTGTCTTTTCAGGGCACTTTACTAAAACCTCCTTACTGCTCCTTTCCACGTTTTTCTTTATCCTATGGTTATGGTTTTTTGCATGCTTATCTGTCTTCACCACCTCTTCTCCTGCCCCTACTCCACACTGCAAACTGCTGAGGAGCCTTGTTCATTTTGTCTACCCCGTGGTTGCCGGCACAACACACGATAAGGAGCCTGAGAGTGTGTTTGCAATTAAAGAAGGTATGCCCGTGTGTTTCCCCAGCTAGCCCTCTAGCCAGAGTCAAGAACAATATATCCTGTCATGTAGTATAGAGAACACTGACTTGTAGGGTTTCCTGGAGCAACTCCTTTTCCTAGAGCATCCATTCCCTTCCCAGTGTAAAGCAACAAAATAAAAACACCGCTCATACATAATAAGAATGTCTGTCCTCTGCTTGACATTTTTCTCAGTGCTTCGGTAAGGACAACCTAAATCTTATTCCATTTTTCTAGATTAAACTCAAATGAGTATCTTCTACCATGGGTGGGCAAACAAGCCATAGCCCATGGAACAAATAATTTCCTACCTCCATTTTTGTGACTAAAGTTTTATTGGAACACAGCCATGCTCTTCTATTTACATATTGCCAACAGTTGCTTTTATGCAACAATGGAGTTAAGCAGTCTCAGAGAGGCTGGCCACAAGGCCAAAAATATGAACTATTTTGCCCTCTACAGAAAAAGTCTGCTGATTTCTCTTCTAATAATGCAGTTTTTGTGAAAAAAGAGGCCTTATTTTTCACTGATTTAGGAACTCTGATAATTTACCTTCCATCTGGACCTTGCGAAAGTTAACTTTAGCTCAAGTGAAAGAAAATTAGCCATCTTCAATTTCAGCAGGATGTATTTACATTAGACATTTGCAACAGTATCATGACTACAGGGCTGTTGGGTAGCAACTTACTAAGGGAAATTTTATCAGTTCTGAGAACAATAAAAGCCTGTAAAAATGGAAAAGGATGAAGAACTCTGGGTTTGCATTTTGATTTCACAATCTGCTATTTAAGAAAGCTGCTTTATCCTTCTGAGGATCTTTGATTATGCTTAAAAACTACCCGTAACAGGATTATTCTTAGGGTTAAGTTAGCTAATGCATGGGAAAGCACCTTGAGCTGCAAAGTAGTATGAAATGCAAGGTAATGTTATTACTAGATATAAGAGGAGATACTCATGACCTTAAATTATTTATGTCAAATTCTTGACAGGTGCATTATTAGATTGCTTCACTTTGTGATCTCGTCATTTCTCTCAAATTATAAACACTGATCTTTTGCATGTAGACTGGAGATGAATGAAAAAGAAAAAAATGAAAATACAGGTATATGAAAAATATATTCCAGCCTGAAGATAAAAACAAATACAAACAAACACTGGCCTTCTTGTCCATCACTGAAAGGAATTCACAGAATCCAAAGAAAACTCAAAGGCATTGATTGATTACATTTGGCATTTTCATGCCTGCGTATTTTGGTTGCCATGGAAACTGGCATTTTTACAGGATTTCTAGGTATGACTTGTTTTTTAAGCTTGAGAGAAGTGTTTCACTATGAAGGAGACACAAAGGATGTGACTGACATTTGGGAAGGAAAAAAGCCAATTAAAAATTTTATAGTAAAATCGCTTTCTGAAAATTATTTGCAGCTCAGACTGTACCAGTAAGAAAAGAGAATTTACTATCTTACTGTAAATTGTACACAAAAAGAGAAAGAACCGCTCCTAACAATGAAAAATATAAAGATAATACTTGAAGTGGAAAAAAATACTCCGAAGAAAAAAGAACAATTTTGATTAAGTGCTGCTGGATCACATAATAGCATTTATTGAGGGCTTACTGTGAGTTACACAGCTTCCTAAAGGCTTCACACACATCATTGTGCTTAACCTTGGCAGCTCTGTGATGTAGGTTGTATCTGCGTCATCCAGATGTCAGACGAGAAAGGTGAGGATGAGTTTCTGCATAAGCACAGTGTGAAGAAGGCTGCTTAGTGCCCAGCATGGGCCAGGAGCCAGGTCTGGGTAAGGTCCCAGACCATCCTATGCACCTTTTAAAAAAAAATTGTTTATTTTATTTTATTTTATTTTATTTTAGGATAAAAAGTGAGAGAGAGCACCAGCTGGGGGAGGGGCAGAGGGAGAGGGAGAAGCAGACTCCCTGATGAGTGCGGCCCCAACTCGGGGCTCTTGAGGGGCTTGATCTCACCACCCTGACTTAGATAATGTATCAGATGTCCTTTGGAAAGGCTGGAACACCTGGGAGATTAATAATTATTAATACATGGTTAAATAGTACTGTATTAATTCTGATGAATATTGCTGACAAATATTGTTGATGCCATATTGATATTATTCTATCATGCAATGCTATATTAATACCAATGACATAAATATAAGAACCCACATTATCGGGATAAGACTAACATGACTATTACTATATTAAGACCATAATAACTATTTTCCTAACAGAAACCTTGAAAACAAAGGTAAAATTGGGTCTCTTGGGGCTATCTTGAATTCCCTGCATTGGTGGCTTCTAATCTTAACTTGGAAGAGACTCAGATTATGTGTGTGCAGGAGTGGGGTGTGGGGTGGGACAGGGTAAGGAGATGAGCCCTGAACAGGGCTTTGAAAGATACAGATCCCATGGAGCACTGAGTGTGGTGCATGAACAATGAATCTTGGAATACTGAAAAAATAAAATTAAATTAAAAAAAATAAACTCCAAAAAAACAAAAAAGAAAGAAAAAAGAAAGAAAAGAAAGACACAGATCCCAAATCCCTTCTCCCCTGGAGGTTTTACGGAAGAAAAAAAATCAGTAGGAAAATTTAATCCTCCTGGGGAGAACTTACACTGTGTCAGACGGAGGATCATTCTGACTACCACCCCACCTGGGCTCACATGGTATTTTCCTTTCTAGTCTGGCCCTTGAAAGCCAGTGTAAATTTTGCCGAGATAACGATGGTGATGTTTGAGCTTTAATGTGACCTTAAAAATCTAGGATGAAAAACTGGATGGCCCTGCCTGAAGTGAGGAAATTGAGAGGTTATCTAGGGAAGACAAGCTAACATAAACTTGGGTGCGGATTATCTGCGCTGGATGTTCCAGGAGGTCTAAGCTCGAAATAGGCAGAAAGGGAGGCTCATGGGCACTAAGTAACTCGCAGTCAGGAGATACGAAGCTGGCACTATAGAAGGATAAGGGAAATTTTATACAACCCGCGGAGGTACAAAGGCTTCTATTTTTTCATTTCTTACTTTTAGACACAAGGCTTCCTGAACACAAAACTAAAGGCACATAAAGCAAGAAATGCTGCATCCCAAATTGGGGCGCTGAGCACAGAGGCCCTGGAGCGGTCATTTGAGGACAAGGGTTGGCTGATTTTCTGGGAATTCTAGAGGCAACAAGATACTCGGCATTACCCAGGTCATTTGGGAATTTACATTTTAGCTCCTCTACTCCGTGTCATCAGGAGCACATCAGTTAAACCATTAGAACTCATTTTCTTTCTCCATGAAATTGGAATAGTAATCAAACCTTGTTTTCCTTCCAGAAAATGAAAAAATAAAAGCCTTTGTACCTACAACGAAGGCTGCCTCTGAAGGAAAGGAGTGAGCCCTAGGGAATAGGTGGGTGGGTTCCACATCTCATAGCAATCCCTAGTGAGCTCACACACCCCTGAGCAGCAGATCGTGGCCTCACGCTGTCCACAGGAGACACAGAGGAAAACACCAAAGCCTAATGGCTCAGAGTGATGGTCCAAAAAAAGAAAAAAGAAAAAAAAAAAAAAAAAGACAGACCTGGGTGAAAATCCTTCCCTTTGCCCAAGTCCAGAGTTTTCCATCTAAATAAATACTGTAACAGTATTTCTGCCAGGGGGCAGAAAGGGAACATGAAAATGTATTCCATAAGCAGTATTGAGCATCTCCGGCACGCCAGGCAGCATTCAAAGTGTGGAGGATGCCTTCCTTAGAGGATCCCTTAAGAAGACATGGTTTCTTACGCATAACAAGCTTACATATTACTGGGGACAGGCAGGGGGTGGTTAGGCTGTGGGCAATGCACAAGCAAAAGAACAAAATCACTTCAGGCAGTACAGAGTTCTATGCCGAAGATGGAGCAGGGTGATGTGACAGAGTAAATGGATGTCAGAGTGTTACCTGGACCAGGTGGTCAGAGCAGGGCTGACCCCTGTTGGTCCTGAGCGCTATCTCAGTGCAGGAAGAGCCGGAGCACACGGCTGCCTTCCCTGACCGATCCCCGCCATTTTGGAAGGACCGTAGCACCTCTCTGCGCCCACAGTCCAGTCATTTTATAGATGGGAAAATGCAGGCTCAGAAATGACAAGGACACGTGGCACAGAGGCCTCACTGTGTGTTCTCTCCTCTCCACCCCATGGTTCCATCTTCTTGGGCGTGATGCTTGGAGTTAGGTCAGAATGACCTACGTATCTGCTTCATCCTATCCGTGCTTGGCAAATCTTTTAGACAAATTTCTATTCACTAGATGTTGATTATGTCTAGTCTTTTTGTTTCATTTCCCTGAGGGGGAAATGCAGACCTATGAGAGAAGGATTCAGGTATGTTTGTACCCCCACCTCCAACACTTTGCTTCTTCATTTGAAATTCGCTTAACAGCAGAGAGTAAATTTCTGATATTCTCTCTTCCTTTGCCTAAGGCTTCCAGTTTTTTCAAGACCTTCAGATTTTTTAAGAGCATAGGTAGTGACTGACATGGAAACAACCTAGTCCATCAGTGGATGAGTGGATAAAGTGTGCATATTACATATAATATTATATAATATGTGTATAATATGTATACAGATATACACAATGGAATATCATTAAGCCATTAAAAAGAAGGAAATCCTGCCATTAGCGACAACGCAGATGGACCCTGAGAGTATTTTGCTAGGTTAAATAAGTCAGAGACAGAAAAACAAGTTAAGTACCGTGTGATCTCACTTGTATGTAGAATCTAAAAAACTTGAACCCACAAGTACACAGAGGAGATGGGTGGTTGTCAGAGGCAGAGGCAGGGGTTAGGGGCAGGAGAAATAGGTGAAGGTGGTCAAAAGGGACAAACTCCTAGTTATAAGATGAGTAAGTTCTGGGTGCCTGGGTGGCTCAGTTGGTTAAGCAACTGCCCTTGGCTCAGGTCATGATCCTGGAGTCCCGGGATCGAGTCCCACATCAGGCTCCCAGCTCCACAGGGAGTCTGCTTCTCCCTCTGACCTTCTCCCCTCTCATGCTCTCTCTCTCTCTCTCTCTCAAATAAATAAATAAAATCTTTAAAAAAAATGAGTAAGTTCTGGGCATGTAATGTATAGCTCGGTGACTATAGTTAACAATACTGTACTGTATTTTTGAAAGTTGTGAACAGAGATCTTACAAGTTCTCATCTCAAGAAAAAAAATTTACAACTGTGAGATGATGAATGTTGAGTAAACTTACTGTTGTAATCATTTCACAATATATACATATGTCAAATGATTACATTTTATACCTAAAATGAATATTATATATCAACTATATCTCTATAAAACTAGGGAAAATATACCAAAAAAGAAAACAAGAACATAGACTAGAGGAGAGGCAAAGGGAGTTGAAGAACTAGCTCTGCCATGTGACTCTGGGTGAATTACTTTACGTCATTGAATTTCAGGTTCCTCATCTGTAAAATGGGGATAACAATGCCTACCTATGATTAAATCATAATATCTTTTTAGAAAGATTTTATTATTTATTTGAGGGAGAGAGCATGAGAGGAGAAGGGGAAAGGGGGAGGGATAGGGACAAGCAGTCTCTGCTGTGAGCACGGGTCCCACCATGAGGCTTGATCCCAGAACCCTAAGATCAGGACCTGAGACAAAACCAAGAACTGGATGTTTAAATGACTGAGCCACCCAGGCACCCCTTGAATCATAATACTTAACATGCTCGACACAAACTAATCACTCAAGACCAACACACACACACACATACAACCCTATGAAGTAGACACTGCTATTCTCCCATTTGATGGACGAGGAAAGGAAAACACTGAGGGATTTTTATAACCTGCTCAAGGTCACTCAGGTGATACATGAAAGAGGTGCAATTATGTCAGGATGAAATGTGCTTATTATAGCGTGTTACAGATAGTAAACATTCAATAAAGCATAGCTATTATTGTAATCAGTTTAAAGCATTTACGACTCTGCTCTGTCTGCAGTGTGTTCTGTAAATGTCAAGGGGTGATGTATCTTTCTGGAAAAATGACTAATGCTCCACAGCTTCAAAGGTTTCCACTCTTTAGCCCATTTCCCAATAGCTGAACTGTCATTTTATCATCATAGCTTAGGAGCCAAATGAGAATATGAATTCACATCTTGGCATTGTTTATATTCTCTCTCTTAAAACCTGGACCTTTGGAAACACAACCATATTTATTTAATAAAACTGCTTTATAACTTGCCCTCTAAATTCCCTTTGCTCTTTGGGGAAGGCTGCTGACAGGCAGTGGGGTTTTGTTTTAGTCCCTGTGCTGGGATTGTAATTAACTGCCATCGATGGGGGCGGGGAGGGCAGCCAGGAGAGAGAAGGTTAAGGATGGTGCTTTTATGCACGAGGCTGACTTTCAGGCTCCTGTCGGAGGAAGGAGAGATTACGCCCAACCTGCCGACTTACAGACCAGGCCCTGGATAATCCAAACAGGGAGTCCTGTCCATGCTCAAGAGTAACCCCTTTTAAGAGGCTTGAATGTGTGGAAAATTGGCAGTGTAGGGTCTGCAGAACCTCTGCCTTTCTGAAACCTCATGAGTTTGCTCTCTGTAAGTCAATGTCAGTTTAGAGTTACCAGTCTCTAGACCGACAGGCTTCTCCCTATGAATGCAGTTTGTCATCCTGTCATTACTACAATTAAAGGAGTCTGCCTCCCTTGAAATGTTACGTTGCCCCAGGGAAAGTTAAAACCAATGAAATGTTTTTAGACCATCAGACCTGGAAGGAATCTTACGAGTGCTGTTTTTGCCCACGCAAAGGCAGAGAACATCTCCGTGGGGACTGCCCAAACCATCTGCTAGAACTCCAAGCCCTGGCCCTCACTGCGCCTACTTTATCAAAATCCACGAATTGTGGGCCCAAAGGTCTCAATTTTTAATAAGTTCCTCCAGGTTATTCTAATGCACAGTGAGGTTTGAGAGATACCGATATGGAGAAACAGATTCAGCGATCTGAATTACAGATCGAGATACTGAGACACTTAAATTTGTCCCTGAGGAGGGATAAACACAATGCCCTGGACTTCTCTCAAACAAATGTTCTTGTTTTGTTGTTTGTTTGCTTTTATGATATCATATTCCTTTTAGCTTCATGGAAAGGACTTCCTCCACAAATTTTACACTAGGGTCTGGTTATCCACGGTTTATAAGGCTTAGCTGAGACAGGAGGCAAGGGGTTCTGGCAGATCCAAGCTTTATTATTGCTGAAACCAGGAAAAATAGATTTTTAGGAAAATAAATGATTAAAATTTAAAAGTAATGTCAAAGAAAAAGATAGATAAAAATTATTTTTGTTTTTATACAAACAGCTAAATAGGGCAACTTTGTGCTGACACGGCTGTCTCTGGTTTGCAGGGAGCAGAAATAACTTATGTGTGTCGGGTATTTGAAAACGCTTTCCTGTTCATGACCCTATTTGATATCCACATCACTCTGGAGAAATAAGTGTTAGCATATCCCACGATGAGATGAGATTCAGAGAAGTAAAGAGATTTCCCTAAGGCTAGTTGGTAACTGACTCACGTGCAGAGCATATTAGAAAATATTACTACGAATAACTGTTTAGTTTACTATGTACCAGGAATCTCTCTGAGCACTTGATAGGGATTTTCTCATTTAATCATCACAACTGCTTTATATACTTGTCTAATTTGACTCTCATCACAGTTACTGATGAAGAAGCTAAGGTACAAGGAAATGAATCACTTTTTATGCGCTCCTCTCCTCATTCAACAAACCCCTGCTAAACTTCTCAGTCCTAGACTTTTATTTAAGCTGTAGAGATACAGAGGTCAGGCAAGACTCTGCTTTCATGGAGATGATGCGGATGGACAGTAGAAATAAGTGCTAAACAAGGAAATGGGTAAATACATAAATCACTAGGAAATGAATCAAAATAGACCGTGAGATTAACTGGACATGGCAAGTACTGTGTCTTAGACACTGTGGCAGATGAAAGGTACTGGAGCTGACACCTGAAACAGGTCTACAGCTGCCTGGGGGAAGATGGACAAAGGCCCTAAATGTGATCAGCCTATCTCTTGATCCAGCAAAGAGGATGGAACAGAGTCATCCGGGTGGGGGGAAGCAGTGGGAGATGAGTCAAAGAGAGGTAGAAGAAACATCCTGTAGTGGTAGGGAAAATCCTTTGATTTTGAGAAAGGTAGGAAGGCACAGAGGGGTTTGCAGAGGGCAGTGAGCTTATGTGATATACTTTAGAAAGCCTGCTCTGTACCAAAGTGGGGAGCTCCCGTACAGGGCAGAGTGGAACTTGCCCAGGGTCCCAAAAGTGATGGGAGGTCGTGGGGGTGTAGGTAGTCGCAGTGTTTAGATCTGGTTTCCTCAACCAGGATTCCTGAGGAGGCAGACATCAGTCTCACCAGCCTGTTCTCCTCACCTTCTGTGAATCCTGTGCTCGAGGCCCTCCTGCCACACACAAGAGAATCTCCACAAGGAAGGGGGTTGTCGCTCTCCCCGGCAACTGGGGTGGGCCAGCAGGCAGAGCTGGGCCAGAGCCCTTCTCCAGGCTGTGACCCTAGGTGACCTCACTCACCTTGGACTTCTCTTGATGTAGCTCTATCTGGATGTCTGTGAGCTTGGTCCTGAGGTCTTCATTGGCAGCTTGGAGGGCGACGATGAGCGCTTCGGGCTTCTCGCCCTTATTTCTCCCTTTCTTGGACATTGTTCCTTTCTGAAGGGAGTCTTGTTTTTGAATGCCTCTCAAACAGGTGCTGCCATGTTACTGCTTCATATCGTGGGTGCGATGTTTTCAGCATCTATTGCGTGGTGCTCCTTGGTAAGGTCTCCTCAGGCGCTGCCCTGGAAGCCCTGGGGGAGGCAGAGACAGTGTGATCATGGCTGTGGCAGGGACCTGAGCTAAGGGCCAGGCAGGGTCTCTCAGCCCCTAGACCCTCTCATCCACTTGACACATGAATTCAGAGCCATCTTTCAAAAGATGTGGGCTGTCCTGTCGATGCCCTGCACAAAATCCTCCAAAGACCTATAAGTAGGATATATTTTTCACATCTTGGGAGTGCTTTTTATGTCTAAACCTGCCCATTCCCCTCCTCCATTTCACTCACTTACTCTCTGGCCCTAAGAAATCCCCTTTATGGAGGGCCTGGGGTGGCTAAGTCAGTTAAGCGTGTGACTCTTGATTTCCACTCAGGTCATGATCTCAGAGCTGTGAGGTTGAGCCCCACCCACACATCAGGTTCCACACCCAGCATGGAGATTCTTTTTCTACCTCTCCCTTCAGTTCTTGTTCTAAAAGAAGAAGGGGGAAAAAAAAAAGCCCTTTATTTATTTTTTTTAAAGTAGGCTTCATGCCCAGTGTGGAGCCCAATGTGGGGGTTGAACTCACAACCCTGAGATCAAGACCAGAGCTGAGATCAAGAGTCGGTAGCTTAACTGAGTGAGCCACCCAGGCACTCCAGAAATGCCCTTTAATTTTGTGATTCTTGCTCTCTTCCCATTAAGACTTTCCCTCCCCTGTTCATGGCTCTCCATGCTCTGCCCGGCCTCCTCACAAGTGCTCCCTTGTGTCCTCATTCCCACAGCCTCACACACACACAGTTTAGTTTGGCTAACTTTTATGACTCTTTCAGGTCTCAGCTTCCATATCAGTTCCTCCTGGAAGCACCTCTAGATTATTACATGCCCTCATTATTTAATGGTGGTCACACCTCCATGAGTCTGTAAACTTTGTGAGGACAGGAATATGTTGTTTCTATTTACAACTTGCTTCTCAGAATCCATCATAAGACCTGTGACGTACCAGGTACTTAATTGGTATTTGGAAAGGAAGTCAACTATGTGATGACTATATGCCGCCCCATAGAAAGCCCGCGGTTTAAGAAAATCCTATATACAAAGAGCTCGAATCATACAATGGATAAACAATGGGGGGATTAATTATGCTGGGTTAATTGGGTAACTCATTTATTCATTTAGTCAATATTGTTAGAGTTCTGTCTTTATGCTGTGGAAGGTACACTATGTTGAAATTGAAAATAAGAGTCCCAAGACAAAAAATAAATAAAACCTTTATCTCTACTTATCTACCTATCTATCTTCATCATTATCATAATCATCACCATCACCTATCTGTGATAACTGCCTTTAAAAAAAATAGGGGCGCCTGGGTGGCTCAGTGGGTCAAAGCCTCTGCCTTCGGCTCAGGTCATGATCTCAGGGTCCTGGGATCAAGCCCCACATCAGGCTCTCTGCTCAGCGGGGAGCCTGCTTCCCCCTCTCTCTCTGCCTGCCTCTCTGCCTACTTGTGATCTCTCTCTCTCTCTGTCAAATAAAGAAATAAAATCTTTATAAAAATAAATAAATAAACAAATAAAATAAATAAACACTAGTAGTTTCAGAAGTATAGACAAGGACTCCTCCCTGCAATGGGATGACTAAGGAATCTCCTTGAAGAAGGCGGCATTGCCTGGAACTTGAGCAGCAGGACATCAACAGATGTAGAAACAGATGAGGCATCCTGAGTGAACAAAAGGCAGGTGCTGAGATACTGCATTTTGAAAAAAAAAAAAGAGCACAGAAAGTATTTTTCGGGGAAAGAGGAGGACTGATCAATTAACCCAGAGTACGGTTGATGGGCACTAATGCTGGAGAGGTTACCTGCAAATGACAGATTGAGGAAGACCTGGAACGCCCACCTTAAGATTTTGGAAATTTTTTTTTCTTTCCCCAGTAAGCAGTGGGTAAGCTGCTGAAGTTCTTGGCAGGTGGATACTCTAACTGGGAAATGCTTTGGTGTGGTTATTCTGGTGGCAGAGTGGGGAGAAACTGGGAATGGGGAGACTGGGTAGAAGGCTACTGAACTTGCCAAGGTGAAAGATGATGCAGCCTTAAACAGAATGGTACCAACAAGAGAGGAAAAATGAGGGATGTGTCTTAATTTACAATTTCTTAAATGCTTCACGGGAACGAGGAGATCAGAAAAATAGGGATACTAAATCGTTCAAGTCAATGGGAAAAATGTGACAAGATACTAGGGAAAGTTTCTCACACAACCTTTCAGAAAATTGGGTATTGTGTACATGGAGGTGCTTCAGTCCAAAACTAAGGGGAATTCCTACTGGTCACCCATATGTTCCAGCAGCTGCTGTTCTCTCAAGCCCCCTGGTATTCAGCCTGGAGGACCATGCTGGGATCCTGGGCTTTCTGCCATCCCCACATGAGCACCAGGGCCATGCCCTTTGCATTGTGACCCTGGGGAAAGGGACAGGAAGAGGTTAGGAGGTAAGGAGGACCAGTCTGTCTCCAGAAGTAATGGAACTGCTCCACCATATTCTACCCCAAGCTGGATGTTGGAGTCGTTCTTCATGCTTATTTTGCAAATATTACCAAATCATTGAAGTGTATAGCTGGATGATGTCGAACAGCCTACCATTCTTTGCTTTTAGAACTGAAATGAATTAACAAGGATTTATCGGATTTTTTATGACTAATACCACTAGGCACAAAGATAAATCAGACAGTGTTTAATTTTGAGCAGGTGCTAGGTGTGTGAACTCACATGTTTTTGTTTAACAGGTTTCTCTTCCTCTAGCTGATCTCAAAATGTTGCTGGTCCCCTGGGTTCCCCAAAGCTATCTAACACTAGCTTTCCCTATAGGGCTATGGCTCCTCATTTTGTATCTAGAGTCCCGACCAGTCCCCAGACCGTGACTCACATATTCAATATCTTACTTACCAAATCTATTTGGATATCTGACTGGTGTACCAAACCTAACCTATCTAACATAGATGTCTTTATTACTAGTCCCTCACAGCCTCATTCTCTCCAGGTTTTCCCATATCAGTAAATGCACCATCATGGGCCCAGTTGGCCCAGATCTAAGCTTAGAAACCCTCTTTTCTTCTTCTATCCATCATTCCTCTTCTCTAGTCCACCAGGGGTCCTGTTTGTTTCTCCTATAAAATATAATTCCCTTTGGTCAACTTCTCTCAACCCACTTCAGTGCTCTCAGAACATAAAGGAGGAATTTGAGAAAACCTTCAGTCACTTCATAGTCTTAAGGTCTTAGACCTGGATAAAGAAAGGGCTTCTCTGATTAGAGATATAGGAATGGCAGAGAAAGAGCTTGAGAAGTACTGGGAGTCGCAAATTTGGATGTATTTAGAAAAGGCTGTGAACAGGAAGAAGACAAACTGGGTTAGATTGCACAGGTCCCTGCAGGACCAATGGTTAGATTTCACGGATAATGATTAGATTTCATTATGTAGAAAGGAAGCATTTGAACACAAGTGTAATGATAAGAGCTCAGAGTGACTGACTGCTTTGAGCTCAACATTGGACTAAGCACTTGACATACTGCTCTCATTTCATGCTTCTCAAAAATAGGGGGAGACGAGTCACAGAAAGATGAAGTAACTTGCCTAAAATGACTGAGTCATAGGTGGTGAGGCCTTCATACCAGACTGGGATCCAGGCTGTGATGCCCTGGGCTGCACTGTCTTATGTTTGCATTTTAGAGAGGTAGTTCAGGCAATGTGATAGATGGTGAATTCCCAGGGAGAGTCATCACATAGGAAGCAGGAAATCAGGCTTCTTCATTGGTCCGAGTGGACAGAATACAACCCTGAACCTACCCATGGCCACGGGGATGAAAAAGAACGTGGCAACTCTGACACATGGAGACTTTGATGGAATCATGTCTTCCTTTTAAATATTATTACTGGCTTGAACATTCTCCTTTGCCATGGTAAATAACAAGTACCAGCTTTCTGGTATTGCTTGTGGCAAAAATGTGCACTGCCGTAGTCACATTTTACATTTTAATCTGTAATCCTTTCCCAAAAAATATACTCCTATGTGCCTGCCTTCCCGAATTTTTTTGTCTGGGAATTATTTTTAACTTAGTCCCATAACGGCTAGGGAAGAGAAGAGGGTTAAAAAACTATTAACAAGTTTAAGACAGAAAAAAACATCCCAGAAAGTTACCGATAGCGTCAACTCATGGATACTGTAAGGTGCGCATCCATTCATAAGGATGATCCTTACATCCTCTTGGTGAAGGGGAACTTCGTGAAGCCTTTTCCGGTTGTGATGGGTGTCTGGCAATCTCACGATTCTCAGGTAGAATTTTACTACCGTGCTTCTGTCACCCTGTGCTGCCTTTCCCCGCCTTTTTGGACAGCTTTACTAAGATAGAATTCACATATAAAATTTACCCTTTAAAAGTGTAATTAATTTAGTGGTGTTAGCATATTCTCACTATTGTATAATTGTTACCACAATAATTTCAGAACTTTTTATCACCCCAAAAAGAAACCCTACACCTGTTAGCAGTCATTCCCTATTCCTCACCAAACTCTCCCAGCCCTAGGCACTCACTAATCTCTTTTTTGTCTCTATGGATTTGCCAATCTCAAACATTTTCTATCAAATGGAATCATACAGTATGTGACTGGCTTTCTTCCACTGTAGCATAATCATGGTCAAGGTTCATGCATATTATAGCATACCCAGGTAATTCATTTCTTTTCACTGCTGAATAATATTCCATTGTATGGCTAAAACTGCATTTCATGGGGCGCCTGGGTGGCTCAGTTGGGTTAAAACCTCTGCCTTCAGCTCAGGTCATGACCTCAGGGTCCTGGGATCGAGCCCTGCATCGGGCTCTCTGTTCAGTGGGGAGCCTGCTTCTCCCTCTCTCTCTGCCTGCCTCTCTGCCTACTTATGATCTCTCTCTGTGTGTCACATAAATAAAATCTTTTAAAAAAAATTAAATAAATAAAACTGCATTTCATTTATCTAGCCATCAGCTGAAGGGCAAGTGTGCTGCTTAAGTGGCCTGAGGTGAGTCTTCCAAAGAAGCTACCAGCCAGACCAAAGACCTCTACGCAGACAAAAAAATCTCACTGTGCATTCATGAGCCTGACACAGCAAAACAAATGCTTTTTTTTTTTTTTTTGTGAGAGAGAGAGAAAGAGAGAGAACATAAAGGAGGGCACGAAGGTATCACTACAAGCAGGTGGAATGTTTCTGGAACACCCTAGGAGCCTGTGTCAATGACAATGTCTGATCCAACCAGTGATCTGGATCCAGGAGGAAAAGAAGCCTTGTCCTCCGAAGGGCCAATCCTCTTAAAGATATCAGATAATTAAGAGATAACCTCTCGGGAATCCTTGCATTTTAAAACATGGATCATTGTTTGAGAGTAAACCTTAGGAGTGGATTATTGATGGAAGAATTCTACTCATCATTCATTCATTCACTCATTCATTCAAACAAACATTTACAAGAAATATAATGTAGTGTATGGGAGTAGAGCTTACCAAATCTTTGGTCTGGTTATGCTAAAAATCTCCTGGAAAGTTTAAGCGATTCTAGAGCTCCATCTCTTTAGATTTTGATGTAGTAGTTGCCAGGTGATTCTGATGCCAGACCATTTTTGAGAATTTCTGGTTAGGAAAATGGGCTATGGGTCAGACATACTTGAATTTAAGTTCTACCTTTGTGTTTAGTAGAAGTGGATCATGGATAAATTGCTAGTTATCTAGGCCTCAATATATCTCATCTCTGAAATGGGGGTGAGGGGAAGGGTATATCCATACAGGACTATGGCACTGGACTATTTGACAATTAAATGAAAAAGTGTGATAGTCTTACACAGTTCATGACGAATGGTTACCACTTATTGGGTGCTCTACTATTGGCTAAGGTGCTGGAAACAAAACAGCCTATAAGCGCTGTCCTCAACATGCTTAAATTGAGTAAGAATGATAGAAGATATGCAAAAAAAAAAATAACTCAAGAGCCACATTTATGGAAGGCCTCAAATATGAACAAAGCTATTCTTTTTCTTGGTTCTCTATAGACTCATTTAGGCACTGACAGAAAACCCGAGAGAGGGAAACAACACAATTCTTTGTCAGAGTATGGCCACATATTTGGCCAAGAATATGGCCACTATTTATTGAGCACGACTCTTGGCTTTTCATAGACGTTAAAAAAATCTAAGCATCATTCCTACCATCCAGTGGCTTCCAGCCTATAAAGGGAGACAGATGTGTATAAAGAGAAAACAAGTTCTAGAAAGCCATGAATGATATAGTAGGTAAATGCTGGGATAGTGCCTTAGTTTGGATTAAGGAAGACAAAGACTTGTTAGAGAAGGTGTCACGTGAGCTGAGCCTGAATGAGGCCAAGTACCTTACTGGGTTCTTCCTCTGTGCCAGGCACTGTCCTAAGGTACACTAACATTAGGTACTTTAACTCATTGAACTGTTCAGATATTTACTCTTATTATTTCTTAGACAGGTAACTGAGGATAAGAGAGGTTAATTAACTTGAAAAAGTTACACAGCTAAGAAATGGCAGAGCTGCAACTCAAATACACATCTGTCCACAGTCTCCAAAGCTGCTGCTGCTGTTTCTGGATTTTTGTTTTTGAGAGAGAGAGAGAGAGCGAGCATGCGCTTGCATGGACATTCTTTGGGGAGGGGTAGAGGGAGAGGTTCAAAGAGAATCCCAAGCAGGCTCCACGCCCAGCAAAACCCAACACCCAGCTGGATCTCACAACCCTGAGATCTTGACCCAGGCGGAAATGAAGTAGGACGCCCCCGTCCAAAGCTTCTTAACACTTACATTAACACTTTCTTGAAAGACAGGAAGGGTTCAGCTCAGGTTGTAAGTAGGCTAAAGAGATGGCAAAGGTGTGCAAATATCAACTGGGGGCTTACAAAACAGAATGGTAGAATGTAGTGGTTAAAAGATTGGACACTAAAATCAGAAAAACTGGCTTTGAATCACCCTTCCCAGCTGTATATTGTTAAGAAATTACTTAAACTCTCTAAGCTTCTGTTTTTTACTGTAATATGGGAAAAGGGATGTATTTACTGCAGTGAGCTCTTGCAAGGAATAAATGAGCTAAAGTGTGTCAAATGGTTAGTAAATTATTATCATCATAATTGACATGGTTATTATTTTTCTATTTTTTCTAACTATCCATGAAAAGCCAGCTTAGATTTTAAGAGAAGAAACGCATTTATCACCTGTTTAGGTTAAAAAGACAGGCAAGCAAAAGCACAGAGATCCCTAGGAAGACTAATGGAATTCATGTTTATGCTTCTGGGGCAATGGGACTTGCCAGTTGACAGGATCAGTATGCCCAGGAGTCTTGGCTTTGTTGCTGGTTTTGCCCTAAGCTATAAGCTGAATAAAGTCATTATTAATCTTGGAGGTTCCAATAAGGCTGCTGCCTTGGAGTCATGATTTGCAAAGCAACTGTAATACAAAAGGGCTAAAGGTCATATGTGTGAAGCTAAAAGCTTCACCACTGCTCTGTGATTAATATTTAGATATGTCCACTCTACCAAAGCCTTGGGAGTTTGTTTCGGTCATTTCCTCCTTTTTTTCTAAAGATGATGGTTTGAGTCAAATGTTGTTAATGTTTAAAATGAATGAATTAAACTGCTTGTTTGATTCCTGGTGATCTGGCAGAGATACACCATCACTTCTTAAACCTTTTTCTATTTAGGCAAAAAGTCTCACTGTGCACTCATGAATCAGACACAGCAATTTGATATAAAGGACAGGAGTCCAACCCTGGAGTCCTAGTTTCCTTATATAAAGGGAATGTGGTGGTGTGGCTGCAGGCTCAAAAGACTATCCATTACACATCTGTTAGAAGAAAATGAATCTGAAAGGCTGACATTCAGCATGGTAGTGATTATGCATCTTTAGGACTGTAGAGTGCCAGGCGTATATGTCTTATGTTTGTTTTTCTCTCCTCCTCTTCCATTGTAATGCTCTCTTTATCACCTAATAACAGTAGCAATTATTATTATAAATTATTTAAAGTTAACATGTTAAGTTTTTCATATGAAAGAATGCTAAATAAAACCCCAAACCTGAGGCTCCTGGGTGGCTCAGTTGGTTAACTGCCTTCGGCTTTGGTCATGATCCCAGGGTCCTGGGATCAAGCCCCACACCTAGAATCCTGCTCAGCAGAGTCTGCTTCTCACTCCGTCACCCCGCCCCCGTCTGTACTCTCTCTCAAAAAACCAAACCAAACCAAACTTATTACTCCCAATGACTGTGTTTTTTTGATCTCAGGTTTAAAATTTCACATCAGAAATATACTTCATAACATGTAGAATAAGAGAGTGCTCTGAGCACACATATAAAAGACATCTAACCTCTTTAAGGGGGCTTCTTAGGTAGGCTTGGTAGGAGTGATGGCAAATCCGGGATCCAAAGCAAGGAGGATTCATCCAGAACTGTCATATCCCACAATCCCTTGGCTCTGCTCATGCATGCCTTTCCCTTTCTCAATATCCTGGTGAACTCCATCCCATGCATTCTTTTTTTTTAATTTTAAAGATGTATGTATTTATCTATTGGGGGAGGGGCAAAGGGAGCCGGAGAGAGAGTCTCAAGTATACTATGTGCTGAGCACGGAGCCTGACACGGGGCTCTGTCTCATGACCCAGAGATCACAACCTGAGTGGAAACCAAGAGTTGGTGTCTGAACTGACTGGGTACCCCTCAGGCTCCCTCCCATGCACGCTTTAGGGCCCACGTCTGATGGAATCAGTTATTCCCTCATTTGGATTTCCATTTTCACTTTGAAGATACTTCTTAAAGCATTCAGCACTCATTCCTCAATTCATTTACTCATCAATTGACATATACTGAGGAAGCATCTTGAGCAGGGGATTTCTGTGCTAAACCCAAGAGACAGTCCTTGTCCTTCCCAGAGGAGGAATCAGCAGTTTTGTACAGTGTGACAGCTGCATATACGATAGTAGACAGGAATCACAGGCATCTTGGTAGGTCAGGAAGGACTGCTTAGAGAAAGTGCTACAAAAAATAAAAAATAAAAGACATGCCAGCAAAGAGTTGGAGGAGAAAAGAAGAATGTCCCTGGTAGACAGAGCACTGATTATGAAGGTCTACAGGTAAAACAGAATATGAATGATGCTGCGGAGAACCATACAGGCAAGAGCTTGGAGGGGAAAAGGTCAGAGATGAGCTCAGAGAGACAGAGAGTGGCTGGTGGAGAACAGTTTCAGCTACGTTAAAGGAGATGGACTTCACACCCATTGCATGTGTAGTTACTGAAAGATTCATACAGGGAAGTGGCTTGATCACATTTTGAATTCAGTAACAATCCTCTGGCAACTGAGGATGGAATAGACTAAAGGGGTAAACAGAAATGTAGAAAGAAAAGTTTGGAGACTGTGGCCATAATTCATTTACAGTGTAGTTATTTTTTAGGTGACTGAGTCCCACTTAAGGGTAAAACTGTGTTTTATTCATCTTTGTACTTAGAGTACCTGTCAAGTGACCACCACGATGTTCAACCGAATTAATACTGATCCGAATCCAAAGAAAATACTGAGATTGAGGGATGTATTTCACAAAGATCATTTATAATTAGGTCTATTATAGGATATTTCTGTTACTTTGCAGGAGCCCTTGAATGACTGTTTTGATTTCAGGCAAAAGTTAAAGCTTGGTGTAACAGTTAAATAAACAATAAAATTAAATGTATTTTTATTTAAGCCATGTGTTGAGATTTCATAATCCTTGCTGCTATCCATCACACCCCCAAGCTTAATTTCATTCCTCAGCACTGAGTAAGTCATCTTGCACTGTACTCTTTTGTCTGGGTTTAGAAGGCTTTCATAAGGACTAGCTAAGTAGAGTAACTCTCTCAGTGCTCTGTTATCTTATTTGCATTGTCCTTTCTTTCCGGATTCAAAGTATTTCACAGCTGTTAGAATGAGCAGTATCAACTTCATTGGACATGGGGAAGAAACCCCAAACACAGCAGGAAACTATTATGTATTCAAGGTCAGACAGCAAGAAGCATGCCTCAAAGCCCCTTCTCAGGGCAGGATTCACCCTGTATGTACACTCTTATTAAAAACAAACTGGTACATTAAGTTAAAGAAAACTACCCGCATCACTGAAATAAGTGGTCTTCACATAATTACATTTAAACGTGATAGCAAGCTTTTCTATTTTAGGTATAAGTGAAACATATATGACCTATTCTGTTGTTTCCTTGTTTTCAAAGACCTTGAATTAAGAAAAAAAAAAAACTATCATAAAGGCACTTTTGCAAAGTGTCACACATGAGCAGAAATTTCTATATATAGGAGGTGAATCAGGTGTACCTGCTATTAAGAAAGGGGGGGGCAGAACAATATTTGTATTAAGATTTACACCAGGGCCCCTGGGCGGCTCAGTCCATTAAGTGTCTGCCTTGGGCTCAGGTCATGATCCCGGGGTCCTGGGTGAGCCCGGCATCGGGCTTCCCGCTGAGCTATTCTCCTTTTGCCCACCACACCCCCTCCCAACTCCTGTTCTCTCACACTCACTCTTTCTCAAATAAAATCTTTAAAAAAAAGGATTTATGCTGATTAATACGACTTAAGTAGAAGCACATCAAGTTTGAATAAAATAACTTCCAGATATACTGTGCGGTTCAAGTAGAATTGCATTTAATTTTCCACATTCTACTGAAGAGAATCTGGCTAGTACTACATTCCCTATGTTATAATACAGTATAATGTAGTATAAGATTACAAAGCAATATAGATTATTCTTTTTTTAACATTTAGGATTCTGTTTTGGATTTTGTCCCAGAGGCCAAAGTATAACTACATTTTTTTTTCATTTGATGGGATCTTGGAGGCAAGACCATAAGGAGGACTAATGGAAGGTTGTCAGCCTGACCCCAACGTAAGTTATATGCTCTAGGAAAATAATTGTAAAAACAGATCAACAACTCTCTCTTGAACCACAGTTACCATGTTAGAGTTGAAAATGATGCACAATGTTTGTACCAAACAAAGCTGCACATACCATGTGCCAAAGGAGTGGGGAAAACACACGCACACAGGTACATACACCTGAACAAGAGGAAGTGCGGCAGGAAGGCAAGGACCATCTCTCTCCGGCTCCCTGTTGAATTTCAGTGCCGAGCACAGTGCCAGGCACAAAGCAGATGTGGAATAAAATTTCTGAGTAATTAAATGACTTCAGCAAAAGAGAAGTCTTACGGTTAAGGCTAGGACATGAAGGATGAACAGGAAGAATCGAGGAAAGACAGGTAAGAGTGGGGAATAAGTTGCAGTAAGACTGCAATGTCTGGTGGGCAAAGTTCATCATGGGGAACCAATGGATGGACAACTGGAAAAATAAAGAGAGGCAAATTATGCATCTGTTGACTGTCTAGATACTGAATTTATGTCTTGTTTAATAATTACTAAGAATCTGATAAACATTTTTAAGAGGAGAGACATGATCCAATTATTTTAAAGGAAGATTAATCTTGAAGTTGTGTGCCTGGCAGAATGGAACAGAAAGGAACTAGAGGTTAGAGGTCCAGATAGGAATGCACTGCCAATGTTCAGAGAGAAAGAGAGGACGTTTGCATTAGGATGGAGGGTAGAAGGGCTTTTCTTTCCCTAAGCTAAAAGAACTCTATTCATGTCCCCACCATCATTTTCTTCATCCTCATTCAACACCTTTTCTCTTTATTGAGCACTCTGTATGTGCTGGGCACTGCACAGTGCAGCGCTCGTGTGCATCTGCCCATTTGAGACTCAGAGCAAGTTGTGAGACACATGCGGTTACTGTTCTCCATTTATCGATGAGAGAACTGAGTTGACAGGAGACTCAGTTCCTCACTTAAAGTCATAGAGCGAGGCCAATGGTATAGTTAAAGTGTGTGTGAGTCGGAAGCTTCTTAGAGACTTGAGTCCCTATACTTCTCTCCATCTGGTGTGTGGTGTTTGAAGAGTCCACATAACGTGCTGATTTGGGGAAGAAATGCCAGAAAGAAGAAAAGATCAAAAACGACAACTAATGCTTACACCTGGAACATTAGTAGAATGTGGTACCATCCACAAATTTGCAAAGATGAAAGGAGTCACCCATGTGCTTAGAAATAACAAGACCTAATATTTTCAGGGTGCTTAATAGAAGCCAGGCAGTATTCTAAACAACATATATTCATTTTCTCATTTAATCCACAACATTATAAATATTAGAGATGGGGGGAAGCCCAAAAAAGAAATGTGGATTGTGCAAAAGTGTGTTGGTGGTCAATAGCAAGGTCAAGACATAATATGGACAGCCTCAATCCAGAGCCTGTTTGCCCAGTGACTATGCTGTACCAGAAACACACCAGTTTGTTTTCAGAGAAATCACGTTTCAGGGTGCACAGTAGTATCTTTTAATTATTATTTACCTACTTTTAAAAATTTTCTCCACACCTATTTGAAAGCAGTTTCCAAGGCCTCAATCAGATAAATGCACTTCAACATAATGAGATTTAAGACATTTAACACGAAGTAGACAGTACATGTGTACACAGTACACATGTACTGTGATAGGTTTTCACATTGCAATAGTTTTTCTTTGAGTAGTAATGACAGGAGATCTAAATTTAAACTTCTTAAGGCTTTTCTAGGCCTCTCCAAGATTTCTGTAATAATTATTATATAACTTCCATAATCTGAATGAAATAATGTTCCTGGTGGGGGGGGGGCGGGGGCATGAAGAAGAATTCAGTGAGGAAAGAGGAGCAAACAGAAAGTAAGAGTAGACAACCAGCTGGAGCTGGGAGGGAGGCTGGAATACATAGGGATGCTTTCCACATCACAAGATGAAAAGCTGGAATTAATTCAAGCATAGAGATTTTTGTCCCTAAATCTGAAATGCTTTGGACTATAAAATGCCCCTTCTCTTTGCTGAAGAAG
>CM053607.1:98042903-98056577 GCA_028646535.1 Procyon lotor | reverse complement strand
CTGAAATCATGACCTGAACCAAAGGCAGATGCTTAACTGACTGGGCCACCCAGATGCCCCTCAAATTTATTATTATCTTTAAAACTCTCAAATGACTAAGGAACAAGTCGTGTTCTATAGAAGTCAAAGTGTGAGGCGACTAAACACATTTCTTGTCCAGAGCATGACAGAGATTTAACAGAAAGCTGTGTGTCATTATTTTAGTGATGCTCTGGATGCCGACTGAGTTCATTGCTTAGGCCATTTCACTGATAAATCTCATTTTTCAGGGCACTTATAATCTAGAAGTTAACATTTTTCCTGCGTGAAATAGGCTAAGACAAGGGAGCACTTGACTCTGGCAAAATAGTACGCACAAAATAGCTATTAAATGATCACATGAGAGAGATAACTAGATAAGATGGGATTTGAAGCCTAAATCTAGGGCTGTGGTGGAAAATCTAGGGCTTTGTACAGAGACTGACAAAATATAACTGATAGTGGTAAATAGGAATCATTAATATTTCTCTTGTATTCATTCAGATGGGGTAACGGCGACTTAGTGAAGACACACAATTGGCTTGCAGCCCAGAGCTGGTAAGCCAAGAGGTGAGGCTGTCTTCCAGGCTGCCTGACTGGAGAGCCCATTGTCTTCGTTCTATCCCTACAGTACCTCCCTCAGAGGGAGCTGGTGAAAATGACAAGGAATAATGCAGGTAAAGGGTTTAGCAGAGCATGTGTCAAATAAGCACTCTCTTTAAAATCAGTTTGACAAGTATGTCTGAACATTTAATTGCTGCCAATCACTGTTCTTGGCCCTGAATAAATACAATAAAACATATAACATACATGTCTGGCTTATGGAGCTAATGTGTTAGGTGGGAGAAACACACAATAAGCCTCATAAATAAAGACATAAGTACTATGCTGGATGACACAAAGTGCTATGGGGGAAAAAAACCCCATAAAGCACAGACGTGATAGGAAGTTTCTAGGTGGGACTGTAACTTTAGAGAAGGAAAAGTCTAAATAGGCGCTATTTGGCTAATGGCTGGAAGGAGGCGGAGCCATGCAGATGCCTGGGGGGTGTGGGGATCCGGGGACGGAGTACTCCCGGCGGAGGGCGGAGCAAGTACCGCAGCTCCGCAGCGGGCAGGGACAGCCCAGTTCCAGGAACTGCAGGCGGCCAGCGAGGCTGGAGAGGACGAGCAAGTGAGGACAGCAGCCAAGTTGAGGGCAGACACGAATGGGACGGCAGTGTGTGCAGACCACGCTGTGCTTTTTAGGCTACTTTACATCAGCCTGGGCTTTTACTTGGTGTGAGGGCCCACTGGAGGGTTTGACAGGAGGATGCCCTGATCTGACTTGGGTTTTCGCATTTTACTGACTGTAACAGGAAGAGCAGAACTGGCGGCGGGCGAGCGTGGAAGCACAGAGACAGTTTAGAGGCCGCGGCAAAAATCCAGGCAGGGGTGAGAGCTGTGGAAGCAGTGAGAAGGATCAGATATAAGGGGCTGTTAAGCCTTGGTAAATTGGCGTCTGGCCAAATTACAACCCGGCCCCTCCACTGTTATGCTGAGATGCAAAGCCACGTAGGCCTGACTGAAGTTTTAAACAATGTGCTCTTTGTCTCTGAGCCGTATTAAAAGCTCCCAGTCTAAGAAAGGCATTAAGCCCAGCACCGCAGATGAAAGAGATGAGGGTGACTATCCCTGTCCCTTTAAAAACTCAACTCTATTAAGTGGACAGATAGCTGACTATACGCAGCACAGTGTGGTCATATGCATTCCTCCTCCAATAAATATACTGGGTGCCACTTTAGGTGCTGGAGATAGATGGACAGAACAGAGAAAAATCTCTGCTCTCGTGGGGTTTATATTCTAGTAGAGTGAGACAAAAAGTTAGCAAGAAATATAAGTTATATAGCAAATCGAAAGGTAATAATGAGGGACTTCAAAAAGATCAAGCCCATACTTGTGCAACACTCTTAATAATGAAAAATTATGAACTATGTAACGTCCATGTAAAAGTAATTGGCTTATTAAGGTAGTATGTTCAGTCTACAAATTAGTATGCAACAGTTTAAAAATACCTAAGTAAATCTAATGATTCAATGAGACTAATTTTACTTTCAGACAGATAATAAAGAGCAAGCTACTGAGTGAAAGAAAAAGCCTGATGTTACACACACACACACACCCCCTCTAAGTACACATGTACGTATATAATGCTGCAGTGTATTGTGGAATGACAGAAGATAGGGTGAAAGTCACCACCTTGTTTAGGAATCAAAGAGGCTTTCTAGATTTGAACCCTGTGGGGAATGTAATTCCAACCCTTCCTCTCCCAACCACCGGCCAGTCCACAGGCAACCATCCCCAGTCTGTGGCTCTGCGGCTGCCCCACGATACACTGGTAGCCCTCGGTCCCACCTTGGCAACGGCTCTGACAATTACTCCAGAAAAGAGTAATTGTCTTTGATCCACTCTGGAAAAGCTGAGACCCTTAAAGAGGACAGGGTTGGTCTTGGGTGAGAACAGGATTTCTTCAGTTTTTCTCCTGTCTCCCAAGGCCTTCTTGGGGGCTTGGGGGTGACCAGAGCCCCTCTTGGCCTCCTTTCTCTAGCTCTGCCACCATCTCCTAGAGCAGTGCTTTGCTCTATTCTGTCTCACCCACCCACTCCCGGATCACTATGGGTGATAAACCACTTCTGCCAATGTGCCAGCAGAAAAGGTCTGTGTTCACCAACTCTCCCAACACCCCAATGCATGAGTTTTATTTTAAAAAGTGATTTAGGAGGCACAAGTATTGCATGAGATTGTGTATGAGGAAACTAGCTGTTCCCCATAAAGCACTGTACTTAAATTGAGTTATTAAAATGATTATTAACTCTCCCACCCTCTCCATGGCACACACATTAAATGTTAGGATTATTATTAACCTTCTCACCTCCTCTGCGGTATACACACTGGGAAATGCTATGACTAAACCCCTCCCCCAGCCCTGCTCCTTCTGTCACTGGGAAGGCATTCACAGAAACTGTGCTAGGCTTAAAGGCTAAGGATTTTAGTCCTCCCTATTCCTAGAACTGCCTAACAGTCTTTCTCCTTATTTATTTAATGTAGATTCAATTAGCCAGCATATAGTACATCATTAGTTTCTGATGCAGCGTTCAATAATCCATCGGGTTGTGTATAACACCCAGTGCTCATCACAACACGTCCCCTCTTTATTGCCCATCACTGAGTTACCTCATCCCCCACCTATCCCCCTTTCCACAACCTTCAGTTTGTTTCCTGGAGTCAAGAGTCTCATATGGTTGTCTCCCTCTCTTATTTTTTCCTCTTCAGTTTTCCCTTCCTTCCCCTATTGTCCTCTACACTATTCCTTATGTTCCACATATGAGTGAAACCGCTTTGGAAAACAGTATGGAGGTCCCTCAACACCTTAAAAATAGAAGTTTCTTCTTATTTATAAGCTTACAATGTATTTGAACATGCTTTATCTCATCGATATTCACAATGAGACTGAGGCGGACCCTACTGTTCCCACCTTAGGATGAGAAAACAGGCTCAGAGCATGCAGTTGCTCACTGGCATTGTTACAAGGCTGGGAAGTAACCTAATCTGTCTTCTTACAAACACATGTTCATGTACCACAACCCAAGCTTTGTCCCTGAAGGAGGTTTTGGCACACAGACTTTCTCTCCTATAGTCTAGCCCAGAACAGGGGAGTGTTTCCCCTCCTACTCAAGGGTGCTGCTGGATTAGGAGGATGCAAAAGAAGGACCTGAGAACCAGAGTGAAGACTACATGGTTTGCAACTGTCCACAACTTGTGTGAGGACATTTGTATGCAAGCCCCCGGGCCACGCCAGCAGGCGCACACTCTTGAGCCTCTTGGCTCCTGTGTCTCCCTATGCAGGTGTCTGTTTCTGGATCCTCTTTCAAGTCATCAAATAGAATGCTCCCTAACACATCGCATTTCCCTTGCAGGGTCCTCTCTTCCTTAAATTCTAATGATCTCAGCTTAAATGTAACTGACTCAAGGAAACTATTATACTATTATAGGTTGAGCTGTGTTCCCTAAAAAATTATGGCCAAGTTCAAAGTCCTGGTACCTTTGAATGTGACCTTATTTGAAAATAGGGTCTTCGCAAATGTAATCAATTAAAAGGAGGTCTTACTGGATTAGGGTGGGTCTTAATCCAGCGAATAGTGTGCTTTTAAGAAAAGGAAAATTTGCACACAAACACACACACAGACACAGGAAACAACACCTGAATGAAGGAGACAGAGATCAGAGTCACGCATTGACAAGCCAAGGAACACCAGGGATTGGCAACAACCACCAGAAGCTTGGAGAAAGGCACAGAAGACATCTCAGAGTCTCCAGAAAGAACCAACTCTGGTTGGTTAGAATCAAACCAAATCTGGTTTCAGATTTCTGGCCTCTAGAACTGAGAGAGAATATATCTCAGCTGTTTCTGTCACCCACTTTTTGGTCATTTGTTACAGCAGCCCTGGGAAGTCTTCCTGTTTCTCCCAGATCCGGCCAGGTTCTTCTCCTGTACATTTTCACAGCACTGGCTATTTTCTTCTAAATAGCGTTATTTCACAGCATGCGGTTATATGTTTGTTTGATTTTTTTAATCAATATATCGCCCCACTGAAATGGAAGCCCCGGGAAAACAGATGATGTGGGGTTTTGCTCACTATAGTGACGATCAGAAAAACATTACAGTCTGCAACAAAATATTTTTTTAAAAAAAGAAAGAGGGAATGAATGATAGATTGATGAATGCAAGAAGAGAGCAGAGCACTTACAATTTTGGCCTGAGGGTGTGGGAGAAGCGTTCACCTGAAAGCAAAACAAAGATCTCTCTCTCCATCTCTCTCTGTCACAGAACTCTCTCTTCCCTCTCTCAATCTCTCTCTGTCTCTCTCTCTTGCTTGTGCCAAGTTAGATTCAGAACATTTGTCTTTTTAAAAATCTGTGGGGAATGAAAAGATCGACAAGACAGTTAATATCAGGGAAAACTGTCAACTCTAACACTGATGATAAACACTATAAAACTGTAAAAAATGAAAACAAATGATCTCTTTCTACAAGTTAGAGAAAGTGGATACTCTTGATCATTTTGTCTTATCAAACAGCACAACAGTAATTATTTGTACCATTAATTTTGTATACAATCTAAAACAGCAGACAATTTTTATTTGACGAAAACAGTAAAAATCAGACATATTTTTCTATCCTTAGAGTTAGCTATTTATAAATATAGCCACAAACTCATACATCTTAAAAATTACAGAAAAAATGATGTTGCACCATGGTTAAGGGCAAGAGCTCTGGAGTCAGACCCCAGGCGAAAAGACCAGCTTTAACCAACTCCAGTGGTTACATTGGACTTGGACACATTATTTGACTTGTCTCTGCCCAGCTTTTAATTTCCGCCTCATAGGGTCATAGTTTGATGAAATAAGCTAATATATGCAAATACATACAAGAGTAATTGGCACACAGTAAAACTCAATACATTTTAGCATTATTATTACTATTAGACATCTGACGTTTGAGGAGACCTTGGTGAGTAGTCATTGAGATAATCTCATCCATTTGTCATAACTATAAATTACAAATCATTTTCTCTTTTCATCTTTCAGAATTAAAAAGTGATGAACAAAATAGGCTGGTGAGTGATGCATGGGGTTAGGAATGGCAAAGAGATTTTGAAAACACTTTTCTTTGTAATAAAAAATGCTGAAAGCTTAATTAATCTTTTGGGGGGGGTGACAGGGAGTGGGGAGTATAAAATAAAATGTCCAAAAAAATGGAATTATAATACCTTATTTGCATTCTACTGGAGGCATTATCTTATTTTTATGGTAATTTAAGTTCAAGTTTTTGTCCTTTAGTCTTGGTCTTGCCAAGACACAATCTCAAAGGATTTTTAAAAAACTCAGAATTCCAATGAATTTGGGGGTTGAACTTCTGATTAGACATGTCAGATTTCAGTATAAAGTCAAATCTATTAAGCGTATCTGTGGTGTTTCCTCCTTTCCAAAGAAATACTTTCTTCTATTGACATTTTCAGTATCTTGCTTGTTAACGAATTTTATGCAGTTATTCAATCTTAGCTCTTCTCTTGGTGTCAAATAGGATCACTTTCGTCCAAACTGAGATTTAATGTTGACTGGTCAGCTGGCAGGTGCTACTGTCTACACTGGAAAACTGCTGAGGTTTAAAAAATTCCTTTAAGGTTCTATTTTGGCTAGAGAATATAGTTCGTTTTCCAGGGGGATGCCAGCAGCTCCTTATCTTTTTGGGTGTTTCCAATCTTGTCTTTGTGGCTAATTTGGGGATCACAATCATATGATGGGTAGTGAAAATAGAAACAGGACTCCTCAGTGGGCTGTCTACACCACAAGCAGTCATTATCCCAGGCCAGAACTTCCTGATAGATGGAAAGGCCATGTAGGAAAATGAGCCACACCCCCAGATTCCTATGGTCCTCTGTCTAGTGAAACTGAGAGGCTATGCTTGTTAAAGCTGCTATCTGTCATTCTCCTGGACTCCCTCCGTCTTTGTGCCTGATGATTTCCATCTGCAGCTTTCACAGTCTGATATATAATTTGGCCTCTTGTGCCTCTCAGTATTCTGCATCCGTGTTACTTCTCCTTTTGAGACTGTGTTATTTCTCAAATACTTTTCTTTTCTTAGTCTTTCTTATCTTTTCTTATCTCTTAGTATTGTTCAGATTCATTGTTTTCTGTTGAAAGAGTCCGAGTTCATCTTTGCAAAAAAATACAGTAAAGATGGAAACAATTGTCAAATGAAGAAAATAAAATACAGAAAATAGAAGTTGTTTTTAAAGGCATAAAAATCAACTTTTATGTTTCTTGTCCCTTTCAAAAAAATTATTTATTTGAGAGAGAGAGAAAGACAGAGTAGGGGTATGGGAGGGGCAGTCTAAGAGAAAGAGAAAGTCTTAGGCTGAATTCGCTCTGGGCCAACATGGGGCTTGATCCCACAAACCCTGAGATCACAACCTGGGCCAAAACCAAGAGTTGGACGTGTAACCGATTGCGCCACCAAGGCACCTCTTATGTCTTGTCCTTTTGACCAAAGTAATGATTACATGTGACTCAAAACTTATAAAATTGTGACAAATTTTGTGTTTGAGGTTCTAAATTGGAGACTGAATAAACTGAAGGCACAAAATTAATAGAAGCACAGGCAAGCAAGTCAATCTGTTTTGTATGTGACCATTTTTGGACATAGAACCAGAAAGATTTTCTCCCCTCATTCTCAAAGTTAAACTACAGATGAGTATTCACGATCAAGTTAGAATCAAACCAAATCAAAGACACGATAAGATTAAACACTCTGGATTCTTCTGGAGTGATTTTTGTACCAAATTTGGCAGTTTATAGATATCCAACTAAGTTAAGGGTTCTTTAGCACAAGCTTAAACAAGAAAAAGCCTATTCATTGGTTGACAGGATAAAAGGGAAAAGAAAAATGGCACCAATTGCCTGGTTTCCTTCCACACCGATTTTAGAAGGTTGAAGACCCTCAAGGATCCAGGCTTTCTTCCTTAAGACTCAACATAGGTAAAATTTATGATGGTTTCTCTTAATCTGCAGGGTTGACTATCCCAGTTCCCATATTTTCTCTCTAAGGAGGGCCAGATGAGTAGGATTCCTTCTTATGGCATTGTCTAATAGGGATAGCGGTGCTCCAACTGAAGCAGGCCTAGCTTGTGCCCTCGGCCCAGACATTTCTGTTCTTCCTTAGCTTCTGACCAACAAAGTGAGGCTTGCTTCTCTCTTTTCTTCTCCTATCGAGAAGCGAAGGTGTACCTGTGTGTGTGTGTGTGTGTGTGTGTGTGTGTGTGTGTGTGTGACAGAGACAGAAACAGAAAGACAGAGAGAGAGAACGTCAGAGAGCTAGCTAGCTCAGGGATTTATCTCCCTCATTTATATTCTTTTATTATACAATGATTTATAGAAGTTGAGAACTAATGTTTGCCATACCCGCTTGCCTTAGATATAAGTTAAATAAATCAAAACATTTTTTTCTGGAAGGTTATGTGGAATAACACACATTTCTATTATACATTTGAAAGCCACAGCACATCCAGTATCTAAAATCTGAATATAATATTGGAATATTGCTTCCATTTCAAAGGAGAGACAAAAACAAAACAATATTCTGGGGAGATCTTCTCAATATCACAGATCATTACCTGTCTTAACTCTCCTCAATCCAACAGGTTAGGTAAATACAAAAATAATGTTAAGACATATCCCAGTGGAGACTGGACAAGATTTAGTAAGCAAATACCAAACATCAGTCATGCTTAAGACTGTTGTATATGGTATGAGGTTTACTGAGACTAACCCACTGCACAATTTTGGGAGATGTCATTCATGTATGCTCCCTAGTTTTGTGCAAGGTGGTGATACAAAAATAAATGCAATATGGTCTTTCATTCATGCCCTCTGGCCCACAGAGTGAAGACAAGCTCTCTGGCATTGAAAGCTCTTTACAATCAGACCCAAATCTCATTTATCACAATCTATGTAGCCTAACGTTTGGCTAAAAAGAATCTATTTGCTACCCAACTTTTTCTGTAATTGGCCTATACTCTTCCACCCCTTGTCTTGCTCATACTGTGACCCCAATCTCATAAAGTCGGTTATATATATAAATATAAATACAGGTATACCTTAGTATCATATATATATATATATATGTATATGTATGTATACATACATATACACATACATATGTATATGTATGTATATATATACATATATGTATGTACGTATACATACATATATCACACATATATATATATGGCTGTGCCTACTATATACATATATAGTAGGAAAACACTAAGGCACATCAATTATATGCTGTAGATAAAGAACACTGAGTGAAGATAGAGCTAGAAAGGTAATTTAGGCCAGCTAAAAGGCTTATTCAGTAGGCCAAATGGATTGCTGATGGTTTGAATAGGTGTGTAACATGAACAAAATTGTACATTAGTAAGTCAAAATGGGTTACAGTAAGTAAATTACTGCAACTGTTAAACAAGATAGAATTAGTCTTAACCTCAGTGGATATAGAGAAGATAAACGTAGAAAGATTTCCAGGGTAAGAGAAGGTAATCAACAAACAGATTCTGAAAGTTATCTACATTGGTAAGAAAATAGTTAGAGAAAGATGGGTGCCTGGGTGGCTTAGTCGGGTAAGCATTTGCCTTAGGCTCAGGTCATGATGCCAGTGTCCTGGGATCAAGCCCCGCATCAGGATCCTCTCCTACTCCCCCTGCTTGTGCTCTCTGTCAAATAAATAGATAAAAATCTTTAAAAAATGATCATATAAAATAAGAAAATAATTAAGAGAAGGAGTCTTTTATATGAGAAAGACCATGAAGAAAGAAGGCAGGAAGGCAGGCAAGTGAGCTGAGAATAGGGCTGAGTGGCTTGGGAAGAAGAGATGAATTAAAAAGAATTTCTTGGGGTGACTGGTTGGCTCAGTGGGTTAAAGTCTCTGCCTTTGGCTCAGGTCACGATCTCAGTGTCCTGAGATCGAGCCCCGCATCAAGCTCTCTGCTCAGCAGGGAGCCTGCTTCCCCCCTTCTCTCTGCCTGCTTCTCTGCCTACTTGTGATCTCTTTCTCTGTTTCAAATAAATAAATAAATTCTTAAAAAAAAAAAAGAATTTCTTTGCCAGACTTACACTGATATACTTTTCTTGAACATTAAACACCTAAATTTACAGTTAACAAGAGCAACAACCAATAATGGACCAAAAATAGGATTCCAGAAATGTAAACAAACACCACAGATGATTCAATCTTAGGGGCATCAGTTAAAACGTGATGACTCCTGGATCCTAGGGACAGGAAATAAGCCCTAGTGTCTATCAAGAATATGGCCTTTTATTTTATGAAGGAGCTTGCAATAATTGGCTTACCAAAACAACAAAAAAACCCACCTAATTATCAGCCAACTCTCCCAGAAGAATACCAAGGAAATTGCCACAAGTCATCCATCCTTTACCATGGTGTGTGACCTGAAAAGTCTACCTATGTTAGTTGAAAACATGCTGGATGAAAAACCAGTGATCTAAGTAATCAGAAGCAAACTGAAAACCTTTTTGGAGAAGCATACCGTGAAAAAAGATCTCAAAAAGTTCTCCCAGATAAAGTTCTAAGGTAGAAAATTTTACTGGGAAAGAGAAGCAGACAATAAAATCAGAGTTACAAAGATTCAAATATTGAAATCATCAGGCATAAAATATGTTATGTATTCTAAAAATATTAAAAAATAAAGAGATTTTAAATATAAGCACTAATTATAAAATATATAACTTTTATAAAAATGATGAAAATAATCACACAAATAGACTCTAAAATAACCAAAATTGAATCTTTATAAGTGTAACAGTAATTGAACATTTAGAAAGGAAAAAATAATTATAGTTGAAAATTAAATGGCTGGTGACTATTAGATACATATGAAAAAACATTTAGTGAACTGGAAGACAGAGCCAAAGAAATTATTCAATATAATGAACAAAATGAGACTGAAAAAAATGTATACAAGGTTAAGACAATGTAAATCACAGTGAGAAAGTCTAATATATATCGTATGGTATCTCCAGGAGGAGAAAATAGGCAGACCTAGAGAGAAGTAATATTTGAAGAGATAATGACAATTTTAGAATTTAGCAAGACTCTTATGAGGGAAATTCAGCCATGTGTTTGAACTTCCTTTATTATGTCACTACTAAATGTTCTGAGCCAGGACCAACTCCGATTCTCAGTCTGCAGCCAGAGCCAAGAATCAGCAAATTTCCAAGGAAAAAAAAAGCAACTACAGATCTTCAGATCACCTCCCAAAGTTTCTCTCTTTTCTGAAATTTTAGTCCCTCTGGTCTCCCTTGCTTCTGCAGCTCTCTAAAGGCCTTTAAAAATACAACTTGTATAATACATCATGGCTTTTCTACGTATTTGCAGTGGGAACATGGATCTATTATGAACTACTTCATTCCAGCAGGAAGAAATTTAGGGATGCTTCTGTGATATTTGAGCATATTCGAATGTGATATTTGAGCAATTTTGAAGGGGGAAAGTGGTAGAGGAAAACAGTGGTTGCTAGGAGTGAGAATATGCAGAACCTTGTAAGGCGTTCATTTTCCCAGAACTGTAGCATCAAAATATCATAAGGACCAATGCCATGAATGAAAAAATCTCTAAGGAGGGACATAAGATACAGAGAAGTAATATGATTCTGGATAGTGGTGAGTGGGTATCTTGGGATTACATGAAAAAGGAGGCTTGGATTCAAAAATGGTCAAATAAGCAAATCATGCTGCCATCAGACACTGCCGCTGAGTGGTAGAGGCAGGACATTTTAAAAATGAACGGAATGCATATTCCTTCTCTTTACGTCATAATTTAGTATAAGTAAGACGAAAAGCACAGAGAAAAGTACAGAGAGAACCTTGTTGGCCTAAGCTTCAATGATACTGAAAACTACTGGCCCCTCATCTTATATTTCCATCATCTCTACATTCTTCCAATAACAGAACCTCCTTCAGTGAACCATCCTTCTTCCATTCTCACTCCATATGATTTAAGTAGAGCCAAATGCTTCCCCCTCTACTTCTCTCCTCCTCGCCTGGCAAAAGTTTGCTACATGATCCAGAACTAGTCCTAGCAACTGGTTCTATGATGGACACAATTCTGTCTGGTGAAACTCAATTCCAGGACTTTTCATGGAATTATTTTACTCAAGTTGATGGAATGCTGGTCTTGCCAACCTTGCCAACATTTAAGAAAAGCTAATAGGACAGGAGAACCCAAAAGAAAGAGATTGAGAGTCAGTAAGACAGAACACTGATGATCCAAACATGCCTGAGTATAGTTCCATCTCTAGACTTTCCATTTACATGGCACCATTTACCCTTCCTGCTTACATCAGTTTGATGTCTCTTCCAAAAGAACAACTCCTGACAAATACACACTTGAAAAAATTTTCTTTGCAACAAAATGGGAGCTTCACAAGGCATAAAAAAGCCAATCTTAGAATTTCAAGAGTAAAGAAGTTCAGAGATAAAAGAGCATGTTTTGACTTGCTTCAAGTCTCAGAGCTAGGTAACGGTAGATCCAGTGATAAAATCCAGATCTCTCATACTTTTTTCTCTTAAGAAGAGATATTGTTGTGCTCTCCCTTTGTCTTCTTGCCTTCTCCTACTTGGGCCTTTGGTGCTAAAGAAGATGAGAGGAGGGATCTCCAACATGGGAGGTGGGGTAATGTAAGAAGAAAACCAACAGTAGAGTGAGGGTAGGGTCGGGGGTAGGATGATGCATTCTCCTGCAAGACTAAATTATCTATTAAAAATCAGTCAACTTCTCCATGGAAAAATCAATGGATCCTCTCTGATAATGAGCATGACCATGACTCAACAGTGAAGTCTGACAGATTTTGCTTTCTTAACCTGTACAGATCTTCAGCTGTCAGTAATTTTTGTAGTTGATAAGACTGATTATTCTGACTTTGAAGAAAAGATAATGAGGTGGTGTTAGGAAGCTTCTCAGAAGCAGAAATGCTGCAGCATGGCAGTGTGTAAAGGCAGTCTGAGGTCCAATGGAGCTGTGTTTGTTCACTTTTCTGATGGATGCATTTACTGGATGAAGCCAGAGAGAGAAAAATAGCATTCACAGCATAGCAGAGTGTGAATAACAAGGTACAGGCAAACATCTGCACACAAATCAGCCAGGATAATTTTATCTCATCATCTGCTATAGCCAGGATACATGAGCAGAGCAGAATCTCTTCGGAATCTGCTCATTGGTGCTTCAAGAGAAACTATTCCTTGCTCTTAAGGACAATTATCCTCTGATTACTTGATTCCTTGGAATGCCTTTTGAATCAGACAAGCCCATTGTGAATGTGTGCAAAAACTTGTCTTGCTCAAGCTGGGTTTGAACCCTAGAGTTCCAATACAGTCTTTATCTTTTCTGCACTTAAGCAGTAGATTATTTGAGCCAGAAGGGAATTCAAAGAGCACTTAACTCAGAGAAAATAAACGGTCGCTTGTTAAGTAAAAGATATGTTTGAGGTGCCCTGTGACTCTTGGCAAAACTCTCTCCACTTTGGGCTTCAACTTTCAGACCTGAGAAGTGAGAGTTGGGCTAAGTGAAATCTAAAGTCCATTTCAGGGCAGAAACGCCCTGAGCATCTATTTTCAGTATAAAGTATGTGGCTCGGAGGCTGGTCATTTAGTTTAACACAAAACACTGAAAGAGAGCAGTTCAATCTTTTTAAAAAAAAAAAAAAAAAAGATAGATTTTATTTATTTATTTGACAGAGAGAGAGGCAGGCAGCGAGAGAGGGGGAAGCAGGCTCCCTGCTGAGCAGAGAGCCCGATGCGGGGCTCCATCCCGGGCCCCTGAGATCATGACCTGAGCCTGAAGGCAGAGGCTTTAACCCACTGAACCACCCAGGTGCCCCGGGAATAGTTCAATCTTATGCATAACTAAGGACTTGCAATTTAAAGCTACAATTCTGTTTTTGATATATCAGAAAAAAAATTTTAAGTGCCATTTTGGCATGGATGTTGGGAAACTTTCCTATACTGTAGTAGAAGAGTAAACTAGCACAGTTTTCCTGTAT